>WBMV01005495.1:2038612-2159334 GCA_013396655.1 Campylorhamphus procurvoides
GGAGGAGGAGGAGGAGGAGGAAGCAGCGCTGTCAGCGGGGCCGGCCGTCTCCGCCCGCCGGGCATCCTTCAGCACCGCCGGGCTGCGCTTCCCTCGCCGCCTGCCCCAGGTACCGCCGCGCACCGCTCCGGCCGGCGGGCAAACTTGGCGAGGGGGCGGGAGGGCAATGCTGCTGCTGCTGGGCAGGGCTGGNGCGGCGGTCCGACCCAGCAGCGCGGTGTGCCCGTCCGGCCGCGGGGAGCAGCGCCGGGAGAGCTGCGGGAGGCAGCTCCGAGGGGGAGCTCCGGGGGCAGCCGGGGGTGCCCGCCCGCCTCACACTCCCGGCACCTGGAGGCAGCCGTGCCGCCGCTGCGTTTGGGCTTTTACAGTCGCTATTTCTCACTTTTACTGCCTTTTTAAGTTCGCGGTGCTGTTTCAGCATGTTTTTCATATAACGTAAAGAGAGGCAGGGTGAGGGTGAAAGTCTGAGTACGAAACACATCGCTCGGGTCTATCTGAATTCTTGTCAGAGCAGCCTCCTCGGGCAGACTGTGTGTTGGTGGGAAAAGGGGAATTTAACTGGACGGACTTTGGGAGCTCCTCTGTGTCGCTTTGAGCTTAGCGGAGTAATGAGCGGGAGACATTTGCTGTGCATGGGGCTGAGCGCGGCTCCCTGCGGAGCGCTTCCCGCTGGGAGCGGGACCGGGAGCGGCGCTGGAGCCCGCCAGTGCCTCGGGAGGGTGGCGCTGGTGCCACAGCCACGGCCGGGGTTAAAGGGGCAAAAATGTGACCACATCTGGCACGATGTCCTTTAATGTTTTCAGCCAAAATTTGGGAGCTGTGATGTGATTGTATACCTCTTCTATACGTGTTTATTTATTTATTTATTTAGTAGGAGAGTAACTAGTATTACAAAGACTTAGCCGATCTTTGGCTTACAAGGGGAAGTCTTTTTGTACATCTACTTTTACGTTTTATTTTTAATGAATCCAGTCCATTTCAGCTTTTGGTGTTGAATAACAAGTTACTGGCAGTCCCAATGCTAGTGGTCACATCTAATTTCTGGTCATATTTAATTTCTGTTTTCTCTAAGGAAAAAGAAAAGTCTCAGAATGAAGGGTTATTTTGGGAACCTAACTTAACCTCAAGTTAGTTACATTAGACAAGGGGCTTTCCACGCCTTGAATGCTGGTATTCCCAGTTCTGACAATGTAGCATGAAATGAGTGTATACAGCTGTGACTAAATACCTGAGGGAGTTCTGAGCTGTGGTACTGAGAAATGCAAATACCATGTTGGGTATAATCAAGTGGCCTTAGACTCTGGTGTAAAAGCTGGAGTCACAGACTCGTGAAGAATATAAATCAAAATTGATGATTTAAAGTAAGTAAAAAATATTCACATAACTATTATTCCATCTCCAGCTTCATGTGGGATCCCACAGCTTCATACCTGTCACCAGTGGTCCACTTTACCTTTTGCCCTCAGTCAGCTGGCTTGGGTTTTGCTCCATGGCAAACTGGCAAAAGACAGTGAGCATATACAGCTGTCAAGTCTGTCTAATTCTGAGTTTTACTATGGGTTTACTTACTGTCCTGAAGCAACTGCATACCTTGCCATATGCATCTGTTTTTCATGCCTGTTTTCTGTGGGTTCAGAGTGGTGTGGGGTAAGTTTAAAGGACAGTTGGATCCTAACTAATGTTCCTACACATGCTTTTGTCAGGTTCATTCAGTCTTTATTTTCTAGACAACAAATGTTAGCTGCTGTGATTTTCTGTTATGTTTTCGAGAGTAGTTCTCTGGTCCTTAGCATTTCTGTAGTCTCTTGTATTCATGTGGAGGCAAATTACATGTGGTGTTTTGGTTTCCCTGTGCCTTATTCAGTGACATTAACGCTTTGTTATCTTGACCAGAAATACGCTGCATGAAAGTATTTTGTAGAAATATGTGGTACCATCTGAATCTTTTGCTGCACTGAAAGGCAGCATCACTGTATCACCAAATATTTTGGATAAGTGTTATAGGAGAATGTGGCTAGGGTGGGAAGCAAGGGTCTCAGATTGCTCCCCAACACTAGCACTTCTTGACTTAGTCCTACACCAGTTCTCTCAGCTGCTCTTTGCTCCTCTCCCTCCCATGCTCTCCACTGCATGTGCACACACACCCACCCAAACACCAGCTTTGCTTCCCCAGAGGGGGTTAAGCATGGCTGGTGGCAGGCCCTGCTTATGGGCAGGGAGCTCACAGAGGTGGCCTGATCACCTACAGGCCCGGGAACAGCACAGAGCAAAGTAAGTGTGTTACGCAGGGCAGCGGAGTTGAGCCCAAGTCAGAGTTTTGAACACTCCGCTAAGGGACCTAATAAGAGTTTGCTGAAATCACATTATCGTGGGGGTGTGTTATTTGACATGCTGCATGCTAGGGCTGTGCTTTCTTTGAGGCTGGTGTATACAAGACCTGTCAGGGTAGTCTGTTCTAACTACTGAATCCATATCATATTTATCCATGTATTATTTTGTTTTCTTCCTAAAGCTTAGAAACTCTTGAGGCTAGACAAGCAATTGTCTTAATTGGCCAAATTATGTTTTCCTCAGGTTTTTTTGTGTAGTCAGTACATTTTCTTGTCTCCCAGGGAGACAGACCAAACTCAATGCAATAGTTTGGGTTTTAATTCTAGCAATTGGGTCTGCAGTTCATTATGACAGGTTTTCCAGAGTTCTTGGTACGAGTCCAGATGAGTCCTGATTTGTGTTCTGCTTCTGTTGAGCTGTAGTATCTTTGGCCTCTCTAACTTGCCTTGGCTTCTGGCACATTTCATTTCATGCTGGTGTTTCTTTATCCTAGACTGTCGTTTCCTCTGCTGAACTTTGTTCCTGTCCCTTGAAAGCTCTCTGCTTATTCCACCTTTCCTTCTTTATTAGGTAATTCATCTCTCTGTGTCTGGAAACCTTCTTATGAATTCTCTTGTCACTTCCTTGGGTTCCAAGTTCTGGAGATACTCATATTGCAGTTTAAACATGTTCCAGACCTCCTCTGTGCTCACATCCTCTGTTCATTCCTGTTCATCTCACTAACGAATTCTTCATTTTTTGAGATTTGCTTTTTGAAATTGAAAACCTTAATTGCAGATTTACTTGGGTTGCTCTTCAGTTTAATTCAAATCAATCATAAATAGTAAATCTGGGATTATTCTTTCACCAACCTTTCTGTAAGCTGAGATTTAGTTATCAGCCTCAAGTCTAAAATCCTGACAACACTGGTCAAATTTGTAAGTATATGGTGAAAAAAAAAAATTGGTCAGCTGTAACATCTGACAATAGATGGGACTGATTTAGAGTAATTATTCCTTGTATTTTCAAAATAAGTATTTCAGAATCTTTCAAATTGTTTGGTAAATACTAGTTACTTAAACAAGAGATCCCTCCCTACAAATGAAAATTATTGCAGTATTTATTGAATATATGCTTACATTCTTTCCTCTATGGTAATACTGTTGAAAAAAAGACCAAGTAAGTGTCTCTTGGTTAGGAATTTCTCTCTTAAATGGTGTAATTTCAGAAAAAAACTATGCAGTGATAAGCCAGGGTGGGGAAAATGGGGATATGTCATAAGCAGGGCTCTGTTCTGGAAACTGACAAAGGATCATCCCTGGTGTGCTATTCTGCTTTCTTTGTTTACCTGTACACCCAGTTTGCCAGGTCCAGTGTTTTTAATTCTTTGCTTCGGTTATGCTGGGGTTTTGCCTTGTTATTCCTCCTCTGCTTCATTGCTTTAACTATGCTAGGAAAGGGACTCGACCATAATTTGCAAGCTCTCTGAGGGTTTGTTTAGAGCTGAGTGGGGGACTAAACACTGTGGTATTTTGTAGACTGGGAAGGATGCAAGAATTAAGTGACCACATGCCAGCAAGTGAACTGAGCATGAAGTGGTTATTATTTTGAAAATGGAAAGGTCAGGATTGCAGGAGTGAGTGTTTAAGAAAATAAGCATGTCTCATTACTGCACAACAAATGTGAAGTCCTGTAATTATTTGTAAATGCCTTCTAGCATCCCTGTGAGGTACCTAAGTATTACCCATGGAAGGAAGAATGAGGATGAAAGGTCTTAACCAAAATCAAGAGAGAAAACCTATTAATACATTGCAGTTATCTTGTTTCCCAGCTGCTGCATTCTTCACTAAGAATACTATACTCCATAATTTTGTGAAAGGAACTTTAGCAGTAACTTGCAATATGTATTTTAAAAAATAATTAATGAAAAAGCTTACAGAATGCAGTCACTAGACCTGGACAATAAATGCTTTAAATATATGAAATATGTTAGTGCAAGCTTGTTTTTGCTACTTGTGCCTAAAAACAAGCTGATTAACATGAATTGTTTTCCTTGGATGCCATTGTAAATACCAAAATTATGTTGGTTCTATTTCAGATGATAGTGTATTGCACTTACATGTTTGTTAGAATATTTAGTCTAATGCTATATACTTAGCAGTTGACTCTTATAAGTATTTAAAAGAATTGTTTCAGAATTCTTTTCAAATCATCCCTCTGAGTAGTCATTGTAGTTAATTGATAAAAATCCCTTAAATTACGTACTCTGATAATCTATTTAAGCGTCCATTAGCCACGTGGTTCTTTTGCATTTCAGTTTAATTTTCATTATTATTCCTTGAAGATAAATTGTTACGGAGTTTCATGAAAGGGCAGGATCAATAAATCAGAAAATTAGTTTCATTTGTCCCCCCAAAACCTCCAAACAGAAAATCAGATAGAAGGTAACTTGGGTTTTTTTTCTGCTCCTTTTCTTTGTGCTCTTTTCCTGCTGAAAAGGAATCCTGTGGCCTGAATCACTATTGACAAGAAAAGTTGTTAGCTACGTGGTATTATTTTATCCTTGTTGTTCTTTGCTAATTCTGAACTTGTTGTATCATCTATTTTGAACACATGCTAGCAATGTGAGAAAACAAACCCAAGCTGCAGAGGGTATTTTAGAAAGCTTAGGTTCAGAGATCATCAGCTGAGAACTTGGTGCATCTCTAAAAGAGCTGTAAAAATTCCTATGTTATATTCAAGATACATTAATTTTCATGGATCATAATGGTGATTAAAATGGAAATGCTCTTGGAATTTTTTTTTCTCTTGCTGAGTCTAATTTGTTGCAATTTTTTAGCTGTTTTTCACGTCAAAGGATGGTACCGGTTTCAATAAAACCTGTTTTGGGAAGGAGTGTTCAGGGACAGGTCACTGGCCATGCTGGGATGGATTTCTGTCCTATTCTTCAGGTGCCCCACAGAGCTCCTCTACTGAAATTGACCACCAAGGGCAGTAATGGGGAGGAGGAGGAGCTGGCAGCAAAAGGTTTATTCTGTGGCTTGCAAGTTGAGTGTTTGCTTGGGATGTACAAATCCTGGGTTAAATTTTTGAACTCAGTTTGCAGAAGCAAGCTGCTCCTTTCCTAAGCAGTGAAGGCCTTTGCTGTCATTCACAAGAGAAACTTAGGAATTAATTGACTAGGCTTTGCTGGTTTTCAGCAACTCATTGTACTTTCTATTTTTGGTGCTTTGCAGAATTAAAGTGATATATAGACTAAAAAGCCCCAATCGTTGTTAGATTTGGAATTCAGTTTTGTTTTAATGTGAAAAATTGGAGATTAACAAGATCATAAATCATGTGTAAGATCAATTTTGCAATCTCAGTGAGTTTGTGGACAGAATTAGTTTTTCTGGCATCAGTAGTTGTAAGAGCCCATAGCTAAATCTTAATTTTAGTGGTTAATATTCTTTGTTAGAAGTTTACCTTTTCCAAGGTATTTCTTGTAAGTATGGAACTTGTGAGTTGTTAGTTAATTTTTGCTTTCCTGAAAAAGAAAATGTTTGTCTTAGAACCTACTGGAGAGCAAAAAGAGTTTGAAAATTTGGCAGTGTTTTTGAAGAACTGTTTTTTAATTTACTAAAAAGTGAATATTAATGATAGTACTTTGTTTTAATATGCTTAAAAAATTGAATTCACATGAAGGTGTAGAAAGCCAGGATAAATGTAGGTTGCATAGTAACCTTAAACATCCCTTATAGCAAAATAATATACCTTCTGAAAAAAAGTGGATAGAAATGCCTATAGGTTTCTTTGAGTGCATCAGTGATGATTTCTTACAGCACTCCTTGATAGCTCCAACCTAGAAGAGTAAGAAGGTGAATAGTATCCTGTTGACAACTAGATTTGTAACTGAAAAGCAAGGAGATATTGTCAGATAATGGTGGAAAGACTCTGAACAGTACTAACTTTGCTGCAAAGATAAGGAAGAGGCTAATAACTAATGTTAAAAGTCTTTGGCAGGTTATAAAGCAAGCTGTTCCAGTAGGAAGTTTGTGGGATAACTTTGAGCAGAATTTGGTGATTCAGTGGTGACTTGTCATACACACATCATCAGTATATTTGAGGAGACTCAGTATTCTTTACATCTCTGGAATTATTTAGAATACTTAGACTCCTGTATTAAAGTAGGAAGTTTATTTTTTTAAGATTTATTTTCTACTGTCGTAGTACTTGCATCCTAATTACTGTGGAAAAGATTGTGATGTGCGAAACTTAATTTTTTCTGTTGATCCCTCATTTTTTTCAAGTGAAAACATCTTTTTCCATCATTCTTTTCCCTATGTGTGCTGTAATTTAAGTGCCTATACTTCATAAAATGTGAGGAAGCTTTATCCTCAAGGATACTGATTGAAGTTTTAGCCAAGCAGCACGAAGATGACGATCAGTCTTGCAGTAAGCACTCACCCAGGGAATTAGCACCAAAAAAAGGGATGTTATCAGTCCATTCCCATGTGGGGAGGTATGTCCATGCTGAATGGCTTGTAGGGTGTCCGTGCATGCAAAGGTCATGGCTCACATGGGCCATGAGGGTGGACCAGTTTTTCTCCAAAGGGCTGAGGAAATGCTGGCTGGAGAGGCACAGGACAGTGTCTGTGGCTGCCACTGGAAGTGCGAGCATGTATTTTCCAGCACTTTCACCCCAATTTAGGAAAGAATGCAAAACTCTCTGCAATATGAAATACTGAGTCCCCGAGGCCTCCTTCTGCTGCCATCACTGTCTGAAGAGTCCTGTGGATTTCAGACTATTTGTATAACCAAAGGTTGCAGGAGCTGTGGCCTAATGACCTCTGAAATGGACTTTTTTTCTTAAGAAATGCTGTACTGTGTACTTATGGTGTATAAGAATTACCAGGCCATTGCTGAAACAGGAAATTTGATACACTTTTTAATGCTTACTGCTGTCTTAATTCCTCACTAGCAGAAGTATACTGCTAGATGTGTTCCATTAATTCCTGTAAAAAAGGCCTAGAATCTTGTTAGGCTCCTTAATATGCAATATACATTTATGTAGTAAATATCATTGTAAACTGAGGCTAATAATACTGCACAGGCAAACAAAAGAACCTGCTGTATGTATGAAAGAATAATCCTTTGCTTAATGGTAGTTGTTGTCATTACCAAAAAAAAAAGGTAGAAATTATCAATTTGCTAAAATAAAAAGATCCTGATGATTTTCAACCTTAAGTGCTAAATGAAAATAAAAAGTCCCCCCACCTCAATTTCATTGACAGAAATTGCTAAAGTAGTTTTTATTTTTCTCTCAAAATAATCAGGAACCAAATATTCAGGAACACATATGATATATCAGCCATTTTTCTCCATGCTGCACATCTTTCTAGCAAATGTTTTTTTCTGTTTCCAGGTTTTGTGTGATCCAATATTTACTATGTTGCTTTTTTGAAGTTTGATGTGTTGGTCAGTCCAGTTTTGATGTATTTATTAGTGACTTTGCAAGAAGATGTAGGTGTACACTTATGGATTCTGTAGATGATAAGAAAGTGGGTGGAAAGACTTCCAGCTCTTTCTTCCAGGGGTGCAGGAGAATGGGATAAGAATATTACTGAGCAGTGGAAACGCAAAAGAATAGAGCAGAGTTATGAGGGATGAATTGGAAGCTTCTCAGTTGGCTGTGTTGGATCAAAATAAAGAGAAATGAGTCTTTGCTGGGAAGTTGACAGTAAACTGTGAATGTGATGATTCAGCTGTGGGTGATGATCTTAGGTGCAGTATAGTTATGTTATTTGCAGTAGAGACAGGGAAGCATCAATGTTATTTAGTAAGCCTTGTTAAGATCTCCTTTTGAGCATATGGTCACCTGTGTTCATGTAAGGAAATGAGAACACTGATGCAAATGAGAGTGAGTGGGGTGCTGAAGGGAGCAGCAATCCTGTCTTGGAAGTGGCAGAAGAGGACTTGAGAACATTTATCTTAACAAAATAGGGTAAGGGATTTGGTAACTATTAATAAGAACAATTTCATGGGGAAATATGAGGGACTGAAAAAATATAGAAGTTAGAGCACAATCTAAGTACAAATAAATTTCTTCAAGTAGATTCCAAGTAGATTGGGGCTGGAAATGTGAGTAACATTCTAAGAATTTGGGGGATAGACTTGTGGCACAGACTTACAAACAGCTCTTTGAAGACGGGGAACCTGAACAAGGTTTTCATTCTCTGCTTTAGGTTTATTAACTGTCAAGGTAAAGGCAGCCCTGGTCTGTGACTGAAGTTTTCTGGGTGCTCATTGCTGTCCATCAGTGGTTGCAGGGAGGCTGTAACATTGGTCTTCCTGATGCTCCAGTTTACACTGCATGGATTCCATGCCTTGAGGTGTGCAGGGTGGCCTGTGGGAGCCAGTCTTTGTCACTGAGGGTGAATTCTGCATTTTCCTCCCCATCCACAATGCGGAAAGGCAGAGGCAGGATGTTGTGTGGGTTGTAATGAAAACCCTCAGGTGCCTACTTGGAGAGTCCTTATCATTTCATACTTGCTGCTGGTTAAAATAATTTGCCTCAGTCCCACCAACGCTGAGAGGATAAGAGAGTTTGGATCATCTGAGTATTTTCACCAAGCAATTCTTCCATTCTATCATACTCAGATGAGCCATAATATGCAGGTTATATTTACTGTGTAGCAGGAATGGTTGTCAGGAGTAATCCTTTAAAATGTTGTGGACTAGCAGCTTATTAAAGAGAACTAGATTTATCTAGTCTTGTTCTGTGGCCATGTGCCTCTTTCATTTTGAAGATGGCTTCTGTAAAGTGCCATTATTTCCTGTGGTTTATCTAAAAAGTGAGGTGGGAGAAAGTGAGTTTGTTTTGTAAATGCTTGTAGTTCTCTGCAGACCTGCTTTTTCCATTGAATTAGAAGGCTAGATGTTAATTTTATGTTAGATCTGTGTAAAAGTTAATACTAGCTGCTCTCATATTAGCTGCATATATAGAAATTATTATTAAGTTGTCAACCTTTAGATTAGCAACTTATTTTGCATTTTCAGCTACTTTTTATAATGGAATATGTGTCTTCCAGATACACTATTGAATGCATTTGAAAGATGCAAAATACATGCATTAAACTGTCAATTTTCCAATAAAATAATAGCATGCCTGAGGGTTAATAGGAGTAGCATGTACTTCAGTTACTATCTGAGCATTTATCTAATTATACTCTTTCATACAGTTTGTAGGTAGCTTGTATTTAAAAATTAAAACTCACCATAATATACTATTGTGGGGCATGAAACCAGAAAGAAAAAAGTCAAAATTAATTTATGCATTTTCCCTTTTCCGTTTCCCTACCTCTTTGTATCAGGAGCTGCTGAAATGGGTTGTGGATTGAACAAACTAGAGAAGCATGATGAAAAACGACCTGGTAATATCTATTCAACTTTGAAGAGGCCCCAGGTAGAAACCAAGATAGATGTTTGCTATGAATATCGATTCTTGGACTTCACAACTCTAAATGATAGTAAGTATGCAATATTTTTCTTTATATTTGTTTTTCCTATTCAAATTAACATGTTAATTGCTCCATAATGTTTTTTGAATAGTAGTTCAATTTTTAAAATGTCTTCAGTTTCTTTAGGTAAATGCATTCTCTTCAGTCCTAATGCTTACATGCAGAGAGCTTAGTGAGAATTTTGTGTTAATTTTTAACCTTAGAGCTAGTTATACGTTGTCACATTTTATACGGCACCCCCTATTTTTCATTTGTTGGTTTGGGTTTTTTGTGTTGTTTTTTTTTTTTTGGTTTTTTGAGGGTTTATTTACTCTGATATAATTGTTTCCTTAATTTGCATTTTAACCAAGTTTCATAGGGTAAAGCAATTCAGGTCTGCCAGGTTATATATTTTAGTGATCTTTTTTCCTCCTCCCCTTCTGCGCTTTGTGCTCTCTCAGGGGTATTTTGAGAGGTTGAAGTTAGTGCTTTCAGTTTTGCTAACTTGCCTTAAATAACTCGTATGCAGTTAGAGATACTCACAGGTGCACCCATGTAGATGTCAACAGGATAGTGGGTGGTACTGAAGGTCTAAAACATCAAAGGGGTGAAGGCTCATGCAATTTTGAGCTTAGGTTTTTCCTTCTGTCTGAAATAGGCTTGTTTTAATTCACATGACAATCCACAGACATTCCATTTCTTTCCCTGCTGATTGACATCAGGCATCACTGTCAGTATTGCTCACCTGTGCCCTCTTTCACTTCAGAATTAACCTGTTCTACAAGCAATTACTCCTCACACCATTTGGAAATCTGAAGCTTGGGCAAAAGGCTGGGACCTGCTTCTTGCTATATATAAAACAACACAGTACCAAAATCTGTTAGAGCTAGCTGGCAGGATGCCAGGTAGAGCCTCTGTGCTTTTGCCCTGGGATTTGTCTTGTTTTGCAAGTCAGGTCAGAGGAAAAGCCAAAGTGGTGCGTGTCTCACGGTGTGAGACAAAGAGCTGCTGGTATGCTGATTGATGTGACACCTCTTGGTAGTTCAGCATGTCAGCCCAGAGGAATGAGAATTTTTTGCTTTTTAAAACTTGCTGCAAGTAAACTGGAATTAGGAAAAAGGTGGAGGTTTAGAACAGGGGGTTGGACAAGATTACCCTTGTTTAGGCAATGTGAGAGTTGAGAAATTTTGTCTTTGCAGACTTTTAGTGCGAATCTCCAGCTCTTGAATTTTCCTTTGTTTTTTTGATACACTAATTAGAATGCACTGCTGTTATTGAAAGCACCAAGGAAGTGGTAGAGGAATTTTTTCATGTTTATGTATTGCAGTTGTTTCGACATTTATGTATTTTTATTTCAAAGTGAACTGTTTATGTCCTTTGATAGTTTGACAGCATTTACTGAGATGTACTGCAAGCTGTGTCATTAGTGAAAATGAATTAATATTGAGGACACACTTTTCTGGGGTTTTCTGGAATATTCATCAGTGTTCTGTCTGAGTGTCTCACGGACTTTAGCATGTGCATTCTCCTGATACCTCACAATGTCTCATCTTGGGCATTTTATGGAGGAAGAATCAGTAGTTCTGGTAGTATTGTGGCCTGCCTCAGTCACAGAGCAAAAGAGATGACTTTCCAAGTCTGATTAAAATTATAGGCTTATTGTAAAGCACACTTGTACATTTTTCTTACTCATCATAAGTCGTTTCATTATGATTTTAGGAGGCATGGTTTTAAAGAGACTATGAGTAGAAGTATGTCTGTCAGATTCTTCTGTTTGCCAAATAGCATAAGCTCTCTAGCTTCTATTGAGTTTTGCTTGGGCATGTTGTATTCCCATCACTCCAGTCTCTGAAGATGTCTGCAGACAGGCAGATGTGGAGGGAATGGATCTGTTGTTCCTGCTTTTTTTCCCTAGTATCACCTATGACTGTGTGCTCTCAGGGTTGGCAGAGCAGCTATGCGGCTCTGTCCCTATTCTAGTCATTGACTGTACCAAACCTCATGTCGCCCTATGTAGTGTTACATCATTCCAGGTTTTTCTTGGTGACAGCATCGCTGGTTCATTTACACTTTTGCTGAGAACCTCTGTAGATAACCAGAGTTAACACCAAGTGTTTCACCTATGTCTGTGTGGATTCAAAGGCTTCTAAAAATGAAGTGCTCATAGCTGTGTAAAAAGAACATTTGGATTGTGAAGCCTGTCTGCTGTGAAGCTACTTTAGCCCTTTCGGTGTGTGTGTGTGTATATATATATATATACTGACATAATTTTTTCCACAGGTTTTCTACTTCACTGGATTCTTAGAATAAGGCATGTTAAATTATGAGTGGCTGCAGAGTATTTTATTGTGTCCTTATGCTAGGCCTTATTTGAAAGAATAGGGAGCCTGGCAGTGCAGACAGGTACTTATTTTTCTCTGGAGCTTTTCTATAATATTGAGTGCTCTGATAACTGTATCTCTCCCTAGTGTTTAATCTTAATGGTGAGAAGGATATGATTATCTCTTCACGTTGCAAATGGGAGCTAATTCACAGGTTATTGCTAGAAGTTGTCTAAGTTCTTAGCATTTCCTCATGTGTTCCAAAAGCAGCTCTTGTTGACTTCAGGCATAAAGGTGGATGCTGGTCGTATTTGCAGTTTAGAAGTGCATGTATTCACAAATCTGACATCCAGATAACCAGAGATCAGCTCCTGAATGCGGCATGTGCAGTTTGGCTGGAAGCTGGGTGGATGTAAGTTTTCTGTCGCTGTATGTGGGAAGATACTGCTCTCCTCTATTGCTTCCTATCAGCTCTGTGATTGATTTAACTCATGTATCTGGCAAGTTATGCAGCTTTTTCTTTTGGTTATCCTCTGCCATATCAGTGTCTTTTGGAAGGGTCTGAAAGAGGCTGGAGCTGGCCCAAGTGCAGAAAAAGAAACAGGACCTTCTTTAAATCAGCTCACACTATTATGAACTCACAGAATCAGAGAATGGATGAGGTTGGAAGGGACCACAGGGGGCCATCTAGTCCAGCCTCACCCCTCAAGCAGGCTCATTCTAGAGCACATTGCACAGGATTATGTCAGGACAATTCTTGAATATCTCCAGTGAGGGAGACTTCACAACATCTCTGGGCAGTCTGTTCCAGTGCTTGGCTACCTGCACAGTGAAGAAGTTCTTCCTCATGTTCAGGTGGCACTTCCTGTGCATCAGTTTCTGCCTGTTGCCTCTTGTCCTATTGCCTGGCACCACCAAGCAGAGCCTGGCTCCATCCTCTTGACACCCTCTCTTCAGATACTTTTATTCACTTACGAAATCCCCTCTTAGTTGTCTCTTCCTGAGGCTGAACAGGCGTGACTCCCTCAGCCTTTCCTCTTGAGAGAGATGCTCCAGTCCTCTCATCATCTTTGCAGCTCTCTGCTAGACCTGCTCCAGGAGCTCCATGTCTCTCTTGTACTGAGGAACCCAGAATGGGACACAGCACTCCAGATGCAGCCTCACTAGGGCTGAGTAGAGGAGCAAGGTCATCATCCTTGAGCTGCTGGCAATGCTCATTCCCTTAGCATCACTCTGGTGAAAACAGGGATAAAATACAGTTCGGGTGATCATTTCTCTGCTAGGTTAGCTAGAAATTTAACTGGGCTTGCTTGCTGTTTTTGGTTAGTTTCCCTTCTGACATACACAGCTAAGGGAATACATGGAAATATGCTCCTTTATTAAATATTTTTATTCTTTTTTGAACTTTTGCCTTGCTCTGCATTGATGCAGATGTCCAGTGGAAAATAGTGTTTGATCTTTTATTTAAGTACTGTATAAATAACATATAGATGCAAAAGACAGTATTATGTTGCAAGTATAAACTTAATTTTTACATTACTTTCAATCTTGTAACACTGGGAAAAGTGTCTTGACAAAGACTTTCCAAACTTTCAAAGAAAGCAGGCTATGGAGAACCCATCAGTTTCTGTTGTGTGCCACAACACTGCTAATCTGCACAGTTCTTCAAAATTAAAATGATTAGATTTGCCACTGTCCTTTACTTCTTGAGCAAGTGTGAAAAGTGGTATCAGCAAAGGGTTATCACCTAGGGTAGACTGGCACTTTGCTAAAGCATTTGAAAACCTTCAGGTGGGCATGCTTGTTTTGAGTTGTTGGCTTTATGATATCTGCATATGAGCCTTACCTTTCTTGTTTCTCCTAAGAATCACAGTCATGCTTTCCCTATTGTTCCTTCACAATGCCATCCTGTGCTCTATTCCTTAGTCATCTGTATTGTCCAAAGTTTATGGGGTGCTGCTTTTCTTAAGGAGAAATCGCACCATTTTCCACCCAAAATAAATTGATAAAATCATCACACGTTTTTACTTGCGAAGAAGACATCATTAGGTTTGTGAATGGGGTGGCTCATTGCTGGATTGGTGAAATGCCAGAGGTATTTCACATAACTTCATTTCTGGTGGGCTCATCCAGCTCCTGAACTGTGCCCACCTTTCTGTCGTCTTGTAAGGCTCATTCCTTCACAGTCAGGCTCATCTGTCACTGGGCAGTCCAGTCTGCGTTATGTCCAACTTCAGCAGCTTTCTTTAGAGAGGTTTCAAGCCCCAGTCATTTCTTCTGTCGCCCCCCATAGTCATTCTGCCTCAGAGACCTGCCACTCCCAAGGGTGCTGTGCAACAGGAGTGGGC
This sequence comes from Campylorhamphus procurvoides, assembly GCA_013396655.1. Classification (NCBI taxonomy): domain Eukaryota; kingdom Metazoa; phylum Chordata; class Aves; order Passeriformes; family Dendrocolaptidae; genus Campylorhamphus; species Campylorhamphus procurvoides. The sequence goes on from WBMV01005495.1 coordinate 2,053,070, forward strand.
AGTGCCTGGCAGAAGGGGTACAACTGCTCTATCTCAATTGGAGTGCTTTTCCAGCATTCTGCTGGCACATCCTCACTTCACAATTGCTCATTTGGTTACTGTCTCACTCTCTGTGAGGCAATACTAATGTTAGATGGCAATGTCTGAAATTTATAAATAAAAAAAATTGAGGACAGTAAAAGAAGCACTAGATTAATGTTGCAGCAGACCTTTTGCTAGAAAGCTGGAAGAAACAAAATAGAATCTATCTGTATATACTTCAGGCCTTTACTGCAAAAAAAAATCAAACCCGAAATACTATCACCTGCCCAAAGGTAAAAACTTGTTTTTATTTTGCGTTCCTCTGCTTATATACAAAAGGAGCTAAACAATGATCATATTCTACCTCTACTATCTTCAAATTTAACTGGAAGAGGCAAATGGTGAGCGAGACTCAGGAGGACATGTGCTGCCAAATGGCAGTGTCTTAATTTAAAGCCACAATGCCTCCATGGGGTAAGCTGGTTTGTTTTGTTTTGTTATTTTGTTGGAAGGAGAAATATTTCAATAGTTTGCATTCCGTCCTTGCCCTTATCTGATCTACTGATTTTGGAAAACTTTGCTTGCAATGACAGATCGTACAGAAACTAAGCTAACTTATTCGTCCTTTATTTCTTTTCTTCCACCTCTTTTCCATTATGATGACCTTCTGAGAGAAACCAGAAACCTGATAGTAGTTTATTTCTTCACTCCTCAGAATATTGTGGAATTTTTTGATATTTAGGGGAATTTTTTTGACTGACTTGATTAGCTTTTTATTTTTTTTTTTTGCTTTGCATTCCTGTAGTAATTCACTGGCCTGATGAGTTACCACAGGTTTTGGCCTTGAATAAAGTTGGCATGAAACATATGCTAGCCATGTGATTAGAATGAAATGGGGGTATAAATTTTTTTAAATGGGGAAAGGCTATACTCTGAACAAGCCATTTGTGCTATGAAACCACTAAAATCCAGATGTTTTGATGGAATGAAAAATAGCAATGCTTCAGATGTCCCAAAGAAATTTTTAAATTATAATGTGAATACATGGCATATGGTTTTTATCCTGTCTGTCAAGAATTTGTCTCTTTAGTTAAAAAAAAAAAGGTTGAAATGAAGAAAATTATTTAAAGGTAAAGTTATTAGTTACATTCTGGTATTCCTACCAGTACTCCCAGTGTAACAAATTTACTACATACATAAAACATTCTGATTTGAGGCATTTTCATGTATATGTGCATATATATTTATATGTGTGCATATAGATATATGTATACATACATGTAAAATTTGAAAGGATATCTTTCAAGTTCTGACAAGCATATGGATATTTTACCGTAATGTTTTGGAGTCAGTTATACTGCTCAAAAAACACTTATTACAGTCATATTAAAACTGCAGTGCTGGACTTTTGATTTTTATTGCTGGTTTTCTAGTAAAAGACAAATAATGTGTTAGTGAACCTTTAGAGAGGACATTGCTATATTAGAATCTATAGTTAAGACTATATCCATACTGAAATTTTATTCGAAATTAATATGAAATTAAATTTCAGTTGTACATAGGCTTAAATTAAAAAATCCCTCACTTTTCCCCTTGGAAGGGAAAAGGAGAATTCTGTTTGGACATTAGAAGTGTCATGCCCTGGAAGGTGTGTAAGTGGAGAATAATGAAGCATTTTTCCTGTAAAACATGTATGCGTTTTTTATCGGGAAATTTGTTTTCCCACAGAAACTTGTTGTTGACTTCAGTGCTTGCCATTGGTTCCTATTGCTAATTTTTATATTATATTAGGCAGTTATTTGTGCTTGACTTCTGCTTTCTGTTTCTCTTCACCATTCATTTACAAACAAACAAAGAAAACCAATCCACTTCTCCAAGCGTCTGTATGATGAAAAAAGAAAACCTGCAACTCTGCATTTGGAGGTGTTATTTGATTTAAGACTAGTAAAAGCAAATGTTTCCCCATTGGTGAAGTTATTTAATTTTCTGTTTTCATTTCTGTAAACAAATTAGAGTTTGAGTTTTGTATTTCAAGTTGACCAGGTCTGTTACTGCTGCTTTGTCCTCAGGAGTGTTAAAATAAAATTAGCATGGTAAAATATTGTTAGGTTATTTATAAGATGTGATAACTTGAACCAGACTGTGTATAGATTGTCTGTAACAGACTAAAACATTGCTTCAGAGGAGCGTAGTATGTAACAGGTTCAGGGCAGAAAGATGAGGAGCAGAAGAGGCTACTGGATTACCTCTGCACAGCCTAGCTTCTCCTAATGCTTCCCCTTTGTTAGAGCTTTGTCCATATGCATATCCCATTCCACTTAGTTTGATTATATGCACGTGATATAATGAATCAGCATAAGGGTTTTGCTGGCTCTAGGCTTCAGTCTTTTCTATTAATGCAAATATGAACAAATGAAATTTTTGTACATCTCTTGGTTTGCTATTTCAAGTGAATTACAGTCTATAGCAATACATAACCCTTTGGAATTTGCCAGTGTTAAGTCACAATGAAGTGAAGTGTTCCTGCTGTAGCAGTTTATAAAACTTATTTGTGTGTCTTGGAAAACTTGCAGTTTGACATAAAAGGAGCATTCCATATGTTAGGAGTTAAATAAATGCCATAAATTACATCACAAATGTAATTGCTTTAAGGAGTTGCTAGATTTGAACTTTATCATTTTTTAAATTTCACTCGCGTGAAAACTGTTAGACATATTTTAAAAGTTTCTAAATAGAAGCTTTGCTTTCCATAATTATTGTACCTAGATCCTTGTTCTGTGCATGCACACACTTTTTCTTCTGTATATATAAGCTTATCAATATGTTTACACTGATAATGTGTGCAATACACAGGTACACATGTATATGCATTTATATTATCAAGAGGGGAAATTCATGGAGATACAAATTTTTAGTTCAGTTTTGCTTATGGCTACACTTAATGGTACTACAACAGAAGGTACAAAGAGCTTTATTTAAAGTCCTGCGACGATGGTGGCAGAACTGGGAAAAGGTCCTGGGCAGTCCATTGTGCTGGTGGCTAGATCATGGCCTTCAAAGTACCATTCTCACTGTATCTAAAGCAAGAAGCTGGTCAATATTATGAATTAAATCTCCTAGCCCGTATCTTAACAGTTATGTACCTGCAGAAAAACTGTATCATTCACATAATTTCAAATGGGGAAAAAAGCCTAAAATTTGCTGGCATTGCCTGTCCCCTCAAGATCCAGCTGTACTGTGGCACTGGTATTTTGTGTTAGAATAATATATGATAGACTAGATGAAAGCTTAGATACAATATGGTACATGTATTAGAACATTTCAAATATGTTAAAGAATATGATTGTGTTTTGGAACTGTATTTTCAACTTGTGACTGGAAACATAGTTTTCTTTTAGATGCTTTTATGTTATCTCACCCTAAATACATCTAACAATATTATAGACAATTTTTCTGTGTGGATTCTGCATGTGTAATTAGGCAATGGGTGTATGAGAAACAAAAATGGGACTAAGGAGGAAAGGAACATCTGAAGGGTGTTTTTCTATTTATGCATGTTTCACATTGTCAAAAAAGATGCACCACAGTAGCCATGTTTGTGCCAACTTTTCTACTCCTCACTCCTTGAAGATGGGGAGCTATAATACTCCATTCTTGCCATGTAGTCATTGATTGTATCTATTGTGTTAGCTGGAGGTTCTTCTTAATGTAGTTACTGAGCTCCTACAAGAGGTACTTACTGTGCATCACACATGCATGAATGTTATAATTCACTTGCATCATGGAAAAATGCAGATATGTCTAAAAATTGCTTGCAACTTCAAGAAACCTTTTCTTTCTATCAGCAACTCAGAAACTGCACATGATCTTTCTGCGTGGCCATGTCTTTTCTTTGGTCTCTGGCTTTGCACATTTTTCCAATCTTTGTGTGGTTTTTATTCTCCTGATGCTGTTCAGGAGCCAAGGAGCCAGACCTGGCAGTCTGCAAGGCTGGCAGACAGGCATTTCTGATGGAATGGTAAAATTCTTCAAGTCACAGGGGCCCAATCCTGTTTTCTGGGAAACAAAACTTCCTCTGTGTTTAACAAGAGATCTCACAGTGGCTTGGAACTTCAAATAACAAATGCTTCACGGTTTTATTATTGGAGGGAAGTGATTAGGAGTTATCTCTATAGTAATCTGCTTAGTTATTTTAGGACTTCTTACTACAAATTCCTGGACATCATCCAGATAAAAGATGATATACAAAATCTATGCAATATTGTATTGGAGGTCTTAACACATTTACAAAATAAATAATTGTTGTTAGGCTAAAATCTCACGCAAATGAAAGGTTTAGAATTGATTAATCCTGAATGGGGAATACCCCCTTTAGGAGAAAAAGAAAAGGAGCTTTTGATGTCAGCTGTTCTTGATCTTGAGAAATCACTTTTCTTATTCATACTGAAAGTAGATGTACATTGATGTGTGGGAATTTTTTATGTTTCCATTTATATTTCTCATTTTCCTATATGAAGAACAAAGAGTATTGTGATGGAAATGGTGCTGACACTTAGCTATTTCACATAGGCTGTGACAGTGTCTTGGTGGGTCAGGCCCAAGGGTCTCCATAGCAGAGCAATGGCTGGTATCAGCCCATGTGTTATCTTAAACCAGTGGTGTGGTGCAAGAGGAGTAGACAGCCAGGTTGGAGCAGTTGCTTCTGGGGGGTCTACACTGCATTTTGAGTGTTTTACTTTGGACTAAAAAGGTGGTGTCTTCCTGTACCTTGGGCACCCCACTGCATGTGTTTCAAAGCAGCCTGCAGGAAAGGTATCTGAAAAATGTCCCCTTGGGCTTGCAAACCCTTCTGGGGCCACTCCAGGAGGTGGTATTTTGTCCCAGTCTCTGTCTGACACGTATGACTGTGCTTGTCATTGCTCTGTCAGTGACACTTGTAAAGAGTTTTCACATGCAGAAACATGTCTTAATTTCTCTTCTACATCTGTTCCGTGTTTGTTTTCTGTTCCTGCATTTTCATACATGCTACCATTACAGCTACTGCCTGACAACTTCTCCTGACCTTTTTTGCCACTGGCAGCTGTGGCAGCTGCTCTGTGAGCACGCTCCAGATGAACTGACTCTTGCCTGCTGCCTCCTTACCTTCCTCTGAGAAAGAAGACATGGACCATGCTTTACCTTCATGAGTTTTCAGTCTGCTGTGTGCTCTGCCCTACATACACTGGAGTGTACTGTGGGCGTGGGACACAAAATTGGAGTGGTAGGGCTAGTGATTGCCTCTCTGCACTTGGTGATTGTGTAGTAGTTCAGAAATTGCAGTTATACAAGCTACTGCCATGACTTTGCCATCACTGGATGAAATTTTGTGAGTCCAAACCTGCTTTAACAGATGTGGCTTCACCCTACGGAGTCCCATGATTGCAGTACCTTGGGGTCAGTGGCTGGCTGGTTTGGGGAGGGAGGGCGGGCAAGTTTGCAGTGGGTAAAGTCTTGATCAGGGTCTGCAGTGTCATCCTCCAAACGCTGTTCTTGTAGAGAGGATCAGCAGAGCTAGGTGTCTAGAAGTGACGAGATTCACTCTTTTCCTGGTGGCATTTGGCTGTTTGTGTCCTGTGTGGGCATAGTTACTTTGTCTCTTGGCTGACTCTCAATGCCTGTTTCGACTTTTTCTCCCTGTTGGCAGATGCCTTCAGCTCCTGGCTCAGTGGCCCTCAGGAAGCATCACAGGCTTCCAACTTTGGACTCAGTTGTTTGCTAAGGAAAAACATGGGTGAAAAGAAGCAGCAGCACATCATGCAGGAAAAGGGAGGGGTGAGGGTCAAACTTGTGCCTTGCTCTTATGAGAAGTGACAAGGGAAAGAGAACTGACAAAAGGAAATGTGATAAAATCTGCCCTTCTGCTCCACTGGCTTGGAGGGGAGAGTCTTTTAAGGAGAAGGAGGGATGGCAGTAAGTCTGATGAAGTCCTGCAGTCCTGCTCTCTCCTACTCTCAACAAGAAAACATGCCTCTCTCCCTGGGAAGCATCTGTTCCTCCCCTGCTTTTCTTCTAGCTTTTAGAGGAAATGGCCTGCCAGTCCTGTTCCTAGGCTTTTGGCTGAAGCACCCTGTTCAGAGAAGGACCATGCCCTGTCAGCTGCTTGATAGGCTGTCAACACTCAGCTGACATGTCAGCTTGGATGAAGCTCCAAAGGGTCTTCATAGCCAGAATCCTTCAATCCTAGAAACTGCCTCCACACTCTTTCCCACAAAAAAATGCAGCTATCAAGATATCTGTCAGCCTTGTGATGAGCTATAGCATCCCTAGCCCAGGCTCCCTGCCATAGCTTTCCTGCTGCTGTGCCCCTGAAAACACAGACGCTTTAGACTTCTCAGCTGAAAAAGTGGAGGGGAAGGCACATCTGCAGCTAAACTCCAGTGGGTCAGGAAAAGAGTTCAAGCAATACCTTGGCCAACTTTATTCTCAAAAAAGGCTAATACGGCCCAAAAGTTACAAGGAAAGTGATAGGGAAAATAAGGGAGAGAAAGTGGGATCTGGAACCTGCAGAGCAGGGACAAAGACAAGGAAAAAAGGCCATACGGTGCTGATAATGGCCTACACCATAAACATTCCCCAGTAGACCAGCATGACCAGAGAATTAACCGCAGCAAAAACTAGCCCAACTTTGGCATCTGGCACTGCATCTACAGTCATAGGGAGAACGTGAGAGTTATGCACCCTGTCTTCAGGCCGCATGTTGAAATGCGGAATGAATACAAATCTTCCAACATTATTCCATTGAACAGAACCTCACCAAGTACAAAATGATGCATCCACGCTGTGGGTATCTCTGCAGCAGGTAACACACAGATCTAGGAGTTCCAGGAGCAGAACCATGTTGGTGCTGCTGCTTCTCCTCTAAGGAGGTATGTGGCCAGGTGACTTTTCATGAGTGCAGAAGGGAAGGGCCCAACCCTGGCAGTCTCTGCCACCTATTGCTATGTCTTCCAGAGACGCAGAACCACCCTGGCCTGGACCAGTTGTAGGTGGTGGACATGGAGACCCCAAATGTGTAATGCTACTGTGGTATTCCCCTGTGTTTGGACAGAGAAGGGACTTCACAGCAGCACTTCCCTGTGTCTGGCAGCCTAAGAGGGTGGTGTTGGCATGACACTTACAATGCCCTGCCCACTTTGTGCCAGGATAGATGTGGTCATTCATGCACAGAGGGAAGGGAAGACACGATCTTCAGGAAGAGGGGAACATCAGGAGAGAATAGCGCGCATAAACCAAGGAAAGAGTATCAAGGGCCAGGAGTAGCTAAACACACAAACTGAGAAAACTTGAGGGGTCATGGGTGACTGTAAAAATGGAGGGACAGATATCATCTGGCATGTTAAGCAGGAAGAGAAGACATGGCATTGCTTGGGTTTTCAGTGTTCTGGGAGCTTTCCAGTGCCAGAGGGATGCCTTTTTGTTGTGTTGTATCAATGAAGCCCGGCAGGGACTGTGGCTGTCATTCTGACAAGATTTGCTGTCAAGTTTTGCCTGAATAAAACCCATAGTATCATGCATGGGCAGGCACATGATCTTTTACTGAAGAAGACAACTTACATTTCTGGATTCAGTTCAGTTTTGGGTCTTTCATGGCAACTTCTTTCTTTTTAAAAAAAAAATAAATCTAAAAGCGACATGAAAAACCTCCCATGAGTGTCTTAGACTTACTTCATTACTGAACAGGGAAAGGTTACTTTAAACCTCAAAACCCTATAATTTCTAGGTAAAAACCAACATTCAATGTAATATTTGTTTGAAAAATAACCTGAGAACATTTAGGTAGTTTAAATCTGTCATGTCTATTGTGTGTGGAAATGGCAGAATTTCTGTTTTTCTTTGCTCAGTTCTGTAAATACGTAGTATGGTTGCTTTAGCAACAAGCATAATTGTGACTGCAAGTTAAATTAAGGTTATTAATATTGTACTCAGCAAAATATTGTAGTTTGCAAACCTTAATGACTGGGTCTCAAGCATTAACTGTTCTACAGGTTAGTGTTCTTACAGCATTTGCATGGGCTTTGCGCGTGAATGTCTGACCTGCATTTTCTTTACCTTGACTTTGTATAGGGAAAAACATTGATCTTATGCCCACGAATGTGCATTATCTATTTGAGTCCTTTGTTACTGTCTTGTTTTTCAGTGCCTGTGTGTATGTGCACAGGTGACAGATAGCCTAGTAAGTCTATAGAAGATGTAAATGTACTGCCAAGCAAACATGGCATACTGGGGCTAGTGTAATGTGCCTTTTTTGCATTAGGTCTCAGTTCAGTGCTGCATTCCAGGTGCTTGCTGGTTCATAGCTAGTGTGCAGCAGTTTCAGAACTCTTCAGTGTAATAATTTGGTGAAATACCATTCGAACATTACCGTCTTGCAGCCATAACATATTACAAAGCTGACAAAGATTGATCCAGGCCTCCAGATTGTGGCCTTCTCTTTAAGCAATGAGGCAGTCTGGAAATATGTTCATGGCTTATGTAGAGGACAAGAACTTATTAGCATTTGCCAAACACTGTGCTAGCCTTGATTCCAGTTCCCAAACTAGCTCCTTTGGCACTTATTCAGGTGTCTTGGAAAAACCCTGGCATCTGTTGTATATTTTTGCCCATTACCTTAAACACTAAACACAAGTCTCACTGACTTGGTTTCATCTTATTGCAATCATACAAATATCCTGATCTGAAGAGGAGTCCAAGTGACACAATTATTGTGTGAAATTGCAACTTGCTTTCTGTGCTATAACTTGTACACCCAGCAAACCATTGGTTTATGTGCAGTCATGCTTTTGCAAATGACTTGATACTTGTGACATACTGTGCTATACGATAAACTTAGGATCAGCAGCAGCGTCAGGGAGTTTCCGAGGTACAAGGTGGCATATGAGAAGTTTCAGCTGAGTCTGTTGCTTGCTCAGCAGCCACTGTAGTGAACTGGTAAGTGGTAACCCATGCACTGTGATAAGGTCTTGCACAGGAACTGCAAGTTAAAGGCTTCCCAGCCAATTGCTTTTTGCAAAACTTGCTTATTTCATATAGATGGAGCTCTCTTTAGTTGAATTGTACAGAACTCTCAGCTTCCTTCTCCCCCCAAATAATCATCCTCTCAACTTGAGACTTGCAGTGATTAGCTACAGATTTTTCTTGAAAGAAACATTCCTTTCAAGGGGAAGAGAATCTCATTAAGCCTTTGCTGTGAGCTGCAGCTCTTGATCAACACACAAAAGACAAGCTTGACAGTCATCAGGTGAGTTAAGAACTGCAAAAATATTATCTGTCTCTGCTAAACAGTCATCAGTTGAAAGAGTTCATCTCAGTCTGAGAATACAGAGGCTTTTGCGTACTATGTGGCACATTAAAAATTAAAGACATCAAGGATGTGAGAAGTCCTAAAGATGCCATGTGTTTCCAAATGAATTGATAAAAGGCCTTAAATCTGAAAGAGAATGGGGTATGAGGTTTACAAATAAAAAGACAGAATTTTTTAGAAAGTTAGAGATAAGCCAAGACATAGTTACTGGTGAAAGATAAATAAGCAACAGTCTACTGCTGTAGCTCCTCAGTTGCTAAACCCTCTGCAGTGTTCTTTTATTTGAACAATTGTTTCCTGAATTTCTTAATAACAACTGATACAAGAATTGACAAATAGTGCTAAATTGCATGGGTTAATTCACTAGCAGTTATTGCACAGATTATTAGTAAGCAAAAAAAAAAGCATCTACTTCTATCTCAAATCACAAAACAAAAGAACAAAAAGAGATTGACAAAATAAATGGTCTTTTGTTAAGTTATTGTCTCATAAAGTTTGGAACTGTGTCAGAATTGCTTGTTTTGTTTTGTTTTTGTTGTTTATTTACTTAGGAATGCTCAGCTCAGATGCAGCATCTGTCTTTCTCTGCAGTCCTTATACCCTATTTTTCCAGCTGGGTTGAATGCCTTGATGAAGCCTTTCAAGTGATCAAATAGATAAAATTGTACAGATTCTGTGGGATTATTTTCATTGTTCTTCACCACATGTTCACTGAATACAACACTTTATAATTGTAAGGCTTTGTTTTCAAGCTGCACTCTTGCACTACTTGTTGCCTTTGTTGTTTGTTTAGGGGTTTTTTCTATTATAGTAAATTTTGGTGGAAAACTGGTCTTCTCATCAACAGATACTTCCAGGGAATCCTTCCAGAAACACTGGAAACTTAGACTGCTTTATCAGTGTATTTCTTTATTAGCCAGTAGCAAGTCTGCCCTTTCTTGACGTAAAAGAACTTAGAAATGGTTCTCTGTTTTGCAGAATCCGCTTAGGCCTGGGGGGAAGTGAAAGTGTCTTCAAAGTGATGTGGGCTGTCATATGGTTGGGAGTTAGAGCCATGTGAGGCTGCTTGTGACCTCTCTTAGGGTTGCTGTATTAGGAACAGTGAGAAAACAGTACGAGCCAGGGAATAGAGGCACTGTGCTTTGCCTTCTTCCACAGGTTTGCCCTGAGGTATTGCCTGTGCTAGCAGGAGCTGCCAGAAGTAACAGCCTACAGTCCTGTTGTATGCTCACCATGAATATGTACTATCACACGCCACTGTGCCACCTATAAAGTTTATTTTCTGTTCCTTGTAAAGGGGACTAAAGTGACCTGTTTATGTACCTCTGTATTTTATTATTTTAATCAGTTAAGAATGTGCATTTATGAAACTAATTTTTTGATGTCACTAACCCGAAAGAGATCCTATCCAGGAGGTAAAGGAAGTCTTAGATCTTAAGGTGGTCTGCATAATGCTTTTTAATTACCACCTTCATACCATGAAAGAATTCTGTCCTCATTGGAGAGGACATCTGGTACATCTTTATTGCAAATATGACTTTGGGATTAGATTATATTGACTTCATTAACTCATTCCTTAGCAGCTTTGAAGATGAGGTGTGTCTAGTTTTTTCCTTTTCATTTCCAGTAAGTGTTTTCATTGGGGCACTTTTTCTGACAGAAGTACACTGAGAAGTAAAGGTAAAATGCCTTCTCATTGGAGAAATACTCTGCTGCTCTTTGCAAACAAAATTGCAACAACAGTGGTTTTATTGCAAAATAAAAATAAAAAAGAAATATAATTTGCTTTTGGTCATTCCATTGTAATGATGCTTGAATTTGTGGCCATTTTCCCATGACCCATATTAAACTATGGATTTTCATGCCATCAGTATTACTGTGTGGGAATTCTTCACTTGAAAACAGAAACTGGCCACATTTTTCTGAAACGAGGGAATAAGAGTTCAAATGCTGGAGAGTGACAGGAAAATTTGCTCTAAGCAAAAAGAGCAGGGTTTTTTTGCCAAGAAAAACTTTTTTCTTCAGTAAATCCATCACCCATGCTCTAGCAGACTTGCTTAAAAAAACAAAACAGTACTTTTGGGAAGTGCTTTGTTAACTTTTAACAGCCTTTTCCACTACTCTTTGGCTTTCAATCAAGCGTTCTTGCCAAGTTGAAGTGATGTGGTGTGTTTGGCAGTGACATACTGCTTTTAGGTGCCAGTGGTGAACTATTGCTTGCTAGTCATTTTCAATATTCTGCGAAAGCCTTATCACTGTTAAATACACTGTTAGAGGTGTTACTGAAGGCAATATCCCATAGTACTTTTTGGAGGATTTTCTTTTCAGGTCCTTATTTTTGAAGGAATTTTGGGGTTTTTTTTTTGAGCATTTGTAGGTGGTAGTGTGATGGATTTTTCTGTTTTGTTTCTGAACTGGTTTCCTAGGGAAACGAGAGTTAAAAAAGGCTCACAGTCTGTCTGTCTCTCTCATTCCTCCAAATAATTATGACTGCACAATTTCAGAGCAATTTGTGAGAAATTTTTAAAGACAATTAGGCTGCTCCTAGTTTATATGGAAGCTGGCAGTTGGGTAGAAGTCAGAGACCTCTGTCAATCAGAGAAGGGCAAGGAGAACCAAGATGTGCACACTCTACCTGTTGACAACTCGCTGGCCAGTGAGCCAGTGCACTGCTCCAGTGTAGCTACATAATTGCTGTTCCTCATCAGTTTGAGGAAACCAAGAGGTGGGAAGAAAAAAAAATAAAAGGGAAATTTGAGACTGTGGTAGTGAGGTTGAAGAGCAAAAGCCTTGCCAGTGGGAATCACTCTTTATGAGCTAATGGAGAAAAACCTCAGTAGGAATTTGTATAATAGCACTATAAACAGGTGCTGTTATAGTGATACAGGTAGCAAAAAATCAGCAAGAAGTGTTTCATCTAATACTGATTTTAATCATGTCTTTAAGCACCTCTGTGTACCAATTGGTAGATCCAATAACTTACTGAATCTAAAGTAGGTCCTCTTTGTATAGCGGGAACTCTCCCTTGCCTCACTTTGCAGTTGCCTAATTCATGCAATTGCCTAATTCGTTGCAACAGAACTGATCCATTTGGTTCCAGCTCTAAATCTTCTGGAATTAGTTTTAGTTCATGTGGTCATTCTAAAAATCGTAGATGGGGTAATACATGGCTCCTCCATGTGCCAAATTAATCAGGAACTCTTGGAGAAATTGCTTGATAGGGATTTCTGGTGCCCTGTATTTTTGTATGTTCCCACACAAATCTTTGCACATTAAGCATGTCATGCTTTTCCTGTGACAGTTTTAAACAGTAAGGATTTGGACCACAAGATCTTCCTCTTCAGCATTTGTTTTGCTGCAAATACCAGAAGAGCTTAAATTCCAGCTGGATTTCTCCCTTTGTTGCTGTGGGGTAGCTGAGATCTCCAAGTACAGCTCACCAGTGGCACTGAGAGCAAGTCTTGTGAGGGTGGTATGAGGTCTGCTGCGACAGTAAAATTTTGATATTTCCTCTGTACAGACACAGACTCTTCACATGAAATTCTTGGACCCTAGCAGAGGTATTCTTGCAATTTGCAGTGGTAGGAGTGTAGTCCTGTTATCAGGGCAACCAAATGTAAAAGTGTGGGACAGCAGAGCTGAGGGGAATAGTAAATGCTTTCTGGAGAATGTTTTCCATTTGGTTTTTCATTGCAATTCCCCAAGCAGGCCTAGCAATTGGAAACAAAGCCAGATCTAATTTGCTTTTATTCTTTTTAAAAATTTTGTGCTTTCCTGGAGATTTTGATGGAGTTAGGTGGCTCAGTTTTGTTTCTGTTTATAATCTAACAACTGCTGTGTATTCTGAGTGTTGTATAGGTGTCCACAGAAGTGTCTGTCTTAGAATCACTACAGGGTAATATGTTTTAAAAAAATTCAAATGCATTATAACGCCCTTTCCTCTGAATTTTATTGACCTGCCCCTGAATATCTCTGTGTATACTGAGTTCAGTGATGTAGCATTCTCGTACCTAATTTTCTTCTTCAAACATAACTAAACCGGGGGCCAAAATCTAGTTGAGAATATACCTTCAAGTAAGACTGCTTGTTTAGTTATACAATGTGTGTTACATGTTTAGCTGCTTTAACGTTTGCTTAGTTTTGCCAGTAAAGCTGAAAACAATTTAACAGACATTTATGAAGAACCACAGCATTTTCTAAATAGGGGTGTTTGATTTAATGGAAACCAAAAGAATACTGAGAAGTTACACTCTGTGTTACCTTCGAAATGAAAAACATTTATAATTTGGAAGTGTCATCTTTTTATCTAAAAATTATAACATTTCAAGCCAGGAAAAAGATAAAAAGATGAAAGTCACTATCATGCTTTACTTATTCTAATTTAAAATACTAAGTGCTTAGTATCTACTATTGCCTTTTGAAGAAAAGGAATATTATTGGTTGATGCAGTCAAGAAATGAGAACATATGAAAAAGGAGAATATATGGACTTTAGTGACATGATTGGAAAAAATCCTTTTCTAGCTTTTAAAAAAAAAATCAAACTTGGCACACAGTATCATCCTAAGTAAGATTTTATGAGAAAGACTGAAAACACCTATTAGAAGGAGAAAATGCGTGTGAAACACTGGAGATACAAAGTGAAAAGAAACAGAAACCATCAGGTAACATTCTAATAAAGCCTTCAAGCATTTCTAAAGCTATCTGTCCTTTTCCATATATATAATGCAAAGTGTTACGTATAAAATACATACAGGCATGACCTGCCAAGAGGATTTTGGTTTCCCTGGAGACTATCAGTTCTCTGTCGCACAGGTTGGCTTGGGGAATAAGAGCTATCTTGATAAATCCTAACCTTTTTTCTTGAGGTTATTTGATATGTCAGTAAATTTAGAATTTAGATCTTTGTGTTGAAGGCTGAATGTATGATATTCAAATTTTTAAAATGATCTGTCTAATTTCCAGTTATTTCTCCTGGTATGTACTTAAGATATGCAGAAATTATTTTGTGAACTGGGGTAACAGCCCCCCTCCCCCCTGATTGTAATACTTTGATAGTGGTTTTATATTCTTGTTTGTCTGAGTTGTTCCAATTCTTTGATTTTAATCACGATTATCAGTGTATCATGTAAATGTGCATCAGATCATAGTGAATGTATTCAGCCATAGTTACTACTGTGTTGACTTCTTTTTGCTCCCTTTTCCCTAAATGTTTGAAATCTCTTGTCATTTTTCAGTTTGGAAATTAGGCTTCAGTCAGATTTATAGTTATTAACTATCTTGTGAGTATGGATAAAAAATCTCATGCGTATGAGTAATGAATGCGAGCAACTGTGTTCATCTCTGCTTGATTAGAATTAAAAACTGTAATGTCAAGGTTGTTCTCACTTGGTTTGGATGGAAATATGTAGATTGATATATGAACCTTTCTGCTTTTTAACTTCTTAAACAATCAGCACATGCAGCATTTTATTGACAATAGGATATAGTGATTTGGAAAGCTAAGAAATACTAAAAATTCCATTTCAGAGGATATTTTTCTCATCTGGCAAAGTATGCTGTAAAATGAAAAAATGTTGTGTGATTAGAAGTTATTAAAGTAGGCAATTTTTTCTGTTCTGAGGATATTATCTATGCTTTTTATGCGGTTTTTTTTTTACTGCAGTGCAAGTTTGCCTTTTGTGAAATTTGCAAAGAAACCAGTGCTCTTTCTGTGTTATATTCTGCAGTTCTAAAATGGAAATTTGCCAGAAATATGGAAAGAACATTGAAGTGAGGCATTAAATAGAGAGGAGGAGAGGAAAAGGAAAAGGAGACGATTATGCCGGTAGGAAAAGACAAAATATATATTAAAAAGTGGGGAAGGAGGGAGTGGAAAGATTCAGTGGGCTGCAAAGTTAGCTGTGAAACTTTCTAGTGTTTGTTAGTATTGTGCTAGAAAAATGGCAAGCACATGAACTAGAGAGGGGTCAAAGCAAAAAGCTGCATCAGCCCTCCAAATGTTATGATCCCACCAACTTCTAAGGTATCAGATCTCTTCAGTAAGTTGTGCTATTTTTAGCCCCTTGAATGGATCCCCTTTCCCTCAGTTTTAAAATATTTTTTTACGGGCTACTTGCTGTGAGAGACATGACTTGCTGCACCACTGGTGGAAGTAATGCGAAGTCCTGTTTTGCGACTTTTTAAGCTGGTAAACTGAAGAGCATGCAGTGTGTCACTTTGGCAGGTAAAGTATTGTCATCAGAAGATTCATTTGGTGTCTAAAGGCTTTAGGACAGGGAACCAGTAGGTTTTTCTTGGGTGAAAACACATGAATTAATGTGCTCGTCCTTCCTGTAGTTCAGAATTAACCCCTTCTCTCCTGTCTAATTCAATGAAATGCTTGTCTTTTGGAGTTTACACAGGTAACAAGTCTGCATGAATGAAATGTTGCAACTTTGAACCCTTTCTGCTTTTGCCTGGACATAATTGGAGTTTTCTGGGATTTGTGAAATGTAAATTATCTGTCTTTATTGTCTCTCTATTCGGTCTGCATCCATTTAAGGAATTAGAACTGAGTGGGAGGGAGGGACAAATTAAACAGCATTTCAAAGAGCTACTCAAGTACAGAAGGGATAGGATTTGCTTTTTTTCCCTATGCACAGTTTAAATGAGAAGTCCTTCCCCCTTTTCACCTTCTTTTAGTTTGCTATTTGTGCAGTAATTAACCCTTTTTGCCTTTAGTAGGTAGTCTTAATTTTGCCCATTCTGCCCAATTCTGTTGGCAAGCTAATGGATATAAGCTGTGAGTCATTTAAGAAATTCTTGTTAATTTATTTAGGTAACTAAACTTCTGTTTAGCGATCATTTCTTAACTTAGTGGAGGTGATAGCCTGGGTATTTCCTTTTTTTCTGCGACACCAGAAATGAAACCACCCCGTGTATGATCACATCATGTTTGTGCCAAACATACACAGTTGTTTAGATATTTATCTTATGCTTGCAAGGCACAGAAATGAAACTTTGACTGGACAACAAGCAAGATAACTCACAAATGCAATGAGATTAGACAACACAGTTGATCAGACAACTTCCATCTAATCTCATTGCATCTGTGAGTTATCTCAGTACTTTCTTGGTTTGACTATTGCACGTGCCTTTTATTTCCTAAGGGAAAGAAAATATATGTATGCATACATATGCACATTTTTATATATTTGCATGCTTTCAAAGGGTATATATGCAGTTTCACAATCTTCCTGCAGATTTTTTCCCCTCTAGCTTCTTAAGATACAGCACTTTGCTTTTGAATATTTCTGAGTTTCATTATTACATTTTCACTGAAAGTAAACACTAGGAGCTTATTGAACAGCCATCCTTCATTTATGAAGAACTGATTGCTCTTGCATATTCATCCTTACTTTCTTTTATGGGGACATTTATTGTATTTGCCTTGTAGATTGAAAGAAAAACCTGAGACTGTCATTTAGCATAACTGAAGAATCCAGGTGTTATATTAACACCAGTGTCTTGCCTCTGCCGTCAGCCTGAAGAGTAGTGCGCTGAGACTCTCTCTCCTCTCTTTGAAATTAAGGAACCTCTATATGCACCTCATGGAAGTTCAAGCTCTATTCAGAAGGAAAAGAGACTATAGTGCAGCTTATGTTGTTGCTACTCCAAAAGCTTGAGCTATTAGCTCATTAAATTCTAGCATTAGTGCATTTCAGGTAATTCAAGTGGTTTAATAGTGTCAGAAGCACCATATGTTTTCTGCTAGACTAGTAGTATTGCTTTAACATTTGTTTGGTAGGTTTTAGTTCAGTAACAGTTACTTGGAATGCATCACAAAACTTGCCAGGAATCTATTTACTGCTTTATGTTCTTTAAGTTACATTAGTAGTGGGTTTGCCTTTATTTTCTTTGAAAGTACTCTGATTCTCTGGTAGGTTTGTGGTGTTGTCATTGATGAGAAAGTATTTGTGGGTTGGATGAGGAGAGAATAGTTAAGTGAGAGTAACATCACTGTGTTGTTCTGCCATGCAAATGATTTGTGCTGTGTGAAAGAGAGTTCCGGAACGTTTGTACCAAAGAATGAAAAATTTGCGATGGATGCTTTAATATTTTTTTTTTTTTAGAGATTGACACTGATTGGGAATAACCTTCTCCCAGGATCAGTCTATAAGTGTTTTGATAATACTCAAGTAACAGTTTGCTTTCTGCTATCGAGAATAACAACTTTGCCTTACCAAGCCTTAATAGTTGGAAAGGATGATGATCTGGATTTCTGCAGCTATTCCAAACTAAGTGCTAAAAAAGTCAGTGAAAAGTGCCTTAAAAACTTTCTTATTTATGGTACAGAGAGGGGATCTTTTCTGCTCTGTGCTGCATTAGACAAAAGCCAACACTTCACAAAAACAATAGGTTGTTACCCTGCACCTTTCTCCAGGTGAATTGTGATGTTCACCCAGCTCTCTGTGAGGAGTTGTGGTACCATTCAGCCCTCCACAGAGAAACCCAAGGACTTCAGCAAACCAAAAAGGGGCCTGACAGGATGTCCTTCATTTAGCAGTCAGCATTCAGCTTGCTGAAACTAGCTGCTTGTAGCAGCACTGGTTTGTTAATGTAGCCTAATTGTTGTGACTGTGCACCTTCTGTCACTGCAATTCTACCTTCCAAAAAGAAATCACACTTCCAGTAGTATGGGTAATTCCAAAATTTCGAGTGAAGTGAAAATTCACAGAACCACTGAAAAAAATGTGCTTGTTTAACCACTTTGGTCATGTAAAACATGCATACATTACTTTTATTTAAACTTCTGAACATTACCCAAATTAAAAACTTCGCTGCAATTGGCGTGTTCCTACAAAATGTTTTAGTGTAGGTGTAACTGCATCTTCTGACAGTAAACTTTCCAGTTAAATTTCTTTGGCTGGCCTTAATACAAAGATAGTGTTTTGCTCTTCTAAAACTTAGTTGGCTGTGGATTTCTTTAAATTAGATTAAAGTTGCTGGAAAGGAATTAATATTAAATTAAGAAACAGCAGTGCTCATACTAAATAGAGGAAATGTACTTGCTTTGCAGTTCTACAGAATGATCAAGGCCGTTATAAACAGTCACAAACGTGCTCGGGAAGTGCCCTATGTGAAAACATGGGAAATTTTCTGGGCTCAAGCCAGGTTTATATGTCTGCTCACACACGTGCTCAGTGATATACTATCTTCCCATGTTATTGTCTCCATTCGTTGTTGCTATTTAGTTTCCTGCCAGCAGACATGCAATTACGACAGCCTTGGTGGGATGCGTGAGGCGCAACAGAGTGAGCTAATCCCATTTTCCATGAAGCAGTCACTAAAGGCAGGAGGTAAATAGCCAGATCTATTATAAAACCCTGCAGGGCATCAGTGGATGGTGTTAGGGTAACGACTGTGTTACTGTATGACCATAATTTTGATTGCGCCTTGTTTTCATTGTACATGCTCCTTGCTAGATTTGTTAAGCACGGTAAATGCTAACACCTGGAATCTACTCAGGTTTTTTTAGGTGATCTCTTATGTGTTCTGCATAGTGCAGGAGAGAGATTTGGGTGCTTTGGAAGCATAGCAGCGAAAAATTCATGTTGGGTAAGGGACGTGAGTGAAAGTAGTGAGTAGGAGTGACTTATGTGTGTAGCATGTTTGAATGTTTGCTTCTTCATAGCTCACAAGCTCAGCCCTCTCGGTTTCAGCTATGTGGCTTTGAGCCCATGGTGGGGAGAGGGAGAGCTGTGGCCCTCCTGTCAGCCACCTCCCTCTTCTGAGGAGGACTCCATAAGCCCTGAGCTCTCCTGAGGAAGAGATGAAAGGACATCATTCTTTTCCCAAATCACTTGAAGCATCTGTAGCTTTGTAGGAGGGCCTGCAAGTCTTTGTGATGCTGGATGGAGGAGGTATGAGGATTACAGGTGACTCCATATTTCACCAGCTCTGGGTGCCTTGAACAGGAGTGGCTCACAGGAACGACCATGGGTTGGGAAATAGTCTCAATCTGTGCTTTGAGAAAGAAAACAGTTGGGACTGTATTTCTTGAAGGGTCTGAGCCTGCTGATGTGTGTTAGTCCTGATCAAATGACATTGAGTGCACCCTCAGCAAATTTGCAGATGACATGAGGCTGAGTGGTGCAGCTGACACACCTGAGGGATGGGATGCCATCCAGAGGGACCCTGGACAAGCTCAAGGAGTTGGCCTATGTGAACCTGATGAGGTTCAACGAGGCCAAGTGCAAAGTCCTGCACTTGAGTCAGGGCCACCCCCGGTATCAGTACAGGCTGGGAGGTGAAGGGTTTGAGAGCAACCACCTGCTGATTCTGGTGGATGAAAAGGTGGACATGACCAGCAATGTGTGCTCACAGCCCAGAAATCAAACCGTATCCTGGGCTGCATCAAAAGCAGCGTGGCCAGCAGGTCAAGGGAGGTGATTCTGTCCCTCTACACCACTCTAGTGAGACCCCACCTGGAGTGCTGCATCCAGGCCTGGGGCCCTCAGCACAGGAGAGATGTGGACCTGTTGGAGTGGGTCCAGATGAGGGCAACATATGAGGAAAGACTGAGAGCTGGGGTTGTCTAGCCTAGAGAAAAGAAGGCCCCAGGATGACTTAATTGTAGCCTTTCAGTACTGAAAGTGGGCTTATAAGGAAGGTAGAGACAAATGATTCAGTGAGATCTGTTGTGATAGGACTAGGAGTAGTGTTTTAAGACTAAAAAGACAGATTTAGATTGGACTTCAGGGAGAAATTTTTACAATGACGATGGTGAAACATTGGAACAGGTTTCCCAGAGATGTGGTGGATGCTCCATCCCTGGAAACACTTAAGGTGAGGTTGAATAGGACTCAGAGCAACTTGATCTAGTGGAAGATGTCCACGCTTCTTGCAGTGGGAATTAGACTATATGATCTTTAAAGATCCTTCCAACCAAAACTATTCTATGATTCTATGAAATAGGAGTAATATGCATGCAGCTGCCACATAACTGAGTTGCTGCATTGCTTGATAGTGTGAATCTGTTGAGTTTGGCAGTCTGCCTTTTGTTTCAGACCCTATTACATGTCATATCTTGGGCAAAGTGCTTTCTTTTGTACCCAGTATAGACAGAGAATGTGTATGGTCTACGCACACACCAATTTGATCTTTAGTTGTTTTAATGCAAAGGCAGGGGGGCTGGAACTAGATGACTAGGTTTAAGGTCCCTTCCAACCCAAGCCACTCTATGATTCTATGAAAAAGGCTTATTTAATGTTCTCTAATGAACTGAGGAACATGAAGCAGGCAGATGAATGGGAAAACTTAAAAAGGGAACAAAAAGTAGTTAAAAGGAGCCCCCATTATTTCTGTGGAATATTTTCATGTGTAATGTGAACTGTCATTAAGGGTTCCCCTGCCTTTAACAGCTGTGACTGGAATAAGAGCATAAAAGCTTAACCAGAAAAACATGTTAAAAAATGAATACCAAAAAAATTCCAGCACTTAATGTGTTTTGTTGGAGCAAGCAAACTAAGCAAATCTTACATGTTAATAGATACACAGGATAATAGAAATTTATAGTAGAACTGTGTGCTTGTCCTTTTTAATAGAGAATCAAGGATGTGCACTGAGAAACTAAGACCCAAAGTTGACCCTGAATTTGACCATATCAGCAAAGAGAAATTAAATAAATGCCACTTTGGCATTTAACATTTTAGTTTTCCTGGAGAATAGCTATCATTCAAGTAAAAGGAAATTAAAGAACCAATAATGTTCTTTTTATCTTTGTCTTAAATGTGGCCGTGAGGAAGAGGAAGTTGCTGCTTATCAAACAGAATAGTTAAAAGCATCTAATTCTGTTGAGTATATATTATATAAAGATATACTGTCCTTGAATGTCATTACTAAGCATAGGCCAGTAGGTGAATCCAGGCATTATTTTATAAAGCAGTCTATGCCTTTCTTACTTGAAAGTGTCAGTTTACAGCATCTCAAAGGTACCCAAATATATTGTTTTGATATAGAAAAATCAGCCTACTTTTTGTAGACAGTTGATCTAATTTTCTTTTCTTGTAATATTTGACTAGGATACATCTACCTCTTTAGTGTGGACCGCAGCACAATTGCCAGAGGTCATACAAGATGCTTCAGTTTGAAAACTGGTCAATGGCTGTTTGATCTCTGTGATAGCAGCCCTGGATGATCCATTGGGAGGGAAAGAGGCACTCCTTAACACAGGAGGAACAAATTCTCTTCAGTATCTGTCTCCACAATCATATTTCTCAGCCTGCTCTCAGTCCCCCAGGATCCCTGTGGTAGACTCCTTTCTCTGTTTCCCATAAACTGCTTTTTGGAGCCGCAGAGATGACCCCTTTCATATATACATGCCACAACCCGTAAATTTTTATGGAAACTCACACATTTTATTGATTTTTCTGTGGTAAGGTGAGGACAGTGTGAGTGTTTGGTCAGGTTTTTCCATTAGCAGCAAGGAATGCACAAGTCCCTAGACCCAGGAAAGTCACCTTACCAGTATCAGTTGTATATAACAAACTTTGTTTCTTTTTGAAGGATCTGGAATTGTAGTTTTCTGTACGTATCTGAGCGTTGCTGGAAGCGTTTTCAGCTTCAATTATCAGTCAGGCAACAAACTAATTTGGCTGGTAATCAGTTCCAGAAGCACGAAGCACTACTGTTTCCACTTCCATCCTTAGCTAAATTGAAAAACACCTCTGCTGTCATTTACAAGTTTCTTACACACTCATCTATCTACATGTAGACAGGATAAACAAAGGAATCTTTTGAGGTCAAGTTGTGAAGTGCAACAATAGATAGGGAAACACAGACCAAAATCTAAAACTTAGAGCTAACTGCAGTTCAAGAGAAACAAGGAGGCTGCTAATAGAAGCCAGCACTGTCTTTTTGCAAAATAGAGGCTTGTAAGCACTGGAGTTATACAAGATTGTATTTGCTTTTTCATTTACTCTTTTACCTTACACAAGTCTCTGTTGTACATAATTTCGGTTTTCCTTTTATTTCCAAAAGTGGCACGATTAGAATTCTCTTTAAGAACTAAACCAAATGTTTCACTAAATCTTACTGCAAGTTATGTAAGGTTTTCTGAAAATGTTAGCACTTTTCTATGGTAAAGTAAGGAAAAACTAGATTTACAACTGATTTCATAAATTAGATGTTTTCAAGTAGATCGAACTTACATGTATGCACCTCAGAGGAATTAGTTGAAATAATTGAAATCTTTTCATTAAAGTTGAAGAATGTTGAAGGATGAATGCAATTCTCCGGGAAAGCGTAATGTTTGTTTTTAACCTACCCTTAAGGAGAATTGTATGATTGCTAGCCCAGCTTAATGCCTAGAAAGATACTGGAAGAAATGTCTTACTTATAAAATAACCAGAGGATGTTGAGTAGCAGTGATTTTTGGGGGAATCTACATCACACAAACCAGTCATAGAATAATAAGAATGCACAAGACAGGTCTGTAGACTCAGGAGACTCGTGTAGGCCTTGTGAGCATCAGTTGTGTAACAGGAACTGTCATTTCTCTCTGAAGGATTTGTAGTCCAAGGAAAAATTAGCAGTAGTTCAGCATCAAAACAAAAGGATATATTAACTGTAAGGCTTAAAATAGTTATGTTCAGAGTATGTTAAAATCCATAATTTGCATTAACTATTTCAGCAATAGACTGTTGAGTGTGTTTATTGAGTTTTGCCAGCCTGAGAAGTGCTGTTTGCACTGTGGAAGTCAGAATCCAGAATGGCCCTTGAAAACTGAAAGAGAAAAAACACAAATCATTAAGAGCAGGGACATTTGGCTGCTGTTATTTGCAGGGAAAAGAATTTCCTTTTTTTCTTCCCCCCCCAAACGCTGTAAATGGACATGAGATGTAGTAAGTGTTAAAGAGCTTTACCGTTCTACAAAGCAGTGATGAGGTTTGTGCTGGATCACTGTGATGAAGCTGATGAACTGCACTGGAAGAAAAATGTGGACCAGTTAAAGAGAATGGGAAGAGAACCATCAAAAATTATTTAGAAATACAGAAAGCACAAGTGAAAGGAAACATTGAAAAGACCGAGTTTATACAGTCTAAAAAAAGTAAGAGTAAGGCATGACAGGTATTAGGAATTATAAAATGCTGCTGCAGAAAAGAATTATTCTACTGGGGAAGTAGTAATCTTGAATTTGAGAGAGGGAAATTTAGGCCAGGTGCTAGGAGAAGGTTTTGAATAGTTAGAATAGAGAAGTGCTGAAACATGACTTATGGGGCTTGTGGAATCTCCATGACTAAAGTTTTTAAAAATAAATGAGAAAAACTGTGAGAAATAGCTAAACTAGAACTGATCCTGCCTCTAGGTAATAGGATGAACCAGCTGGATGATCCCACCCCTCTCTGTTTTCTATTACGTTTCTTTTTTAATCAAGTTACATCCCAAGGCTCCAATTACATGCATTTTCACACCTTCCCCTCATGTTTGGCTTTTAGGAGGAAGCAATCACTCTTCCATGCTAATGACTAGACTCCCTACTAATTTTACTAAGGTATCCTTAGAAGAATCCTGATACTACATACATATGCAATGCAAGCATCAGTTTTCATGGAAGATTGTTAAAAATTGGAGCACCATTACCAGAATTAACATTATTGAGTACTGTTTAGTCATTCCATTGTGTTCCAGTAACCCCCTCATTTAGAAAGATAATCTGGATTTCGTATTTTTTAATTAATCAAATTATTTGCAGTGTAGTCAAAAATATTTGGAGTCTCTGAGCCACAAGAGGGAAAATGGAGTTCTAACATATGGTTTTCCCTATTTTCATCCCCAGTAGGGTCCAGTAAGTAACAGTTGGTTTTATTATTTATTATGCATTATTCATTGTGCCATCTCTTTTTATGATTCTGAAGTGATTTGTATGCTGTTGTAGAAGGTAGAGGCCTATTGTCTGTCAGAGTACACGTTACCTGGATCTCATTTTATTTGCAAAAATAATAAAAATTCTGCATCTTAAACTCTTGGTCAAAAAGTTCCATTATCCTCTTCTGGAACATGGTCTTATATGAAGAAAAAAACATACCAGGCACATCTATTCTATTATTATTTAAATTATTCCTCTCTATTATTGGACTTGAATATTTATTAGTTTTTTGATAACCTCTTAAATTATTCATAAAGGGTAGCCACACGGTTTGATGAAAAAAGCAGTACAATGAAACCTTATTTTGCATCGCTGACGTCTTTCATACCAACTATTCTCCAGTGCTTTTTTTTTCGAGCAAAGGCCTGCAAGGTGCTGGGAACCTCTGCTGTGTTTGTTGCAACATCCCTTTCCTATTGGTTTCAGTGCGAGGGAGGAGAACCCAGCACCTCACCACTCTATATGCTGTTGCATGGCTATGGATGCAGTAATAAATATACTCCAAGAGAGATGGAAATGAAGAGGCAAAGGTCAGGAAGGGAAGATGTCATTTCACATAAAATATGAAAAACATATGAATTACTGGCATAGAAAGAGAATAGAGGGTTGTTTTGGGTGATTTATGGGATTTTCTTTTGAAGCCCACAAGACTCCAGTTGCTGTACTGACTCAAGTGTCTGTGTGTATGTCGAGTGTCTGACAGGAGTCAGCATCAAATACTTCACAGGAAGGCATAAAACCCTACAGTAAGCAGATTGTGAAAGGATTATTTTCATATACTATATCTCATTCTCATTTCTGATATGTATAGGTTTTCTTAAACCCTGAGGTGTAAGGTTTAGTGTCTATTCTCAAAGGTTTCTCATGGCTGTAGGTATGCGTCGCTCTTAGCATTCCTATTATCAATATACCTACAAAGCAGACTTGAGACATATTGGCAGATACTTGGTCTCGTTAGCATTTTACATCAGTGATCTGTTACTCTGATAATACAGCTTTTGTGTAGATGGATGCTTCTCTTGATTGCTTTTGAATTGGATGTTTTCTACCTTCGTTGACTGTCTCTTTTCACTTGTTTTGTGTTTTTGATTCACAGCTCACTCTCCTCTACTTGCATTACTATGACAACTACTAAAACTTAGAATATCTTTTGACCGACTGCCTTGTTTTTATTAAATTCTTCACTTCATCTCTGCCAGACTATGTAGTGAATTTGGCATTTTAAAGTATCTGTTTAATTGCACCAGTCTCTTGTGTAATACAAGTCCTTCACCAAGAAAGCATGCTTAAAATCTGAAATACAAAATGGGCCTCAGGAAAGGTCACTTTTGGTGTTAATAATGTAAGTCAGTGTGAAGCTTGCTTGACTCTGAAGTGCCTGGATTTTAAAATACATGATAGTCCAGTGCAGGATTATTGACCAGTTTCTTTTTGTTTCCAGCTGAGCTGCCAGGATCATCTGCAATCAAGCTCTCCTCCTTGTGTGATCTTCCAGCTCAGCTGCAAGAATTGTACCAGCAGGGCTTTGTCTTGGCTGCTGTCCACCCTTTTGTGCAACCGACTGATGAAAAAGAGAAAACTCCCCAGGAACAAATCTTCAGGGCTGTGCTTATCAAGAAAACAGAAAGGTAAAGCACTTCCAGTGAACTGGGATAAAAATAGACAATGTGATTTCCCGCTGAGTTTTGACCTACATCAGGAAATTATAGCAGAGTTTACTGTGCAAGACTTGGTTATTTTTTTCCCTTTTTTTTTTTTTTTTTTTAAATTTTTTTTTTGGTGGACTTGAATAGGCTTAACATGTTCTTCGTGTTTACAATTCGTCTGCAGTTTGGCAGACAACTTGGAGAATAACAAGTTGAAATATGCCATGTATTTTGGGATGTGTTGTCATGAGAGGCAAACAAACAAGCCCTATGCCTGACAATTTGTGAGGATGGTCTCGTTGGTACCCTTTAAGAATTGATTAGGTTAAATTAAGACAGAAGAAATGTTTGCTTACAAAAGGCATATTTTGTGTTTAGACAGTTACAGTTAATGCAATTAATTTGAGAACTATAGTGCTAATGCATACTTCTTAATTTTATGTGTAGACTTTAGGCCCTTGTTTCCTCTAAGCAATACAAGTTCTTTTAAATTTTCAATCGTGCAAAAACTCACCAAATAAAAATATTGTTCTTCGGCTTTGTTCGGTTTATTAAAATGTATTGAGAATGTTTCACACAATCAAGGTCTGAAGATGAAAAAAGAAACAGGAATTCTTTTATGATTTAATTTGATTTTAAAATCAATAGAATGTGCTACTAAATGACTAAGAAGAAAATTAAAATGAGAATATTTGTAAATGGGGAATTTTTGGTTAATGTTTTGAAATCTAATTTAACACTATCTGATAGCCTACAACTCTGCAGCTACCTGTGTTATTGCAGCCATTCTTCATAGTTTCCCTACACTGGTTGCATTCACCAGTCCACCCCTTCTTACAATAACAAATACTGAAGGCTGGGGGATAGATAATTAAACCTCCCTTGGCTGATCCTAGTCCCACTCTTTGTGCTGATGCTTTAAGAAAAGGATGTAGCTGTTTTAGACATGTCCTTAAAAAGTAAACAATTCACCATTCAACTTGCTGCAGCCTGGTATCCAGTTGGTAGAGGTAATGGACAGGGTTGAACTTCAGTCTCTGACCTAAGGAAAACGTTTTGCATTTCATTAGCAAGTATATGTAGGCATTAGGTGTCACAGGCAATTTGAGCTTCTAAAATAGTTCTCAATTTACCTTGACTTGATTTTAATTTTATTAATACAGAACTTCATGCTGGCTTGCCTGATATTATTCTTTAAAGGGTTTTCAGTTTTATGGTCAAAACATAGAGTGTTTGGCTCAGCAGTGGTCTTGTTGAGTAGTATTGGGCTGGGCTATCCTGCTTTTGATGCCTTGCTTTCTCTGCCTACAGAATATCGTGCTGCAAGTAATGAAAGTATTTACATGCACGACTTTGCAATGTTAGGTGAGCACTTAAGGACTTCTGTTGGATTGAGGTCCAAGAGCTCAGTATCTTCCAGTTCTGAGCTCTGAAGACATGTCAGGGAAGAGCAGCATCGTTTCAATGGAGTGATAGGGTCGTGAAACCAGAGCGCTCAGTGTGTTGCTGCTGTCTCATACTGTATCCAGTAGTTTGCATCTGTGCAGAATAATTGTGAAAGAGTACAAAATCTTAATTGCCTGCTCACTCACTTGGGTGCCAGTGGTTCATACACTTTAGACAGCTGTAAATGACTGTACAAAATTGAAGCCAGTGGAGGATCTTGAACCAATTGTATTTCCTTTTACATTCACACAGTTTCTTTGCATTCTCTTATCTGTCATTTCTGACTGCCTGGGGAAGTGGAAGAGAGTTAGTGAGGCAGGAAAAGCCAGGCAAGTACCAGAAAGGGAAGTGACATCAGTTTCGTGTTTCATGTAGCTTAAATGTTCTTGAGTTTGACTAAGAGTATGAGAGAAGCTACTTCCGTAGTCTGTAGGTGCAATGAGCGTTTGCAGTGCCAGACACAATGAAGAGAGGTGTGTGTTACACAGATTTCAGATGACTGTGGCCTGCACAGAGAACAGCTGTATTTGAACCATGAGTTCATGTCAGTCCACATGCATCTGAGGAGAAAAAGTATGAAAAAAAAAAAACACATATTGTTAATTTTTTTAATTAACCTTTCTCATCCCACTGCTGATCATGATTAAATTATATTTTTTCCATTGACTTCTACCAGGTGTCTTGTCATCCCTAGGCTGTCTCTCTGTAAAACAGTTGAACTCCTGGGTAGAAGTTAGGTCCGCTTTGGCTTGTTGTTGATCAGATGAGTGTTTATTTCTGTCATAGGATTTTAGGACTCTAAGTAGTCCAGGCACAGTTGTAGGATCACTAGGAACATTGTTTATGCTGTGAAGTATAAAGTGGTCCCTTTGGTGGTACAGTGTTCATGGGGAGCCAGGAAGTCATAAAAAACTCAGTCCCTTGGTGTGGGGCCCAGCTTTGGGCTTCCTGGGCACTTTCTGCAAAAAACCCGAGGCTCTAGCTCCCCTCTTATCACACGTGTTTCAACACAGATGGCTCCGACACTGCACGCTTCGTCTGTCCGTTGTCTGGCAGATACCAGGTGTGGCTTTCCTATTTTTGTTGCCTGAACGGAACAGAAATGAAATTGTTGTGTTAGTGCCTTTTTGGTACAGTAATGTTGGTTCAGTGTATACAGTGACAGAGCTGAACACTTGAATTAGTGTTTAGTCAGTGTTGCACTTTTCTATGTCACTTTTATGTTTTAGAATTAATATTGTTGACTTACACTTTGAAGACTTAGTTTTATAGCTTTGCCTTTCCAAAGGTAGGAAGAGGCTATACTGGCTGCAGCAGATGATGTGATGGGAACACCATGGTGCTGCAGTGGCTGAGGTGTGCAGTGTCTGAATTTGTTCAAGAATAAAATGGGAAAGGTGGTGCCAAGTCATGTTGCACATTAGAACCCATGGAAAAAGTACCTATTAATGTTATGTATCCTATTTTGCCATTGTCCTATAGTTTCAAAATACTCACTGTGTATTTGCAATGTCATTTTACGTTAAGGTGGCTTTTAAAATCACTTTGATGTTTTTTGTTTAATTGTACTGGCACCTCTGTGGCTTTGTAATCTTGACTATCTAATCATTTCTGGTAGATATGTAAGTAGGAATCATTCCTGCTGTAGGACATTTGAGGAAACACATTCCTAACAGATACGGAAGCTGTCCCTGTTGAAATCCAAGGATTTTCCCTTGAAAATGTTAGGGACAGTGTGATGGTAAACGACAGATTTTTAAAAGCAGTTGTCTGTTTTACTGTCTGTGCTGAGTTCTGAGCTATTTGGATTTCATGGAGAAGACATCTTGTATTTTGTGGAGAAGACATCTTGTATAAATTATGTAAAGAAAAATCTTCAAGCCCAGGTTTTTACAGGGTTTCTTTGCTGAATTTAGGTAGGCCCAGGTGTGAAGTATAGGCCATGCCTTGCTGGTTCACGTTGATTCACGCTTGAGAAAAGTAGATTCACACTTGGAAGACAGGGCAGGGGAGGTCTGTGTGTTCAGGCAGTTCTGGCTACCCAAGTCAAGGGCAATAACATGGATGTTGCTTGTGTTCCCCCAAGGAGAAGAAATGGCTAGTTCTTTGTGTGCGTAGTAACCTTCTTCTTCTTGCCCTTTTATTTCCATGCTCACTGGTTTTTGATGCAACAACCTCTGTGTATGTGTCTTGTCCATGTTACTTTTTTGGACAGCTTGTGGCTGTTGCAGGTAACCAGTTTTTTGCAGAGAAATCACAAAGTCAGCCCCTAAACAAAATTATAACAAAACCATAGCAGAAAGCTGCTTTAACTTGTTCCCATCTCCCTGTAGTGTGGTACCCCTGCCTGGTATCTTAAAAGTTTTAAAATTCAATGTAAGTTAAAATGTTTTAATGGCCCTTTTTAAATACTGTGCATTGGAAAGCAAACTCCATTCTCTTTCATTAGGAAAGATATATGTTCTGGGCTCATAAACTGTCTGCTTACAATAGTTTTGACATGTTTGCAGATGCTCCATCTCACCAGAGTAGAGAAACAAGGGATATAAATTGAATTCCAAAGAATTTCTCTCGAGTGTTCAATCTATGTCTTAGGACATATCATCTAGAGGTTTTGCTTCCAGTCAGTAAAGCAATCAGCAGGGAAACAATACTGTGCAAGAAGTAGACTAAGTAGTTTAGTTTAAGAATAATTGTTTTAAAGTTTCTAAAGGTACTAAATATTATAATTTTATTTGTTTACCTCAAACAGTTTTGCAGCTGTTTCTGTAAAATAATGAGGTGTCAGGTGTTGCAGAGATTCGCTTCATGAAATGATTCTGATTCTATTTCTATAATTTCCCTAAAACCATTAATCCTGTAATGCAAACTATCATCACTTGACTAACAAGAATTCTGTTTATCTGCAAAGGAATTTGACAGACTGAGTTCAAAAGTTTAAAAGTAAACGAAGATTTTTAGTTTCTTGATTTTTCTGGTATTTCAATTTGGCAATAGTAGGTACTTTGCATCGATACAATATATTTTAAATTTAAATGTAAATGCACATGTGTGTGTATCTGTTTGGTTTTCATGTAGGATTTAAGCCTGAAGATGAGAAATGTCTGAATTTGTCTTCGTGAGCATTAGGATCAAACAAGTTTGTGTGCAAATGCAGTGTATGTTGTTCTCAGCAGGCTGATGTCAACTTACTGAAAAGATAATATTTATTCCATACCCAAGAGTAAACAGATATCTTCCTTTAGCTCAAAGGACAATGGCTTGAGTTTTGAAAGCTTGCTATTTGTTACAAGTTCAAAGAAATACATATTTCCTCACAATAACTTTTAACATTGACCGAAAATAAATGCTTTTTCATCTGCGTCCTCAAAATCATAAACACTGCACATTAAAAGACACCTATGTATCCATACATGGCCAAACTTTTCTCCAGAAACTCTGTATGCTGTTATTAAAAAGAGTTTATAAATTTTACTAACAAATAATACAAATTCCAGGATAAGGTTTCCTATAGAAGAAAATTTATAGTAAAGAAAATGTTTAGGTATTAAAGTAAAAACACTGTCACATGGGTTCGAATTGAGTGTGTCATGATACAATATGCCTGCTTTTATTTTTATAAAATGTGGTGTGCTTGTTGGATGGGCATCATAAAACCTATGGATCTTTAGTTGCTGCCTTCTTGGTTTTCAGATACTCTAGTTTTGCTAGATTTTTAACCTGGAATCATACAGGTAACCACTGCTCGTGTTAATCACTTCAGTGCAGGGTTTTGTTTTTGTTTTATTGTAATGTAGATCAGTTTATTGTGATCGTGCAGTTATATTATGAACTGTGGAGCTATTCCTGTGTAGTGGAAAATTTCAAAACTGCACTTGCATTCCCATCATCATCTTAATCAAATAGTTGTTTTAGAGTGTCTGTGCAGTTTACAAGTGTGTTTCAGCTTGCCAAATTCATGGGCATGGGGAACTTTAGGAAGATTAGGACCAAATGTTGGCTTCCTCAATTCCTTCTTGTGTCTGAAAAGGATTGGAAATCCTGTTTGTAACAGACACCGAGTTGTCAGCTTTAATAGTTACTGTGTAAGTTACTGGTACTCCACAGCTGGTTATGGTTTATCTACCATGAAATGGTGCTTAACAACAAACAGCTGTGCAGGAAATGGCAGCCTACTGAAACAACCATCGTAAAATATTTTTGGCCCACAAACCTCCAATTATAAGTGAAAATCTTATTTATTCTATGTATTTTCTTCTTATTTAGTAGCTCTAGAGGTGCTGTTTAGGATTCAGGATGATGCTTTTTGTAAATCTCTGGTCCTCAGCCTTTTCAGTATTGGTACCATTTTGAGGGTACCCTTTACCCTGTCCCTCTGCTTGGCATCATGTAGACTGAAATTCCCTCTCAGCACTTTGCCATCCAATGGTTAAGGTTGTCTATGGTGGTCACTGAGGATACCTACAGTGACAGAAGAATCCTTCGTTAGAAAAATGGATAAACAAACAATGAGATGTATAACAGAGGAAGAAAAACAAATGAAAGCCCAGGGTGTACAAGTTACAATGAAATTTTCTGTAAATCTCTGTGCTAACCAGTGGTTGTCCTCTCTGGAGTGATGGGCAGGAGACTGTCCTTCCTCTCTGCAGGGGAAGCACTGGCATTGTTCACACTGTCCCTTGTTCCCTCTCAGGTATCACAAAATGTGTTACAGTGAATATAGGGCATTATAATGAGTTGGGATGTACCAGCTTCTCTGGTCATCTTGGCTTTCAAGAAGAGTACAGCATTAATATATCCAGGTGTGCTTCTTTCAGGGCTGGGCCATTTTTAATTAGCCCAGTGATTTTTGGTTTTTGTTGGAGAAAAAAAGGTAATAAAAACCCCTGAATGTTTGCAGGCAATGAGGGAGGAAGATTGAATCTTCTAGCTTAGGAGCAGGAAAAGAAAAGGAAGAAATTGCTGAGTGTGCATCCAGAAGAAAAGGAAGATCTTTTGAACTGTTGGAGCTTACACATTTTTTTTTGACTAGACTGATCTCAGCATTTCTCTTTCTCTTCTGCTTTCTGTTGAGAAATATTTTATGATAGGAAAATGGAAATCAACTTTACATAAACTCATTGCATTAATTTTAAAGTATTTTGTACATCCCAGTAACAGCCTTTGCTATAGAACTGGTAAGAGACTCCAGGGTATGGATTATTGGGTTGCTTCTCAAATGACTGACATCAGTTCTTCTTCAAAGCAGAGCAGAGGAATGCAGGTGCAGAAAACTGTACTCTTGGGACTTTTTCCATGTCTTCCAGGGAAAGTGATCCTAAAAGTAGTCCCACTAAATTAATAAACCCAAAACTACATTAATTTCTGTTCAGTGTAGTATTTACCTGGACATATGTATAACTACTTCTTTATGGCTATACTAATAATATTCAAAGAGTTTAATGAAAGACTTTTGTGATATCTATGAAATACTTTGTGATACATGTACAAAAATGCATTGTTTATTGCATAAAGACTGGAAATAACTTCTTTCCCACCTAGATTTGCTCAGGAAATTATGGTCTGTGAAATCCACAGATATTTATTATTTTTGCTTGGAAAGCTATGGAGTTTATTCTGTTTGTTTTTGACAGAATAACAGGCTTTTAAAGTTTTCCTAAAAAGGTGAAAGCTACTAGTATAGACGAAGACATGCTCTTAACATATATGGACATAGTTTACTTGAGACCATGGAAAAATACTTCTTGGTAATATAGAGTACTTCTATTGCAAGATTTTAACTTAGGATTTTACAGCCTTTAGTAGAATCTGTTAAGTGTGTTTTGTAAAATAATGTTCTTAACAGAGCGCAATGGTATTTGATGCGATTTCTTTCATGAGCCCTAGTGCAGAGGTAGCCCTTGGGCTCTTAGAGGAGGAATTCACTGTCTCCTGTTCACTTAAATATTTCCAAGCAGCAAGTGTATTTCAAAGTAAATGCTTCTTAAAAGAGTTAAAATAAACAAGATGTTTTAAGCAGTTTTAGCAAGAATTACTGTATTTTTATGGCTATAATCTGTATCTCAGATAACTCTTACTCCTTTCAGAGAAGTTGGAAGCAGGTCCTCAAAAAACTTCACATAATCAGAGCCCAGAGAGCTGCTAAGGAAGAGGGGAGGAATTAGGATAGAGTGGCTCAAGGGCAAACTTCTCGTCCTTACACCTATATATAAACCTCACAGGTTGAAACGGATTTATTTTTGCAGGTAGCCAGTGGGCTTAAAATGAATACACAGTCTTTTTCATTTTTTTCAGTGTAATTAGAATAGTAAGTTTTTGTGTGTTACAGCAAATATTTACAGTAGTGCTAGAGTTGATCACTGTGTAAGGAACAGGCTTTGTTAAAAAAATAGGCACAGAAATAGCAAATTGCCAGAAATAAGCAATACTTACTTCCTGGGATTTGATATCTTAACTTTGAATTTGAGCTGTAGTATTTAAAAGTCTCTGGGAAGGTAATATGGCTTCTTCAGCCAGGCTGGAAGGGAGCTGTGATGGGTACAGTACTGGCATATCCCAGTGAGGGAAATCACGGAAATGTTTGTTCCTCACATTTGTAGAGTTTTGCAGTTGACTCTTCAGAATGGGATTGGTTGTCCAAAAATGTCTTGGTTCCTTGCTGCCTATTCCTGGTAACCCACTTCTGGTTTGTGATTATACAACAGCCAAAGCACTGAAGACTTGTGTTTGCTCCATTTCATGTTGTATGGACTTTGCATTGCAGTGTCGAGTGGCAATTTTGATGGTTTATTGATGGTTTATTGATCTCCTGGGCATTAGAGAGCCCTAGTTCATATAATTTCTATTTGGAACATGGCTAGATGACATCAGGACTACAATTCCAGTTAGTCATATTCAGATTTATTTTTTTTGAAAAATAGGTATAGTAGTAAGTACTCTAGCAGAGAGACTTTGTAAAGTTTATTTTTATGTTCTTGAGTTCCTTGAGTTTGTCTGTGGTGAAAAATCTGCACAGAATAAACTATTTTATCTAGGACTTTGTCTGGATCACCAGAAATGGTTGTCTGCAGTACATGTCCCTCACAAAATGATTTTTTTTTTAAATTTTAAATTTTCCTGACAAAGTTGTTCTCACAGGTTAAATTAATTTATGTGTGCCTGTTAGAAAGGAGTAGTGATGGAGTGCTTTTAGTCCCCAGTAATGACTTCTGTAAATCCTATGAAGATGTTTGGAGAGTTTTCATGGACTCCAGTGCTTTGTTGAAATTTTTGTCCAGAATAAAATGGGACCACAGGTTATAAGAAAAACCTAGAAAAGAGGGCAATAACAGCTAGGAAAAGGACTTCAGTGCTACCAAACAGTGCACAGTCTGGTGCCACTTGTCCCGCATATGAGATAAGAGAAATGAAGTGAGAGTGTAGCCTGTGTGAAAGGGGAAGGATCAAATACAAAATACAGTGTCATGTGATACTTAAGAAAATATCTGCAGTATTGCCTAGGAAACACACTGCCAGTTTGCAGTCAGCAGCCCACACATCTCACGGCTCCAGGGAAGCGTTAGCATCTCGGGAAAGCCCCTGGGACCATCTGTAGCTGGAGCGTGTTTTACGTGTCACACAGTCTCAGTCCCCAGAACAGGGAGTTTGCACAGACTTGGTTTTGCAAGCATGGCAAGTCTGCAAAACCCTTGTTTAGTTGTTTTGCTGCTCTCTCAGCACTCTCAGTTCAAACTTCTGTACCTTTCTTCTGGTCCTGTAGGTACCCAGGTGCACCAGACAACTGCTGGCCAGAATTAGTTCTTTACTTCCAAGTAACTCTTGGTTCTCCGTATGGGATGTTAGATAAGTACTTTGTTACTATTCCTGAGGATTGCTGGCTAGCTTTTGTTTTTCTGTGCTCTTTTGCGTGTTCTCCTAAAGAACTGAGGAAACAAATGATTCCTTAGATATTCTCTATTGATCAGATGTATCAGTTTCTTTTCATGAGAGTCCAGAGGAGATGAAAACTGTGTTCAGTAGTGCTGCTTTGCAGTCCATGCCTATGGACTGTTTCTCAAGAACATTCAGCATAATGTCCAGACTTTCCTGTGGCATATTTTGACCGATACCATGTTTCCACAGTGCTGATTTATTCAGCAGTGTATACACCAGATGCCATACACTTTGAATTAGTTTAAGAGTTAGTGTCGTCTGAAAGAGAAGGAATTTCAGACACAGCTTTAAATTTCTCAACAATAAAGCATAAGGTAAGACCGAAGGATAGACTTACTTTGATTAGTCACTGATTTTTACATATTGACTTGGAATGCTGCTGGATAAGAGAAGGAATTACTTTTAATTGCTGTCTGTGAAACACATCCTACATCAGGCTGCCCCATGGGCCCCAGGGCACCTGTCATTGCACTGGAACCTTCTTTCTATGTATTTTGAGTTGTATCACCTGTGCATCTCCTTGGTGTTGGCCATAGATGCCAAAGGCTGACAAAGCGTTTCTTGGGTAGCTAAAGAACTTTGGAAGTCCCTGAAGCATTCCATCATCCATAGTCATTGGTGTGATTTCCTCCCCTCGCATGCAGGTGAGACACTGTAGCTGCCCCTTGTCACAACTGTATTGAACTCAGTAGAGTGACTGTATTGGAACCAAAGTTTTGTCTGAAGTTTAGCTCTCCAGGAGAAATATTTATAAATGGGATATCTAGGTATCCAGTCTTAACAACAGAAACTAATTCTTTTTTTGTCTGCCTCTTCAGGTCTCCAAAAGGTGATGCCAATAGTGAAGGCTATGTCTTGGAGGTAGAATGCTGCTCCTCTTTTAACCACCTTTCAGAGAAAAAGGAGATACCTGATTTTATTAAGAAAGTAAGTAAAAAAAAAAAAAAAAGGGTGAGGGCAAAACCCAAAACACAGTAGGCTTTTATTTGCACTATAATTACTGTTTCTAGTTCTGTCAGTTTGACAATAGGGATATGTATACACTATGTCCAGCTGAAGCACTGCACTAGAATTTGGTGTTTTATAATTTTAATTATCTGAAGGGCAGCTGTATTTACTGAGAGAAACAAGTTTGATCATATTGTTAGGAGAAAATTATTTCTCGTATCACAGGAGAGTGACCTCTCACAGGTGGTATCAACTAAGTTACCACTGTAGAAGATGACCCTATAATGTGCAACATTTTATATTGAAACAATATATATAGTTTCCATTTTACTGTCAAAATAGCCTCTTGGATAGTACTTTACCTGAAAGGCCTATTATCTCCAGGAAACCCCAGATTGTTTCGGTTTTGTTTTGGTACGACATGATGTTAGTTAGAGATGGATGGTACTGGTTGGTACCACATGATGTTAGTTAGAGATGGATGGTACTGGTAACCTGAATCCCATTGTCAGCCAGAATAGCATTGCTTTCAATGAACTATTTTACATATACTCTGGGGAATTTGAAGAGAGCACTGCAATTCTTTGTTTGTTGCCTTTTTTAAAATTAATTTTGACAATTATATTATTCTGCCAGACTGGAAATTAACAGGTTATGTTCATTTTAGTGAAGACAGATTCATTGTGCATGTTTCAAATTTTGCAGCATCTGCTGTGTCCTGTTGCATGCTACATAAACTAGCATTGATTACTATATATACTCAGCCATGGGGTGTAAGAATGGTGAGTAGGCATATTCCCCTGGCTTTAGTCCTTTTAGCAGTGAGAATAGTTAAGAAAATTTCCCTGAATAGATTTCAGCACAGGCTGTATGATCTTTATGGGAACTCACCTTTCAATCTTTTCTTTTTACAATTGTTAAAACTAGGTTAAAAATAATGCAGCTATAACTGTCTGATCATTGTCAAAGTTAAAGATATGTACATTTTGGTATCAGAACAAACTGAAGTTTTCTGAACTTTGAATTTTGCTTCAGGTTTAGTTGTGTTACTGCACTACTATTCTGATGTTATCTTGAATTATTTCAGTATATTTACACGTAGGCAAGACTGGTGTAGTTATTGTGTATCAGTTTCAATATGTTTGATTTTGTTCTTTAGTTCTTTGAGCCAGAGTAGTAATGGAGGCGGAACTGTCGCAACTGGTAGCACAATTGTGCATCACTGGAACAGAAAATTTCTCTGCATTTGTAACTTCAGAAAGAGTACGGCTAACATGAAAATGAAATGACAATCCAGGAGTCATCTTATTTCCATAAATATCCAATTCTGAGAGGCTTTAGAGTGCGTTTCTAGATATGGAAATGTTTCTGTTAGTAGAAGCCATTTGATTATGGGGTTGTGAAGATGCCTTTTTGAAAGATAATAATTTAAATTTTAATAGCTAGAATGTATATTTACTGTTTCTCTGTAGGCTGAGTGTGTCGCTCATCCTCAGATGTTATTTGATGTAGAAAAATTTGAAGTTCTTTGAAGCTGTTGCTGTCAAGTGTGTGCTGTGTCACTGTCTGTATCTGATTAAACACATTGTGAAAGTCTCAACACTTTTATATAAATCTAACTCAGGAAACAGGACTTGTTTGGGAGTAGGAGTTAATTGCCATATTAACTAATTTGTCTGAGCAACAAAAATGTCCACTGCTTTTAGGGGCATATAAAACAGATGTTCACAAACAAAATAAATGAAAAATAAAAAATGTTCTTCCAAGAAAGTAGTAACAAAAAGCTGTTAAGAGAGGGCAGTTGCTTGCTTTCAAAAAACAACAGCCCTATAATTCTCAAACTGTAGAACACAATTGAAGTTAATAGCATGTGTTAATTGAATAGGCAAATCCTTGATCACAGAGCTCTTCGTAACAGAGGCTTTTAGCACAGGTTTACCATCTTACTGCATTGAAAATTACTGTATTTAAAAAAAAAAACCCAAACCAAATAGAATAGCCATATTTTCAAAATAAATTGAGTTGTCATCATTTTATTCATGAGCTTACTATGAAAAATTCCTATACCCTGAGAAAATTAATTTTATTAATTTTATTATGCACTGCTGGGCAATTATTGTGTACCTGGAGTTTGAACAAGGATGCAATTTTAATAACTTGTCTCAATTGCCTTTTCGTTGCACTGAAAATATATATTCATATTGAATATTAACTGCCTCCTTCTGCAAACACCAAACAATTTTGTAATAGCATGCAACATAAGTATTATTATGTACTTTTTGCTTCTATAACTCCTTAGAGCTATATAGAAACAAGGAGGTCATTTTTCCTGGAGAATGCTTCTTGCTGACTGAAGCAAAGTGTCTCAGTACAACATTGACGGTAAAACATTTAAGAAATGCCAAAGAAGACTGTCTGGTCAAACTTGTGTTCTGTTGTTGAGATCCTTTTGCACTGCTGGACTCAATTCTTCCCTCTCTTTGCTACTTTTGAAGCCACCACTGTGGTTTCTGGCTATGGCAAGACAGGGCTCAGTCAAGTATTGGGGACATGATGTTGCATAAAATATACTCCTCCTGTACCTTAAAATCATGTTGACATGACCACACTCTTTGTTCATTGATATCCACGGGGATCTAGTTCAGCTTAACCTGTCCTAAAGAGGTCAAACAGTCCCATGGAGTCTTTGATACATAATTTGTGGGCAATGAAAGAAATAACTGCTGTGTCTGTACTGTGTTGCTGTATTGGTATTAGCACTCTTGTCTTTAGCTCTCAGGCAGAACAGAGATTAAAGATTTGCTCATCTGCTTTTTAATGAGCAAAGCTAACTTCTGAACTTCTGATTACGGTGGCTCAGATCATTCTGAAGCTGTTGAAAGTCAGTGATGTTAGTTCTAAGATGGGATATTTTGTAACACTTTGACTAGTGTCTGATGTCAAATAGGGTAGCCTTTAATTGCTTCTGTGGTTGCTGTGTATCCTGTTACTGTATTTTTCACCTGAGAGCGTTCTTCTGAATCTGTGGAGACAAGTAAGGGAAGCAGAAGCTAGGCTGACATCCCAAGAAAAGACTTATTTTGGATACACAATCATATATGAATGCCAAGTATGTTTCCCATGACCTTTGTTTTCTCTTCCAATCTGAGTTAAATGCTCTGGAAGAACTTTAACAGAGGGTTTTACTGCTATACTAACATATTTGTTAGGTAAAAGGTTAGGAAATGGAGGATTGTTTCTGTACCATGTCTCCCCAGTTCTGACTTCTTAAAGTTTAGGAAGTACATCTTTGGATCCTTGGTTACCTGCTTAATAACATACTATCAGGGGAAATTAATGTAGGTTAACTATTTTTCTTTGTGACGCTGTTGCAGGGTTCGTATTTCTTGTTCCCATGGGCTCATGGTCCTTCTCGGGGGAAGTGTGATAAGCCCAGAAAAACATGGTTTAAAAATGCGTTAGCTTAACTAAAATCCAAATGCATGCATCTTCCTTTTGTGTTTTTGGCTAGACAAGGACCTCTCCCTGCTGGTCTGTCCTTACTTGACTCAAAAATTAGTCTAATTTTCCCCGACAAACCTAAGGCAGTACAGATGAATAACTGGGCTTGAATTTTCAGAAGTGGACCAGTTCCACTTGGAACATGACTCCCATCTTGAAACACCTTTGTGATGCTTATTGTGCGATGAAATCTGCCAGATGAGACAGCATGTGTCATTCTGCTCATTGCTTTTCCCTCTGCTCATGTCTTGGTCAAGTTCAGTGAGTACAAATGCCATCTCCAGCACTAGCTCAAAGCTACCAGTAATGTGTCACTCCCTTAAGTTGTCCTAGGAATATCTTCTGTAGTCCAAGTCACCCTGCAAATATTCTTGACTGCAGCTGATGTGGTGACTTTGCCAGTAAGTTTTTGCCCCTTGTTGTCTAACAATAACATTGCTGGGCCAAGGAAGTGATGGTACCTCTCAAACTTCAGTGAGTGGGACCCCAGGGAGGAACAGCTCAGGAAATTTGGCTTGAAGAGTTTCGTCAGACAGACTGGAGACTTCCCAGAGGAAGCATATGTACACCAGTCCTCTTGTTTTATTTCCCTGACAGTCTGTCATTATACTTTTTTTTACATTTAGCAAAGATTTTATAGACAAATAGGGCCTTTAAGGTAAGTTATATGAGGAGCATATGAGGTGACTTGGTCTGTTCAGCCTGGAGAAAAGGAAACTGAGGGGAGACATTGCATTTATAACTTCCTCATGAGAGGAAGGGGAGGAGCAGGCACTGAGCTCTTCTCTGTGGTGACCAGTGACAGGACCTGAGGGAACGGCCTGAAGTTGTTTCAGGGGAGGTTGAGGTTGGATATGAGAAAAAGGTTCTTCCCCCAGAGGGTGGTTGGGCACTGGAACAGGCTCCCCAGGGCAGTGGTCACAGCGCCAAGTCTGACAGAGCTCAAGAATGAGCTTTGGATGATACTCTCAGGCACATGGTGTGACTCTTGGGGCGGGTCCTGTGCATGGTCAGGAGTTGGACTTGATGATCCTTGTGGGTCCTTTCCAACTTGGCCTATCCTGTGTTTCTGTCACTATGCCAACACAACACATTGCAAGGGTGCTACCACCAGTGTACTTGTTCTAGAGTTGGCATCTGAAAGAGTGACCACCAGTTCTCTCTAGTACAGAGGCAAGTTGTGTAGAGAACTGGACAATTTTAGAAGAAAGGCTGTACAATATTAACACTTGTACAAAGGATTCATATCCTGCATTGCTGAAAGGATTTACCATATTTGAGCCCTCTTGACAGTTTTATGGAAAATAAAATGTTATCAGGAATAACACTGGCATGAGGTATTAGTATGTTTCAAGTGATAGTTTATGCACTGGTAATTAGTATGCATTGCTAAACTGTAGTTGAACTAACTCCTGAAAGGCAGGACATTTCTTGGAGCCGTCCAGTCCTCCTGCTCTTTATCTGCCCTCGCTCCTTTGGAGGGAGCCTGAGGCAGGAGACTGACTGAATGGTTGTGTAAGGACTGCTACATTCCCCAAACAACCACAGTTTAGTCTCATTGCATGTCTCTTCATATTGGTGTTTTTAGCAAAGTACCAAGATTCTTCTTTTCTTGCTCTCTTGATTTTTCCACTCCGCTCATCTGTAGCTGTATGGAGTTTTCAGAATAACTGCAGTCTTTGTTCATGCGCAGTGTTTTCTGCAGAGTCACCTGTGTTATGCTTCTAATTAGTGGAGAGTTTTTGTATTAATGTTGCTCTTAAAAGACAGATTCTAATTCTCCAACTTCTTTTAAGTTGCTGAATAGCAGAGTTGAAGTATTTAGGAGGACTTTGGTTTCTCCTCTAAAATAATAACTAAATGCCTGTATGAGTTTTCAAGAGCTTTTTAAATCTTTCCCATAGATGTTTCTAGTCAAGAGAGTGATTCACTTACTTTCTATGTATTTACTTACATAAGAATGAACATCTGTTTTGTATGATGATAACAAGGGACTTCACATACCCGTATACTGTGTGAAAGCAATATTAAATGATTTTGACTCTCAGCTTCTGAGTTTTAAAACTCTCTTCAGCATCTAGTTATGAACTTGCAAGAAGATGTGAAAGATGCAAAATGTATGAAGGTCTCCATAATAATGTTTTTATATATAGGTATAATTATTTATGTTTGTAACAGTAGGAAAAGCAAATGCGAAGACAAAAGTTTGCAATTTCCTAGAAAACAATTAATGTGAAAATTACTAATAGTATAACTTTTTTTACTTATAACAGCTAAGAGAATTATATAGCTGTTCCAATATTTCTCCCATTCTTTTCTCTTTCTGTTTGTCGTTACATATTCTTCATCTCCTAACCTTTGCATTGAGATTTCTTCTTTAGAAGGAACAGAGATGCAGTGTATGTGTTCTGAAGAGTCTGATGGTGGATTTCTTGACTCAGTTATTGCAGTTTTTAAAGGATCTCTTCTGAGTGCCAGAGTTCCTTAGATGGTTATGGTAATCCTAAGCATTATTCTTTACTTGAGATATGTTTTAGCTGGCCTGTTCAGAAATTTCCTCCTGTTCAGAAATTTCCTGCAGAGTACACAATCAGAGCAGGTGGCAGTAAAAGATAGAAGAGGGGGAAAATTGCATCTTTAATACTGCTCAGAGGTTTGTTCTTCAAATGAATAAGCAGTCCGGATTTACTTCTGTGGCTAGAAAATGACCCCTCTAGAGTCATGTTTATTACCTAGGATTACTTACCTAGATGTGATCTCAATCTCTTCTAAAATCATTTCCATCCTGAAAACAAACCGAAAAAATCCCACCCCAAAACTTCACTCTCCAGGGTATTTGCAAAAGAACAATGCAACATTTATTTCTATAGCGCATTGTAATGAAAACCATTGCTGAGCTCTTAGCTTTGTTTTCTGCATGTTTTCAGTGCAAACAGACCCTATTTTTTAAAAAGTATTTAGATGTTAGCTGTAGATATGGTCATGAAGCAGAAGTTGAAACGCAACATCAATGGTTTAGCTGTAAATCTGCTGTGATAATATTTATTAAAGTGCATTCTGTTAACATTTTGTAAGTGTATATATAACAAGAGATGTTAAAAAATAGCATATACTGTATTTTAAACAGCCTGGTGTGAAGGGAAACATCTGTTCCTGGTTAAGCTTCTTTCAACTTGTGTTCTTTTGACTAAGCCCTGTAAGAGTGGTGTTGATATATATCTTCCATGGACATTGCAAAACTATTTTCAGGACTCTCCCAGGAGCCTGGCTGTGCTTTTATAATCCTTTGCCCCCAGCAGCTTTCAGAGTCATCCCCTTGTCCAAGATAAAAATAGATATTATAAAGTATGTAGTTGATGTTTTTAATGATGCTACTTCTGTCTGGTGGGGAAATATAATTTTTAAAATAACAATAAATATGATAATATTTTATACTGTGCTAAAATAAAATGTGGGCAAATTGTTCAAAATGTAATTTTGGCTATGAATGACAGATGGCTTGATGAAACAATGTGATTTTAAAGAAACGCTCTTTGGTTGATCTAAAAATAATGTGTAGCCTGCAAATTACATGTAAAGCCTATAAGACTGAGATGGAATTCCTACTTTTTAAAATATTCCTGTTGTCCTGAACCTTTTTATTTGTTTGTTTTCATTGCCTAGGACAGAGATGTACTAAACTACTGTCCCAGTTTTGAATCATAGTATCACTAGTTGCTAAAATGCTTCTTAGATATAACACTCAACTGTACACCTGTGTAAATCTTTATTTTCCTTTTACTTATAATCACCCATTAGTGTAGGAATTTCTTGCAGAAGATTCCTGCATAGGACACAATCAGCATTTTGAAAATGCCAGTTCTCTAGAGCTAGAGCTCAGGACAAGAGTTTCCACAGACTTTTTTTAAACAGTGTATATCAAGTATTTAATTTGAGTGAGCCTAGCTGGCTGCTCTCTAGTAGTTTATCCCAAGGCTAAAACAAATTTTAGGGAATAAATCTAAAATGACGTGAATAATTTTAGGGCTTTCTTTCAGAGTTTAGGGCAAGGGTGGGAGGATGCAACTCTGTTTTGTGGCTTTTGTGGCTTTTGGGCAGGTACCGCACTCACCAAACCTTTCTAACCTGTGGCCAACAATATTCACCCTGTTCTGTCAGTGAAGGAACAGATGCTCAAGTGAGACAATTTGAGAAGAATTATTGCACCCAGGACCACAGAGGATGAGACTGGTTTCAAGACCTGTCATCTAATGAAATGTGCTGAAAGGAGCAAATGTACTTGCACCGTGATGCACTATGTGTTTAGCGTGGTTATATTGTTCTCAGGAGTAAAAACAATGCAAGCTGAAGAGGAATTCCGAATCGTTAATCTCATCCCTGCTTTGGCTTGAGTAGCAGGAGACATACAGCTTGCTGAAATTTAGTGTCTCCTACAGCACTGCCGTAAGATCCCAGCTTCTGTTTATTCAGTGCAGCAGTAAGTTGTAGTAGCTGCTTGCTTCAGTACATTTCTCCCTGCAGTGTTTGAAGCTTTCAGTTCCCTTTTGTAACTAGCAGTGAGCGTGTTGTAAAACTGCAAAGCCTGCTTCCTTGCCCGTCTCAGTGCCGCCTTCTGCTCTTCTACAAATGCAGGACTTAAAATGGCAAATCAGTGGTTCTGTTGAAGGGGCTGTGTACTGCAAAGATGGAAAGATGAGGCTTTACCGTTGGGGTTTGTTTCTGGACCCTTCACTTTTGTTGGATCTGTCAATTTCCCTCTGATAATCTTATGTAAAGTTCTGGTCAAGGTTTTCATTGGAAGTATCAATATAAACACTGTCAACAACACTGTTTGAAGGACTATTCTGTGGATTGGAATGATGGTAACATTTTCCAGTGCATCCCTCCAGTACTTTATCCCTGATGGCCTATTTTGATGTAATTGACAGTGAAAATATTTGGTAATTTGAAAGCCTAAATGCAGACTGGGATTTTGTTTTCTGAAAGTTACCTTTATATTTACTTATATGTATATGAACCTGAATTACCTATCTTAAATTCAGAATTTCCAGTGTAAACTGGAAAAGGTGAAAAATGTATGGGAAGTACAGGCTTAAACAATGGAATATCCTTGTCAGAAAGGCTGCATGATCTGGAAATCTGCAAGTAGTGACACAGAGTAATAGGGACAGAGGAACAATTGTCAGTTGA
This sequence comes from Campylorhamphus procurvoides, assembly GCA_013396655.1. NCBI lineage: Eukaryota > Metazoa > Chordata > Aves > Passeriformes > Dendrocolaptidae > Campylorhamphus > Campylorhamphus procurvoides. The sequence goes on from WBMV01005495.1 coordinate 2,098,004, forward strand.
TGCTTTACTCTTTGATTAGTAGAATTGTCTTTTTTTCTAATGTAGCATTGGAGTTGCAAAAATGCCAAAGTTTCAAAAGTTTTGAGTCATATGGAAAGAACTAAATCCCTCCTTCAGAGCATTAGCTAAGCTTAGTTGTTTTTAAAATAAGCAGTAAACTCCTGATGACTGTTGCTGTTTTCTAAGGCAGGAGCATGTGAGACCTAAGGAAAATATCAGGGGCAAACTAAAAGCCTGTCTTAATTTTAAACATCTGTTTCCAGAAATGAAGAAGCTAGGAGGGGGATGTGCAGTATTTCTAATGAAATGTGTGCTACTAAATATTAATGAAGGAGGACATAATTGGAAGACTGTAGTCTTGAACATACTTTTCCAGTTCCAACTCCTGGCATGCAGTACATAGCATTCTCCTCAAACCACAAGTTCATGTTCTTTGCATGAAGATTCTGGTGCTGTCTGTTGTTAAAGGAGATTTGCTTGAATCCTAAAAAGAAGGTTCAAAAATACAGTCATCTGGTTCCTGGTGCACATTATGAGATCTAATGCCTTCATCATTGTTCTTTTCAAAACAACAACTAAATAAACAAACAGAGAAGCATTTCTTTTATTGATTAAGTTAATATTTGGTTTAAATAGATAGCTCTGAGCAAAATTAACCAGCTGTTGTTTCTAAGGCCATATGTTTGCCCATCAGCAGAACTAAGTAGCAGTCTTTCCCTGAGTTCACAGCAGAGCTAACTAAATGCATCTGACCATCAGAAAATCAGTTCATTGCTCCTGGAAAATGTCATACTCTCTCTGAGCGCATTTTTGCTCTATGTTCTTTTTGTAAATTGTTTCTGGGTTACTTTTCATATTAGCAGCAGTGCCCTTTACTGGATTGTTACTAAATTATTTCAGTATCTTCTTGTATCCTGAACCTTATAGCGAGCCCATTAAATAAATGTTAAGTCCTAGTGCCTAGTTTTTGAAGGTGGGTTCTTTCCAAATAATGAGAAAGCGTAAGCCTTGAGACCATTTAGGACTGCTGTAAACTGGTCTGCCTTAGTGATGTTAGTAAAACTGCTTTTTCTCTGGATGCATCCCAAAGATGTCCAGCTCCTGGCATAGCAGAGTTAAGGAAAATTCCTAGCATTTATTAAATAATTTGTTTGAAATTCTTATCTCAGAGACATCCTCATTCTTAAATTTTGGAGTGTTATTTTGCATTTTATTGGTGTGGGTGGAATACTGTCCTGAGCTGGCTGGAAGTGTTTGATTTTCTGTGTGCCGTCCCCCAGGGATGTGATCAGGATCTCCCTGTAAGCAATTGCTGAAGCTGACAAAAAGTGTGTGATTCTGTTCAGCATGGGATCTATATCCTTGAGTTTCCATATTTATAAGAGGATCATCATGCTCACTATGAATAGGCGATTAGTATGGAGCTGATAGTGCAAAAAGAAACACAGAATCATAAACAATATGGGTACAATGGCTTTTATTCAAAATAGATTTGAAAAGAGAACCTGTATGTGAGCTTTTGAATATGGGCTATCACATGGCTGTGACGCATAGAGACTAAAAACAAATAGTTTCCAGAAGAGAGGATTTTATCATTCAGCCATGCTGTTGCCAGTTGTGGTTTTGCAGATCTTTAATTTAGACTGTCAGCCATTTTCTAACCAGAATTATTTAAAAAGGCGAGATACAAATTTGCTGCATCTACGTAATGTTTAGTGATGCTGCTCTGTGCTGCTGATGGTTCTTTTTCTTTCCAAATGCAGTATAAAAATAGTAGTCAGGCAGTTCTGAAATAAACAATAACACTTCACAAATGTTAAGCATGTTAACACAAGTGCTCCAGCTAAAATTCAATTAAGGTAGTGACATTGGGGTTGGACACAGTGCTTGTTCCTATTCCTGCTAAAGTTCGTGGGAGATTTGATATTTATGTCACAAACAGCAAAGGCTAAATCTGTCATTTTTTTTCCCCTCAGGGAAAATGCCAGGTTTCTAATCAAGCAAATTATAGAGATGACATTAAATTCTTTAACTGCCTTGGCCCTCTGTACACATGAAATTTCACCCCTTCTTTATGCAGATTCTATTTTTAAACTGACATTAATCCAATTTGTTGCAATCCAGTTACAAATGAATTTGGATGTACCCATTTGGGGTTTATCCAGATTGAAGTAAATAAGTTAAGTTCTGCTTCTGTGGTTGAACAATAGCATATTTTGTGATGAAGATCTGGTCTTGTATTTGTGGTTAATGTAATCCAAGCAGCATTTTACGAGGCAATAAAACTGTTTCAGTTCCTAAATGGGGAAAGAAGCAAAGCTTTTTTTTTTTAAAATCTTGTTTTCAATTTTGTTGGAATTTCCCTTTTCAAAATTTCCAAAGATGTGAAGGCAAGTGTGTAGTGTATTTTAAGTACAAAAAATTGTCAGTAAAACATTTGAAATTAGTGTGGGTCACCTAATGTAAGGACATTTTTAATCTAGCTTTTTATCTGATGTGATAAATGGTAGAGATGCTGCTGTTCTCTTTTTGTTTTTTTCCTCAGATTTAGCCATACAGTGCAATATGTCACAGACCTTTCTTAGTACTCTTTGTTAGTGCTCTAAACTGGCACGTAAAGACAAATAATTGTGTTGTTTATCTGATCTGGAATATGTCCTGGGTGATCCTGTCTGATTTTCCCATTCAGCACATCACATTCTTCGCGTTCAGTTCAGCTTTACCCCTGTTTTCTCCCATGTATTGCCCTCTTGCTGATTCCTAACACTGCATCTGCTGTGTTTTCCCAAAAGCCTGGAACAGAAATATCTGTCTGTGTGTACCAGCACAGGATGCCTCACAGGGTCCAAAAACCACAGGTGCCTGGTAGAAATGGTCCTTTAGTCCTGCGTAGCTTCTGGGCACAACCTCCCTGGTTACTGAGGTTTGGTTTTGTTTTAGGGTTTTTTTATGATTCAAATACTCAGTATTTGAAATACAGGAAAGTGAATGTGTGTACTGGACGGCATAATTCAGTTTGGATGTGAAGACAACTAAAATGTCATACTGTTTAAGTTCTCAAGAGGATGCTGAGAAAATTACTTGTCTTTGTAGTTTGAAAATCTTCAGGCTTTACACTTTCTGATGAGAGCCTGTTCATGGTTTTGTAGAAAGTTGAAAGAAGAGACTGTGTCTGCTGATACATCACTTTGCTGTTCTGCAGTGTACATTACACTGTTGATGTAGCATTTCCTGCTAAATTGACTTTATTGAAAATAATGAGATGCTTGTTTCCACCCTATGTAATTGGGAAAATTTGAAGTACGTGTTTAAATAAGATTTTGTGTTCTGTATACCATCTATTAACTTGTTGGGAAAGGGCCTTTAAGATACAGACTATTCTTCCAGTCTTTCTGCTAAACTATTAGGATAATACAGCATAGACTACAGCTCTTAGTTCCTCCCATTTCCATTCTCAGAACAAGAGCCTCAGAAGAAACACCTCAGCATCAGGTATTCCTTAGGACAAACACAATTGTTTTTTGAGTGAGCCAAGACTGTAAAACATTGCTTCAATATCTGTGAAAGCTGTGCTCATGCAAATCACAGTGTGGGAGTCTGGTATGGATTGACAAGCAGCCTTTATTGACCAGGGCAAGTAAAATAACTACGTATGTACTATCCTCAAACTTCAGCAGTTGCATACTAGTTAAATTTCTATAATTAGCTGCCCTGCAACCTACTAAACAAATGTAGTGTTGTGCCTGTAGATGAGTGATAAGAGATGAAATGAATTTGTAACTCTTACGGATTATATAAATAAGTGTTCATCACATTACAGTGGAGAGTCTGGACCATTAAGCATATTATGAATGCATCTGTTACTGGCATTCACTAAACCCTCCTGAGCAAGGTACATGCTAATTTTCTTTGTAGACAGACACTCATTTGATCAGGACACTGCCAGTGGTATTTTTATTGTCCTCTAAGAGGTTATTGTCCTCTTTCTTCACCAGTGAGCTTTAGTTAAGTCAGCATCCCATGTTTTCCAGGCTAAACACCTGTGAAGAGCATTGCTTTGTTTCCTGGAGACCTCTGTTTTAAGTTCCTGTGATCATGAAATCAAGAGTTAATTTAACATGGAAAATGTAATAGTGGTTTGAAAAAGGAAGTTCTTGTTGTTGATCAGGTAACATGTTACCAGGAAGTAAATGATTCATTAAGAAAAAGCCCAAAAAACTGGGTAGAGAAGATGCCGAAATTAGCTTCCTCTTAAATTAAAAAGAAAAAGAAGTTGAACAAAATTCTTCCTATTTACTTTCTGTTGAAAAAAATCCCACTGAATTGTTTCTCCTAAGTTCATACTAAATTGAGCGTAAAAAAATAATTAAAACACTTAAACTCTCTGGAATTACGTGTTGTGCAGAGAAAGTGAAACAATTTCTCCATTCTCAAGGCATTTATTTTTGAAACGTGCATTTAGACTTTACATTATATGAAGAGTATACATTACATGGAAACCTTTCATTTCAGTGAGTGATTTTGCTAAATGAAGCAGTAGACACTCATATGTTTTCACAGAAGTCTGTCTCGCACTGCAGCTTCTCTTGGGTTGGAGGGGTGTGAGGCTGGCGACTGCAGTGGATGGTGCATCCGTAGGGCTGAGTCTGCCTGAAAAAGATTTCACTTTCTACTGCATCTCAAACCTTTGTTAGTTAATTCTGACTTTATCTAATTGTCATTACTACTAGCTCATTGTGTGTTTTCTGAGGATCTTTTGTGATTTTTCATTTTTCTCATTTACCTAAAGTGTAAAGGATTAATGATAGAGCCTCTTAGTTTCCTTTTTCTTCCTTCTTAGCTCATGTCACAATGCCTTTCTCTATTCCAAGTTCTGTATCTTCCCAAAAGTGGTGTATTAAAATAGCTTTGCTTTTATGTACTCATTATGTGAAAGTTTGCCATTTGTGTCTCAATCCAAAATAGGACAAACAACAACTGTTGTTATACTGGTGCATATAACAGAGATAATTAATAATCTTTTCCTTGCATAAATGTCACAATCACACACCTAATACAGCAGAATAAGTCTCTGATTTCTTAAGATTGATACAAAATTTTTTTGTAAGAAATACCACTTTGAGTAATTTATAATAAATAAGCTTTTCAGACAGATACTTCTGTCTCTTGTGAAGAAATATGTAGGCATTTTCTCTTTATTTTTCCCCTTTTTCTTTTTTTTCTCCCCTCCATTTTCACATTATTTCAGATGGTTTAGGGACCTTTTCATTCTGCTTCTTTATAATAACTTTTTATGTAAATACAACATGACAATTTCTTGTGGTAGTGGACAAAAGTAGCAAAATGACATGCTTGCTGCCTTGAAGGGTGTTATTTTCTGTGTTTCTCTTTAGCTAAGACAGCTTGACAGTTAAAAATCTAATCTTCTTCAACTTGTAGATTCAAGATGCTGCAAGTCAAGGCTTGAAATTTGTTGGAATTATACCTCAGTACCATTCCCAAAAGAACTGTCTTGTCAACGCCTCCCTGACACCTGCCAGTAACAACTCTGTGCAATCAAGAGATAATAAAAATGTTTCAAATTACCCTGAGGATCATGCTTCACCGGATGGCGAGAAAATAGATGGCATTAATGGATGCAGTACTCCAGCACGGAGTGAGGAAAGTGCTGACCAATGTGCCACATCCAGAGAGGGCTGTAGAGGTGAAGGACAGGCTGCTGAAGAGCTGAATCTCAAGTGTGCACAGGGAAGCGAAGAACAGTTTCAACATGCGAACCTGAATGTCAGAGGAGCAGCAGACAAGACGAATGGACTGGCAGAGAATGAAACACCAGCACGATGTTTAAAACCACTTACTGGCAGTAAGTATTGTGGTGACCTCTCGTACATAAAAGCCAAGTTAAAATTGCCTCAATTATGTTCCTAGCTCCTTTGCAGAGTGGAGATGCAGGGGGACATTACCACTGTGATAGTGAAGAAAAGATGCCCCAAATGAGCCACTTAACCTGATTTCGGCATGGTTGCAGAGTTCACAACAACTGAGCATAACTCAAATGGCAAAGGAAGAGATGATATAAGCAGGTGCAGCTTTGTTATGGCCCATATGTATGCCTGAGTGTAAAGGCTTATTTTTGTCTGCTGTTCGGCTGAATTGGTTCATTTCTGTATTTGTTGCTATACCCTGAGAGCTCTTGATCTTTACATTCTTTTTGTCTGTTTGAATAAAAAGCCATGCTAATCTGCCTGACAAGATTTTGCAGCAATAGAAGGAATAAGTCACAAAGCCTTATTACAGTTAGCCCCTTTGTAGCAGGTGGACGTAGCTGGAATTAAACTATGTCAGGAACAGCAGGAATATATGTGCTCTGGACTCTGAAGTCTCCTAGTATCCAGTAGTCAGGCTGAGGGTCAGTGCTACAGTCAAAATTGTAATTATGGGAAATCACCAGTTATTTTTGTTAATGACTTTTGTTCACTAATTCATAATAAAAATCATCTCAGTAATGGGGCTCCTAATAATTTGCCTTCCCATTATCTTTTTTTTTTCTTTTTTTAAGATTTTTCTCTGTGTAGTAGGGTTTTTTTCTCTCATTTCTGTGACATATTTCTCCTCAGGCATGCTTTCCACTTTTTAAATGTCATTTTATGCCATCAAAGACCACAAGTCTCAGCTGAGATCCCAAAATAACCTCCATAATGTGTTTGATGCTCAGGGGTTACTTCTGTAGCAGGAACTGTAGTTCAAAATAAGATGTAGACCAGAGTAATTTAGAAAATTAGAAAAGATCAGAAAAAATATTCTTTCCCCATTTCCAGTTTAAACCTCAAAATACTTTTCTTTCCTATGTTTGTTGAAATCCAAGAAAACCATGTTTGCACTGATTTCTCTTACCATTTTCTTTAATATCCTTATGAGGTACAAATCTCTTCAAGGGGAATGTAGATAGAATTTCTAAAGCTGGTACTGTCCTTGACTTTAATTTATCCCCATTCTTTAAGTCTTACATAGATGCAGTCAAACAATTCTACCCCTTTGGGAATTGTGTATATAGGACCAAGATGACTTTGCATTGTACTCTCCTTAGACTATTGTCTTGGTTTCCGGTGCAGTTTGGTGTAATTAGCTTTTCACCATCAAATTTGGATCACCCTCTAGTAACCTTTCACCATATTTTCTTCTGTTTCTGTTGGGCAAAGGGGTGTCCAGATTTGGTCAAAACACAGCTATTGTTGGAATCATTTCTTCTGGTTTACACTCCTAAGGGCACGTTGTCACACTAGAATCTTACACATGAAACCTCTCTCAGTTTTATAGTTAAAACTTAGTTATCTGCAAGTCTAATCAGACCAGTTCCTTCTCTTTTTATATATGCAATCTATGAGAGAGTTAACTGTGCAAGTTTAATCATCTTTTTGATGCTATTCTTCTTTGTACTAAACATTGAAATTCTTTTGCTCCAAGTAACCATGTTCTTCACGTTTCTGTGTAATGTGAAGTGGATTGCCTTCAGCCTTCCCACCTTTGTCTGGAACCTACCAGGATTTTATTAGAGCTGCTGATTTGCCAGATAAGACAGCTTATTTTAAAAATGCATTTAGTTTCCTCAGTTATCTTTCTTTCTCTGAGTGCTTTTTCTATATTCATTTTGCATTTATTTTTTAATTGGTGAGTTATACAAATAATTTCCAAGACTGAAGGTCTCAGAAGGCAGTTTTATGTGGCAGCTCATCTACAGTAGGATTTTTCCAAATCCTGTATAACATTGCTGATTTCTTTATTACTCTTGTATGAATTTTTGTTATTACAGCACTCCCTTTTCCTCCCATGGAAAATGTATTTCAGCTTTTGGCACCAGTTCTCCATCCTTCCTTGGGAACATGAAGATCGAAAGGATCAGGTGGTGGTTCGTTTTTTTATTTCCCCCTACGTGTTCTGTAGGAGGTTACCACTCTTAAACTCCTTCTTCCCTACATAAAACTTCAGAAAAAAAGTTAGTATTTCTTACTATTTGTGGGATCTTAGATTTGTTCTTAATTTTTGGTTTTATACTACATAAGTGTTGTTTTTATGCTTCTTTACTTTATTCCTGAGTGTTTTGTAGTGCTCATTCTCTTTTCCTGTTACTAAAGGGCTTTCAAAGCATGTTGAAAATTATTTGCCCGTGAACAAGGCACAGACATTCCAATAGTATGTCCAAAAGTGCTGTGTTACCTAGAAGCAAACTGAAGGTCTTTGTCCATGCTGGAGGATTCAGGATCAGTGGTGCGAACTGTTATCTGTAGTGGCTTGGGTTAGACTGGTGTCTTATGCAGTGGCAAACCAAGTGAACACTGACTCCCACACATTTTAAATGCCTGTTGTTGGCAATCCCGTGTCAAATCCAAACTACCATCTCCTTATGGATTTTCAGTTCCATGATATGGTATTGCAGGTATAATTGTGGAAAGGTTTGGGTCGGAAGAGACTTTAAAGTATCATATCTTTCCAAGTCTCTGCCATGGAAGGGACACCTTCCATTAGATCAGGTTGCCCAAGGTCCCATCAAAGTTCCTGGGATAGGGCAGCCACAATTTCTTTGAGCAACCTGTTCTAATGCCTCACTGCCTTTGCCATGAAGAATTTCTTCCTGATATCTAATCTAACCCTATCCTCTCGCAGTTTAAAACCATCATTCTTTGTCCTGTCATTCCATGCCCATGTAAAAAGTCCTTCTCCAGCTCTTTTGTAGGCCCATTTCGGTCCTGGAAGGTGCTCTAAGGTCTCCCTGGAGCTTTCTCTTCTCCAGGCTGAATGATCCTAATGCTCACAGTCTTTCCTTACAGGAGAGGTTCTCCATCCCCATAATCATCTTGGCAGACCTCCTCTGGGCTCATTCCAACAAGTCCATGTCTTTACCATGCAGGGGTCCCCAAAGCTGGATGCAGCACTCCAGGTGGGGTCTCACCAGAGCAGAGCAGAGGGGCAGAATCACCTCCCTTGCCCTGCTGTCCGTGCTGCTTTGGGTGCAACCCAGGATAGGGTTGGGTCTCAGGGCTGTGAGTGCACATTACCAGCTTGTGTCAAGCTTCTCATACTAGTGTCTTAATATGCAAAAGAAAAGTCTCCATTTCCAGCATGAGTCTGTTTTGGGGGTCAGAATCAAAATGAGCAGAGAAGCTTTTGTGTGTGCTCTTCTGAGTTGGAATTATCATAATTCATTCTTTCTGAACAATTGGTAAACAGCAAGAGGAGTCACGTTAGCGTTTATTCCGTGTTACTTTGTTTGAATTATGGTTCATGTCTGAGTTCGGTAGGTCTCTTTTCATGCTGGTTACATTGTGAGCTTTCAGCTCTTCTTCAAGTGCTGCCAGCCTGTTTCTGAGCATCTCCCTACTGATATCTTTTTCAATTTACATGCTACTTGCTCAGTGGTGTTTGTTAGAGAGAAACTGTAATGTTTCTCTAGACATCTCTTTCTTTACTTTTACTTGAGGTTAGGCTATAATAGCTTGGAAACAAGAGGAGCTTATTGAATGAAGGAATTTCGTATAATGTCTTTATCTTTTTTTATTAATGTATTTTGGGAGAACTTTTGGCATTAGAAATTTTACTGTTTATTTCCATGTCCATTAATAAGTAAAATAATAATATCCAGAACCTTTTAAATGGTTATTTTAATGACAGTTGTACCCTTCTGAGAAGGTGTATCTGCTTTTAAACTTGATTCCATGTTAGGGCCCTGAAAGCTCAGCTTCGATGTCAGCAATGATTTTTTGCCTACTGTTACTTTTTTGTAGCTGCTCCTACAAATGACATACTAGAGGAGATAAGGAGCAGAGTCTAGGAGATATTCTTATTTGTGAGACCCTTCACAATTCCACTTTTAAAATTCATTTGCTGTTGTGTTAATGTTGCACCTTCGCTCAGATACAGAGTAAATCAATGAACCAGCCAGAATAGTCTCTATTGTGAATGATTCATTGCATTTTCTTGAGGTGAGACTACTGTTGGCTGATTCCATGACATTGTCTTATCCAAACCAACTTATTTAATACTTCAATGACTGTGATCCACAGACTGCAATTCCTCCTAAATTTGCAGTAAGGTTTCATGTTTGAACTGATAACTCCCATAGGGGAGTGTTGCATTAGTACTCAGGTATTACTGTCTCTGAATGTTTTATTATCAACAGTGAATCCATTATGAGTAACAAAATATTATATTGTGTTTTGGGACCCTATTGCAGAAATGTATTAAGGAAATAACCACATCCCAAAGAATTTTTTGCAGTTGCACAGTGTAATTAGGCAAGGGCAAGCAGTGGGTTCAGTTTTAGTTGAAACTTTATGCTGCGGTTGTTGCATTACTCGTTTCTTTTACTCTTTGGTAGAAGCTGAGATCTTCGTTCTCTTCAACAAGCCAAAAATCCCACTGAAGTGCAGCCAGTATTATACAGTGACTATCCCTATGAGGATCTCCAGGAATGGGCAGACTGTCAACAGCTTAGAAGCAAATTGGCTGGAGCACATGACAGATCACTTCAGGAAAGGAGGCTCATTGGTAAATGCCATCTTCAGCCTTGGAACGGTAAATGGTATGGAAATTACAGAAAGCATTATGCTGTGATTATTTTCCTTTTCCTCTAATAGAGGTCATTATGTTTGAAGGGAAGACATTTGGGAGATGCTTTAATATAGGCTTGGGGCAGATTTGTTTCAGATCAGCCTCTTTCGCTGAAATGGAATGAAAGCACAGAAAATATTTTGGCATTTGAATAAGGAAAATAGATCATGTATTGTATTTTATAAACATACTAAAGATGATCTTGTAATTGTGGAAATATACAGAGTTAATAAAGAGTACCAAGTAAAGTGAATGACACTAACAAGATTGTAAAGCAGATGACATAAATAGAAGAGTAACTTTCCTCTTAGCTATGGGGCCACACACTGCATCTGGGTCTGATTGCAAGTCAGTGTAAGGACTGGAGTTTTATCTGGCCAACAAGTGGTCAGTTACTTCCAGTTCTTGGAGAGGCCCTTTCCACCCTGATGGCAAAATATTTTACAAAATTGGCTTCTATGTTTTTTTCATCCTAGCTAGAGTGATGAATAAATTTTGGTCTTAATATAAAAAGACTTAAAAAACTCAGATTTTTACATGTTATGAAAATGTTGGCGTTAAGTCCAGCTTAATACTGTAGCCAGTCTGTACTACACTTGTGGCCACCATGGCTTTGAAGACAAGCCTGCTGTACAGACAAAGACTTTGGTGCATAGTAGGGATCCAAGAGACATAACCAAGGAATCATGAGAACAATTGAAGGGAAGTATTTGAATATAAAACTGTTGGCGTTAGAGCCAGGTTAATTTTACTGGAAAATTATGTGACTGATATGCTTTGTAGTTAAAGTGCTCATGACTGAATCTTTCACCTAATTTTGGTTTGTTTTACATTCTTTAAAAGAAATATGGTAACTCAGGGATTGGACATTGCTGCTAAGATTAGTTGTTTTATGCCTCAAAATTAGAGGGGAACTGTTTCCAAGCATCTTCTTCCCGTTTTGCTGCTGGTCAGAATTCCAAGACTCATGATAAAACACAGTAGTATGAGTAAGTTCTGGTAAAAGTCAATCAGGAAATTAACAGGCAATCCTAATTTTTCATTTTACAAACAAGTATCGAAAAAGGAAGGTCTAAAGTTCAGCTGATGGAATGCTTTCACACAGCTTCCTGGAAATCCTTGTAATTGCTAGTTAACTTGCTTAAAAACAAATGGTCATTTACTTTCTATATATAAATTGCAACTCACAGAGGCAAACCTAATTGACTCTATCAGGCTCAGTGTGGGTTTTTTTAAATAAAATCTGCTTATCAGTGAACTCTAAAATGCTTTAAACAGAGCATTTTTCAGTTATTTAAACTTGTGGAGTTCATTTATACAACAGAGGCCTGGGGGAGTTCATGTACTTGGATACCAGAGTGAGGAGTGCTGGAAAACAGATAAAATAGGCTTGAACGATGACACCAAAGTTTCAACTCCAAATTATGTAGAAGCAAATAGATTCAGAATTAAGTAAGATTAGAGATTGAAGATGAATAGTTAGTAAACATTTTTAGTAGCATTTCACAGGTACAGGAAGAACAGGTTTCAAAATCAAAAAGCTGAAACAAGGTTTCTGAAAGTGTATTAAGCTATTAGAAGAACATTACTCAGAACCAGCTGTAGCTTGCTATCAGTTGCAGTTAAATGTTTTATCTTTTAAATCCTATATTTTTTCTGTGCTGCAGAGAAACAGAATACCTTTTTCACTCATATGCCTATCAGTATCAAACAACTCAGGGCAAGGAGGAGGGAAGAAGTAGGGGGTCGAGGGCTTCTCAGCTCCATGCAGCCTATCCTGCTCTTCATAGCTGGTCTTATTCACTGATTAATCCTCTTCTAAATTAAGGTAGTATCTGCATACTTTCTTTAATTGGTTATATCACATTTCTTTGTTCTAGAGGCTGGTTTCCTTCTTGGCTTAAAGTATGAATTCATTATTTTGCTTATTAGACTTACAAGCAGGGTTATTATCTTCTTCTTTTCCCCCTTGTCCTTGGAATACCCAATGAAGTGAAGATTTCCAGATTGTCAGTAGTCATAAATCTGTTTCTTCCTTCTGCTAACAGTTTAATAATTAGTCTTTAAAAGAGTTTTAAAGTTCACTGATAACAATTGTTTCTTTGTGCTTATTGTAGCAGATAATTATAAACAGAAATATAATGCAATTACAAATCACAGTATGTAAATCATAAGGAGTTACGCCATATATTAAAAGTCTTCAGATTTTGCTAGTTAGTTAGAAACAGCAGCCTGCTTGGTCATTGGATGTTCTTATGCTGACAGACAACATTTATTTAAATTTGCAGTTCAGTTACTTGCTGGTGTTTTTCATCCAGCTGTGATTGGTAATCCTGCCTGTAGTCCCAGGTGTAAACTGGTCCTGCCTAGTGATCTAAAGTGATCATAGGAATTCACCCTTGCCCTCTTCCAGATTGTAGATTCTGTGGAGATTGTAGCAGCAAGCTCCAGATTAATACCAAATGGAAAGGAAGTAGCAGGTGGGGTCTCCTTTCCTGTAACAGCAAGTCTCCAGTGAGCAGTGTAAGAAGACAGGAAGAGTCAAACCTCTTCAAGGTTGCATTTTGATGCCTTAACAAAGCAATCACAAGCCTGTTCATCTTTAGTTGTTTTGAACTGCAGGTCTTTAAATGTCCAGCATTCTTGTATTTGTTTCACCATGCTATCTGTGAATTTTCTGCCTTCCAAACTTAGAAAAAACAGCCAGCCAGCCAACCAGGAAACACTGACAGGATTTAAACACAAAGCAAATGAAGCAAAACATGAGTTGCTTGGAAGAGGAAAGTAGTCAGGTTTTTGAGAGGGTCAGGTTGATTGTCCCTCTTATACTTGAACTGCCTCCGACAAAGATGAACCGGCGATGCGTTTGACCGATTATCATCACCTTAGCCACTGAAGTGGCTGGGGTTGCTATCATCCATATGGAATTATTTTCTCTGCGTGTACCGAAAGTGAAAAGATTCATAAGGAAGGAGGAATGCAAATTGGAAGGAAAGGCCAACATTCAGGTCACATGCCACAATAAAGCCACAGAGAGCTAGTTTTCCTCATTGAGAGCAACAGCAGCCTAAAGGTTATTTTCCTAGATTAGGGAAATCTGTAGTTCAAAGACAACAAGGAGAAAATTGTCACCCACTAGGACAGCAGTCATGGTAAAGTAAGTAATCTTTCCCCATATACTTCTTGTAAATCAGAAGCAAGAACATCAAAATAGCTTTTTGTCAACCGAGCTACATCAAATATTTATACAAACCAGTGAAAATAGCTTTTTGCACACAGTAGGATACCTTAATAAAAAATGCAGTGGTAATAGAACATTTTCAGAAGAAGGACAGTGATTGCAACCTTTACTTATGGAGCCTTTTCTTTAAGAAAGAGTGAAATTCAAGAGTAGAGATTGGGAAATTATACTACAAACAGCAGAGTCAAAATGTTTCATTGGCATTCCTTACTGCCCTATAGCAAATGAACTAATGTTTGAAAGTACTAAGGACTCGTTTAACTTAGGCTAAGTTCCAGGAGCTAAATCTTGTTAAAAAAGAGATTACCAAAAGAGAATGCAGCTGCCTCAGAATCAGGAAATACCTTGCATGAGAAACAGTGGGAATTGGAAGGACCAACTCACCATCTAAAGCTCTGGATGGCTGATCTTTGTAGACAGGTTGAGTAACATTCAGCTGAATAAATCTAGGCATCTGCCCTGCAGGTATCTGTATATGAGTTGTCACCCCAAAGTGCCATTATAATCAATGGAGGTCTAGGCCTAGACCTATATAGTCAGTAGGATTTGTGTTATGATCCACCTCATCCTACATCAGGAAATGCAAAAGAGATCAGATCGTCTAGATAGGACTGATACTTAGTGTTTCCTTTGTACAGTCTTCAGGCATCTGAGCTTCAAGGCAAGGTTCAAGGAAGGTGCAGGACTAGCAGCAGTGGATGAAGATCAAGACAGGGATCACCTCAGTCCCTGAGACCAAACTGTCTACATCCAAGAGTTCTGGGAGAGCTGGATGGTGTCATAGCAAGGGCACTCTGAGTCATCTTTGGGAGATCCTGGAGATCAGGGCAGGTTTACAACACTTGAGAAAGGCAAAGCACAAACCAGGGACCTACAGGGTGTTCAGCCTTACTTCACTTTTGGTTGGATCACTGACTTGATCCTCTTGAAACATATCTGGACACATGAAGGAGAGGACAGTGATGGAGAAACAGTCAGCATGGATTTAACAAGAATAAAACATACTTGAAACTGCTTGTATTCCGTGTTAAAATGACTGGCTTTGTGGACGAAGAGAAAGCAGTAGATGCAATTTGGAGTGAATTCATCAAGGAGGTTTTACTGTGGCTCCCCCAATATGTTTGTATCTAAGTGAGGACCATGCAGCCTAGGTGGGTAAAAAGCCGGTTTCATGGCTAGACTCAGAGGATCATGGTTAATAGGTCACACTTTACCTGGAGCAACATGTGGAGTACCACAGCGATCTGTCCTGGGACCTGTTGTGTTTAACAGTTTTATTAGTTAGGCAGGGGGGGTAACAAGGCTTGCCTTTGTCAAATTTGTGTATGATCCCAGACTCAGGGTTGCAGCTGATGTGTTTCAGAACTGGCCTGCTGTCCAGACAGACCTGGGTAAGCTGGAAAAACATGCCAGCAGGAGCTTTTTGAAATTCCATGAGGACAAATGTCCTGCCTCTGGGAAGGGAGAGGCCTTTTCACTCATCCAGTCTGGAGACTGCCAGTCCGGGTAGTAGCTCTGTTGAAAGGTCTGGGGGGATGTTAGTAGCCAGCAAGCTGAAGATGAACCAGCAGTATGCCCTGGCAGTAGAGAAGGCAACAGCATACCAGGCTGTAACAACAAAAGTACAGCCAGTAGATAAAAGTGACTATTCTCTTCTACTTGCTGCTCATTAAATTGCATGTAGAACACATACTGTATCACACAGGGGTCAAGGAAGATGTTGACAAACCAGAGCTAGTATAGCTGAGAGTCAGCAAGATAGTGGCTGAAACACTTGTCCTGTTAGGAAAGCCTGAAGGAGCTGGGTTGGTTCAGGCTGGAGAAGGGACAGCTTTGGGGGACCAAACAGTGCCTGGCAGTGCCTATGAGGAGACTGTCAAAAAGGTGGGTCCAGGCTCTTGACAGGGTGTGTGGTAGGAGGATTAGAAAAAATGTACACAAATTGAAATGAGGGGTCCTTTTTGGATGTAAAAAAACACTTTCTCATCATGAAAAGTTACTCTCTGAAGAGGCAACTCAGGAAGTTGTGCTGTTTCTGTCCTTGGAGATTTTGAAGATGCAACTAGGTAAAGCCCCAAGCAGTCTGGTCTGCACTGGTATTGAACATGCTTTGAGCAGTAGGTTGGACTGGAGACCTCCTGAGGGCCCCATCCACCTGAATTATTCTGTGATTCTGTGAAACTGTTAGGTCATGTGCACCTGGTGGGCCAGCTCTAGAACATGTGACTGTAGACTTCAGTTGCTCTTTGATCTAGAGGTCCTGCATGATAAAGTACTGCAGGCAGACTCAGTGCATCTGCCCATCTCCTTGTCTTAAAACACCCTGATAGTCCTGTGATCCTAACAACATAGCATGTGTTGTGTGCCTTTTCTCCAAAATATGACTGTTAGCTATCTTGCTGCTGCTTTCTCCTTTCCACTGATTATTCTCAGCATCCCAAATGCTTCACATGCAAAGGAATTAATGATCCAATTATTCTTTACCTTTGGTTTTCTCTCCAGCGTAGTAGATGACCTGTATATGGGTATGTACAGCCAAGGTGTGAGAATGGGAATCTGTGCATTCATGGCATCAAAGTTTAAAATACTGTGGCATGACAGGTAGAGAGGAGGTTGGTTATGGTTTAGAGGGAAAATCTTAGTGACCATGATTAACCAGCATCACTCTGTTGAACAGACACTGTTCTTTACACTTGCAGCAGCTGTCTTTCCGTCATAGTTTTTTACCGTTCAGTTTTCTTATTTTCTATTGATTTCTTTCCTAGCAAAAAAAAAAAAAAAAATCAATGGATTGTAGGATTGATGGATGTAGCCTTCAACGGTAATCATTGTGCATCCAAAAAGAAAGCAAAGTCATAGAATCCTTTAGGTTGGAAAAGACCTTTAAGATTGTGAGTCCAGCCATAAACCCAACACTGCCAAGTGAAGTATCTGCTGCTTGTAGGGTCTCACAGGCTCAGCTATTAGCTTCTAAAACATTACATATGTGCCATAATATTCACATATGTGGAAGCTGTGAATTGCATGAGTGGAATGTGCAGCAGAATGAACCATAAAGGATGATTTATGAGTGAGTGTAAACACACACATGCTGATTGTGTTTTGATCGCTTATTAATTAGCTGGCAAGTGCGTGGGGCGAGCTCAAGCTGCAGTTGTGCCAACAGTGTGACACTGAATTTCATTAAGAGAATTCACAACACAGGAGCAGTGCACTGATGCTGTATAAAGCTCCCTCGGCAAGATCTGGATGTCTGTGCCTAGTAGGGATCTGTGGGTTTCTGCTCTCAGTTTTAGGTGCTGTCCTGTCGTCCCTGCTTTGAAAATTAAAGGGTTATTTGTACACTGTGTATCCTGAAATAGATTTGGGTATGGGTTTGGGTGCTGGAATGTGATATATTGCACAGAAGTTGAGTTGGTTCCCTTGTTGAAATGTCGGGTCTAACAATGTGCTGGTTTTGAATGAAATATGATTATTAAATCTTGTACCCATTTGTATACGGCAAGCTTGCTCTGCCTGTGTTTTCAAACCTGTAACCCAACTACTTAGTGATCTGGCCCATTATTTCACAAAAAAATGTCTGTTCTCCTCACTTGGATGAGAAATCTGCCTAGATGACAGGAGTTACTTCTTTGCAGTCCAGCTCATCCTCCTTGGAGCAGTGTGTAATACTGGCTTGCTGTAGTGGTGAGGAGTCTTCGTCTCTCTTGATTCTAAACAGAGCTGCAGGAAACCTGCCTGTGAATACAGTGTGAAAGTAGACAGTATTTTTCTTCTTTCAGTCTCCCAACACAGTCTCAAGGAGAATTTCTAGTAACTGGTTCACAAGTTTTTTCCTTCACAACTGAACTGAAAAGAATATACTATGTTAATTTAGAGACAAATATTTGCATCTTCTCTCTTGCAACTTAATGACTGGACTGCAACTGCAGCAAAATAGAGTAGGGAACTGTGCAAATAGAATCAGGGGAGCTTGACAGCTGCAGCAAGAGTCTTGCCTACAGTGTGTGTGTGTTTAGACATAAGCCTCCAAATGTAGGAGTCTGGTGTGTTGTGGGCTTTTCCCACAATAAATTTGTTATTTCCAGATAATAAATTGGATTTAGATCATGTAATGACATTGGAAGATGTTGACTGAGATTGTGTCTGCAAAAGGTAAGAAGCCTCTTAATCCTCTTCACTGCCTCTTTGTGAAAATTGTTTCTGAGTTTGATAGATGTTTTCCCTTGGAGGCAGCGATGCCTTCCTGATGGCATTTCTTGACCTCGTAACATCCACCAGGAAAGCAGGAGGACCTGATGAAACACCTAAACAGGCTTATCCAGGAAACTCCTGTCAGTTCAGGAATCTGTCGGTTTGGCATGTGTGACTGCATTTCAAAAACATGTATCCTACCAGTGCAAGGAACATAGTCTTCCTAAAAATGTAAGGAAATTATCCTGCAAAAGACAACACTTGGGGAGGGGATAAGCAAGGTCTTTATAATCAGTCATACAGGGTAAATATATTCATACTAGAAAGGCTGAAAAAGACACTTTGTGACAATGTGAGAAGAGTTTTCGCTGTTTGTAAAGAGTACAGTCCTGCTTATTTACAGTTTTTCTAAATATAATTCTGTTGCTTCATCAATTAGCTTATTTTAACAAGGAAAGGTAAGTCTTTTTTTCAGTTACTCTGGTTCTCTTACATCATGGAGCTGACAAAACGTGAATTCTTGCGTCTGGGAGCTGCTACGGAGTGTATGTCTAAGTTGAAGGATAAAGTGCTGCTCGAGTAACTTTAGTGGTATGTGTTGTCTGAAAAAAGGCTGAACATGTTGGGAATGCAAATGAGAATGGAGAGGCACTAAAGCAGATGGTCAAAATGCCTTCATAAATTGATTAAATAGTTATGAATGTATCTTTTCTTTCACACTGTTCAGATATGCCAGATCATCCTTAGTCCATGTAGATCACTGAGCTGCAGTGGCTGATCCACGTGCAGGGTTCTTCTGACTTGTGTGAGTGAATGGATATAGTCATAAATATAATATCATAAATCAACCCTAAATAACACACAGACTTAATACGTGGTCTTTAGTGTGTTTATAACTTTAAGTAGATGAGCAGTACTGCTGACCTGAGGACTGAATTCATTTTGTCTGCTCAAAAATGGGAGAGCTGTGGTTTTTGGTGACAAACTGTGGAATAAGAGAGTGGGCGGCAACATTTACTATTAGGGAGTAGCATTGCTCTTAAAAATGGCAAGAGATTCTAGTCTCATTCATGCAATAAAGCTGGACTATTAGAGAATGTCTGAACTTTTTAGTAACAATCTTGGTAGGTTAGGTTATTAATAACTTCAGATACCTCACTACATATGCAGTGCTTTCCATAAAGCTTACAGACAGTCCTGTGTTTTCACAGATTCTTTACACGGGACAATGGATGGAGTATTTCTCTTTGAAGATGTTGCTGTGGAAGACAGTAAAACCATGCAGGGCTATGATGCAATTGTGGTGGAGCAGTGGACTGTCTTGAAGGTATGTGTACAGTCTTGCTTTGATTTTTTTTGTGAATCAAAACGCACCAAGTCTGAGCAGACTCTCATATACTGATCTGTGCTCCAACAGTATCAGACAGGGAACTGAGGTAAAGGGATGGAACATGACAATAATGCCAGTAAGCCACACTCTAGGCTTCTACAATGCACTTCTGATTTTGATAATCTTCATGCTTTTTTGGGAGGGTAGGAAATGTGAGTGATGGTGAGCAAGCTCACGGCTATCTGTCCCAAAATTACAGCTGTCTACTAGAATAACTGTAAAGAGAATCTCAATTGGTTGTCAGGACAACGTGATCACACAAGTCACTGTAGCACCGGAGTTCTAAAGAACACAGCCCTTTAGGTAGGCTTAGCTGCAGCAGGAATGCACAGTGCCTGCCTTGGCTTCTGTCTGACCTCCTTTGTATGCTGAAAGAACTCTGGTTTGGGTAGGTCCATATAAACAAACTATGTATGCTGTAGCATGGCTTCTTATGTATCCATCCAAGTGCACACTCAGATCAGTAAAAACATTGTTTAGATCAGGTCAGTCAGTACCAATCTCTCACAGCAAATTTGATACTCAGATGGAACTGGAAAAGTGGACTTTGTTACTTGAAGCAAAAAGAACATGGGGGAAAAGAAGTTGTGTAACTCTTAGAGGATTTTTTTAGTTTATTTTATTAGTCACCTGCTAGATAGATATCATAGATCTATAAAGGCCATACCTGATCTTTTCACTTGGAATATATTGTAACGGGTGTAAAATCCTAAGACAGACAATCCATCCTTTTGGCACACACATGCCATAAGAATGGATTAAGGGAAAATGGGACAGATGCTAGACTAAGTGTGTAAAATTCCAGGAGACTAGGATTAAGAATTTTGTTATGAGATAATGACTTTGTAGTGTAATAGTAACAGCTAGAAACAACTTCTAGAACAGTGTAATGCATTAATAGCAGCTCTTGTTGCTGATGTGTGTCTGAGAAATGATTCCTGTCTTGCATTAAAAGTTATTTCAGTTATGACAGACTTGACTGTAAATTCTTGTTCATTTTTAGGGTCAAATTGTGGTGTTGCCACTCAGGAACAAGGCTTTGGGATAATGACAGATGGTTCCTTGAGTGCATTAGGTCAGGGCTGATCAAGAAGGCAAACATTAAGAAGCATTAATGTTAACCATATGTTTAAAATTGTTAGAAAATTAATAGAGAGTGAAACAACAAGCATATACTGCTACATACTACTGTGTAAGCTGTGTTTGGCAGCACCTTATTGCAGGAAGTTATGTTAGCACTGTAATTGTTCAGAGAAGAGCAGTGGGGATAATCAGTGAGACAGAAAGCTTCCGTATTAGGAAGACTTTACATGGTGTGTCCTTTCAGCCTGGAAAAACAGAAGAGTCGCAGGGATTGGATTAGGTAGAGAGCTCCTAAATCAGGGGAAACATGGAAGTAGGGATTGTTTGCCATCTCTTGCAGTGCAAGAGCTAAGGACTGCCAAATGGCACTAGTAAGGGCCAGGTGCAAGGCAAACAAAAAGGAGATAATTCAGATAATTATTTAGGCAGCAGATCTGTGGAAGTCCAAGGTTTTAAGTTCAAAAAGTTTAGTTGAAGCAATCTTGTGTTTCTGCAAGCATTTTAATTCAGATCAGGAGTGCATTTTTGAACCAAACCCACTGATCTTCCATTAATATGTCTCATTTCACCTCTCAGAATGGTCTCGTACTGTACAAACTGGATTTCTTTCAGTAGAAACTGAATCAGACATGCCGAGAGGAAGTATACATAATATTTGGGACAGATATCCTGCATGCTTGACCTAATATATATTACTTTTCCTTAACTGTCACTTATAGCCATGTTGGAGAGAGCTTTGCGAGTTATAAATGGATTCTTGGCCTGAACCAGTACCTCTTAGGCAGCCAGTGAAAGGTTTTCTGTCTCAGTAGGATATCGCATCAAAGTTTGGCATAATGGCCCCTACACAGCTTTTGAGTTGCTCTGCGTGGACATCAGAAAGTTTGTGTTAAGCTGCATGACAAGGCAGTATCTAATAATGGGGATCCTGTGATACCAGAGTGCTGGCCAAAACACTAGGACACAGCAGAAGAGTATTTTTCTGCAGGGCCCTTTGAAGTGTTATAGCCGTGGTAGGTGGAGTATCATTTGCTTTCAATTCTTGCACTTCCATGCTGGAGACACAGCTGGTCAACAGATTAGGGAGTCAACCTCCCAGTGCCATCTGGTGTGTCAAGAGATGCTGTACTGCTACACACCATGTCTATGTGAGGGCTAATGCAGAGAATCTCCTGTTCCAGACATAAGATTTGGGATGTGCAATTTCAGAAACTGATTGATACCATATACAAAGCTTGTTGGTGTGATCCGATTATCCTCTGCTGTAATTAAAAATTTAGATGTTGGGTGTTCCCTGACAATTTTGCTCTTTTGAGATTGTGTGGCTCTTTTGTGGACATTATGAATATGTTACCCACCAAGCTGAAAGTGGAAGAATATGGAGAAGGAAAAAATGTGCCTAAGGAAGGATGTTGAGGCATTAGGGGTCTCTTGCAAAGGTCTTACCCTTTTAGAGAAAGAGCAGAACTGACCACCTCTGTTTTCTCCTCCTGACATTTTAATAACTGCCTGGATATTTCATGCCTCATGCTTTCTGAGACATAATAGATATAGGTAGGTAAAGTCATCAAATCAATGAAAGAAAGTCTGGAAGCTGGGGGATCTGTAGGCACTTGCAGTGTCGTACCCGAAGACCAGGTTACCACTCTGTCAAACCCGGTTGGAATTCACTTTTATTTACCATAAACATGAAATAACACAATGCAGAGGAAGGGACTGTAAAATGGGGAAGAAGACAGAGTTCAGTAGTGACAGAAGATCTCCAAGAACCAGTAAAGGTTTATGAGCTTATGAGCAGTGGAATGACTCATGAATGTGGATTGGGTTTTTTTCTGTTTGATTTGGTGAGGGATTTTTTTGTTGTTGTTTTTGGTATAGGTTCAGCTCTGATCCAGATTAACCTTTTCTGTTGTTTTCATTTGTACTAAGGCAGTAGAAGAAGCCCTGATGGGCAGCATGACATAAATGTGTTTAATGGGTCTTCATTTTAAATTTGTATCAGATTTGGTTATCTGGATGAGCTGTGGAGTTGTTTGGATGTGGTCTGAACTGAATGTAAATTTATGGTGCTGTATCCCAATTAAGAAGAAACAACCAAAAGAATCCCAGCCACAACAAAAGAAAGCTTTTTTAAAATGGAAGGCATGTAGTATATATTGATGCCCTTTAGAGAGAGAACCTTTCTAAATGAAAAGGTAAAGGTTTGCTGTTAAACCATGAACACAAAAGAGAGGGGTTGGCATACCTCTTAGCAGAGAAAGTGCTGCCTTTTTAATTGCTAAGGCTAATAGATAAAACAAGCTGAACAGTGTGATGCACTCAGTATGTGTGTAAAATGTCAGTTTGTAGAGGATGTAAAGCTCGCAGCTGTCACAGTATGGGGTCCCGCCAAGCAGCAGACAGGATGTAATAGCTCTGAGTAATTTAACTCTTTCTTCTCAAAGTAGAGCTCTGATATCCTCTACAAATGACCACAGGACTTGTTATGACAAAATACTGCACTCATCCTTATCACTTTAACTCTAAAAATGTCAGGGCTTATTATTTCCACTGCAGTTTCTGAGATCTAGCCCTAAAACTTGTTTGATGGTTTTAATTCTGCTTGTGTAGGCAAATGTGGGTAGACAGTTCTGATTAATCACAGCCTGCATGATTTCCTTCTCCCCAACCCTAAATTTGTCACCTTCTCTTCCCCATTACCTAAGACAAAGTAGCTGGTACTGTCTGTAAAATTGAGTGCTATAACATTTACTTTGGATTTCTGCATTGTTCTGCCCCTGAAGCAGTGTTCGTTTTGAAAATATTGTCCTTAATTTACAGGTATTTTCTTGTTGAAAATCTTCAGCTGGTGATTCATCACTTGTATTTGCTGCTATACGATACCTTTATTAGACTGACATGAATTAAAATCTGAAATATATCATGGTGTTGCCAGTTCCCTGGCAGACTTGAATGGGGTCAGTCTCCACTGTAGACATGGTAAACCTTTTAAAGTGCTACATACCAAAAGATTTAAAAATTTATCTCTGCTGAGCCTAGGTCACAAGTTGCCTTAATGTAAGCCTTGAAGCAAATTCTCTGGAAATGAGGATTTGATTTGTCTGTAAATCTGATTTAGGTCGTATGTCAGCTAAGCTATGTTCTGCTGTCTCTGGCCACAGGAGAAAGGCATGACCGGGTCAGCCAAGGAGCTGATAGCAGTGGGCATGAAAAGCCCAGGAGAGTCATGTGTGTGACCCTCTTTACTACCCAAAGGACATACATGTTGCCCAGGCATAATATTTCAGCAAGGTGCTCCTTTTTGCTTTTTAAGAAAAGCTGAACAAAACCCTTTAGGAGTCTGTTATCTTCCAAAGGTTTTTATAATTCTCTCATTCTTTTATGTAAGATATGAAAGCAGCGTATATACATATATATTTGTGTGCTGAACTCAGCAGACATATGCTCTACACAGGATTGAAACCCACAGGCTAATCTTTCAATGGCTTTGTTGATAAATTTAGTAATAAAATGTAGCAGTAGGAACTCAGAACTCCCCTGACAGTTTCTTGTGGTGCTGACAGTACGGAACATCTACCAATGCAGTCGTTTCTTCCATGTGAATAAAGGGCACTTGAAGTAAACAGGCTGAAAAGCACAAGATTTAAAACAGTGTGAATTAAAAAAAAACCCTTTCCTATCTGTCATGGGGTTGTTAGGTTTGTGAAAGATCAGAGTTACTTCACTGTTCACCTATAGAATCTTTGAGGAAAAGGTGAGCATACCAGATCTGAACTTCCCACTTGAGAACAAGCTGAGAAAAAGTATTTCAGTTCTCTTTTAGACTTTCTATAAAACCACACGGGGCACAAGTCATGTTTCTTTTCCCCAGCAGATCCCCTATAGCCAGCCAGTAGTGCCCTGGGTAATGCATCTCTGAGCATTTTGAGGGCCAGGGGAGGCAGGTGCTGGGACCCCATAAATCGCCTGCACAGCCAAGGGCAGTGTCAACATTGTGTTCCTGCTGCCTGAACCAGTGGTAGTGCAGGGTCTGGGCTTCAGCTGTTTTACTAGTGTGGAAATGTTCCATAATGGTGGAGTGGTGCACAAAGCCCTTTGGCAAAAGCCACATTTAGTTTGAGAATAAACTATAACCAAGGGAAATTATGTTGGGGAAGCTGCATGGGAATGATTAAGCTGTGTGTGGTGCAGCACCTTGGTGTATGCAGGTTCTCAGGTAGTGTTTCTCAGTGTTGTTCTTTTTTCCCCAAAAACGACTGATGGACAAACAGTAAAATCAGCTCTCACTTTAAGGTAGACTAATGTTGCAGGAATTTTGAAAGTAAAAATGCCAGAGTTATTTAAGAAAATGTACTGATGGGGTTGCTAGATCACATTAATTTCACATGTTCCATGGACAGGAATGTGGAGTTGTCCTGTCATGTGTATGTTGCCTGTGCAGTGATGAGTTTAACACATTTCATAAGATGTTTCCATGTTTCCTGTGTGGAGAACCCTCTCTGTCAACACATTCACCTTGTGCAGCTTTGGCTACTGACCCTGTGCTTCTATAAATGCAGGATTCTGTTGCTGTGCAGATGTGCTTCTGTGTTACAGGTGCAGGCAGTATCAGGAGCGCTCAGATGTTCTTGTTAGTTTAGGTAGATGCTGGAAAGTAGGATTTGCATCTATAGAATTCACTGAGAGAAGTGAGCTCTGTGGGCAAAGAAGGCTTTTTTGGTTGTTTTTTTTCATTTTGCCCTCGATGTGGAGCTGGCTTTGAATGCTACTCAGCAGTCTGTGTGTGTATTGAATTTGTGACTGGATACCTCTGAACTGCAGGAAAACTGTCTTAACAGGATGCTGCCCCATATAGTGTTACAGCCTTATTGTGTTCTCTAAAATATTTCACATTGCAGGAAATCACATATATATTAGTAATCATAAATAACTCTAAATTGCATGTGCCCAGAATATTGAGGAAGAAGCCTGCCCGTGGATTTATTTATTACTCTTTTGTTCTATTACCTTTCCACTAAGGTCTCCATTTGGCAGCTACTCTGTGCTGGCCAGTGACCCATCTGCTGCCAGAAGCCACCAGTGGTTTCTCGGGGTGCAGGAGCCATCCCACATCCCTCTGCCCTACAGCTAATGGGTGTGTAGCAAGTGTCTGCTAGCAAGGTGCTGTGGAGTATTACACATGGAAATTTAGGAGCAGCTCAGTATTAGAGGACCATGGTTCAATTTCTGTTGCTGAAGCAGTTGTGAAACTTCTCTTTTGCTTCCAATAAATGTTTTTAATGGTTCAATAGTGTTACATTGTTAGCAGAAATTACCTTTTCGAAGAAGGAAAAAGGCAAATAACTGACAAATTTAGAGCTTGAATTTAGTTTCCCTGTCAGCTGTGTTACTGCAAACATAAAACATTTGCTGTATGCTTTTACGGGGTCGTTTTTGCACGGCCTGGACATTGGATTTCTCTCATTTTACTTTTCTTCTTTCCCACTAAGGTGGAAGTTCTACTTTTGCCACTTCCTCTTCCTCCCTTCAGTGCCCTAGGACAGAAAAGTTTTAGCTTTGGCAGTGGTGGGGACTGGTGACCAGCCTTGGCTGGGAGTTCACGTTGCCACCCTTGTGGGTTCCCCCCTCTATTTTTTGCGAGTAGCTGGGTTTGAACGCAGTGCCCATTTTCTGCAACAAACAGTAGGTTACACTTTCAAAGCAACTTGTGTTTTTTGCTTCCCATCCTCTTTGCCATCTGTCAGTAGATCTTGGTACGCAGTCTGTTAGGATTTGCTGATAAAGGTTTTATTAAGATTTATTTAATGGGATTTTCAATCTTCCAGTCTTTAATCCATGCTGGAAAAAATATTAAATAGTGACAATCCATAGCTGCCTTGTGACTAAATCACGTTCACTTAGCCCAGGAAAGAAAGAATGACTTCTAAAGAACTTCTGTCTCACTAGAGCTTAGTAGTTGTCTGGTTTATTACCTTGCTGTGGTTAAAATTGCCGCAGTTGGGGGGGGGGGGGAGAAAAGAAAAATTGTTAATGCAGTTGTTTGTGTGGCTTGCCCTAGATATTATTCTTATCATTTTTTTAATCTTTTTTTTTTTCCTAATGAGCAGAAGCAACTGTGAAAGGCAAAAATGCTGAAAACAAACAATACAACTACAAGTAAAAAGAATTCTTTTCATGTGATGCAAGTCAAGGGAAAATCCTACCTCAATATGCTCTGGCTTCTTGACACTCAAGGTGTGATCAGAGATTACTTATCATCCACCGGAGAGTGGGAAGCAAGTTAATTAAAATTTTCCACCCTTTCACTGAATGAAATGTCTCCCACTTTGAGATGCATTATTTGAACACTTCTGTTTCAGGAGAGCTCTGGCATTCTTTTTCAACTTCTGCTGGTGTTCAAATCCAGTATTTTCTAGCTAGAAAGAGCATTGCTTTTTCATCTGATGGAACAGTATGTTTGAAATTTTATTTCTAGTGTCTCTAATAATAGTAGATAAAATAATTACTGTATTAAATATAAAGTGAATACAAGATTGCTCTTTCCCTCTGCACCCATCCCTTGTGTATTGTTTGTTTAGAAGCATTTTTGCTTTAGAAGGCATTTAATATGACACCAATTAAAGGTCTCTATAACCCTGACTCCTGCTGGCACACAAATTCCAGTCGTGGGATAGGATTACAACCAATGATTCAGGAGGGGGAGGGAGAAGTCATTTCTTATGGTCTTACAGAAAGCTTCAATTATCTGTATTTGCAAGTAAGGAGCTTGAAGCCCATGTGGATTACACGTGTTTATTCTCGAGTGACTCCTTTCTCATGTCTGTCATTTTCAAACTCAGCCAGTTATTAGGAATAGTTTATTCCCCAGGGATCTGGTGTGGTGTCTGACTCCATCAAAGTGTCATGCAGAGTTGGAGAGGGCTTGTTTAAGGGCATGTGGAGCTCAGAGGAGGTGTGCACCTCTGCATCATGGATACACTGCCTTCCTCCAAACAGCCTAACATTAGGCATTGGGATGTTGGGTACTGGCACATAGGAAAAATAAGAGGTCACCTTTTTGTCACAACAGTATAGAACTCTTCCAGTGGTTTATTTTGTGGGTTTTTTTGACATTTCCAGTTTTGAAAAAAACATTTCTTTAGGCCTAATTGACTTTGATCTTAAATTTATTTTCTGGTGACTTTACCCTTTTGAATGTGCTTACCTGCTTGTTTCCTTTCTGCATCATTGGATTGTGAAATACACCATCATCTGCTGCAGATGATGCTTAATCCTGACAAGTCAGACAGGTCCAAAGCCAGCCTTGTCTCACTACTGAGAGCCTGCAGGTACAGTGGGGCTGTGGCAGGAGTGATGGCATGTCCCTGAAACAACTTGGCTTCTACAGCAGCCAAATGAGCTCTGTGTGGCATTGATGTCCTTCCTCCTTGCCGTAATCTCCCTCTGATTTCTGACATTTGTTGCATATCTTGATGCACGGAGAAGGTTCTCTGTGCTAATCACCCACCTTAGGCAATGAATTCAAAATAGAAATCCTCTTTGCAACATAAGACGTTGCTCGGGGCACTAACAAGGTCTGCTGCGCCAGTCTTTCCTGACCTGCTAGTCTTCCACCCTCTAAATGAGTGAGCCCCTTCTGGTTCTTCCTCTACAAACACTGTTTGATGGAGGGAACGTTTTAGTCAGGTCCTTTTATGTGGTACCTCATGGCAGGCTTGCAGTGGTGGATGCTCTGACCTTATTCTTAATGATCACATTGCATATTTTCATCTTTATTTTTTGAAGGCATTATTGACCAATCTCATAAGTCTCAGCATGTTAATAATATGTTTTTTTGAGACATTAGCTCTTAAAGGCATCTAGATATGTCATAGTTTTTGCATTACCTTTGGACACGCTGTTTTAAAAACTGGAAAGAGGGTGGAAATACCCATCTTACAGAGGAAAATTGGAGTCAAAGGAGACTCTGAATCTACCATGATCACAGCTGCAGGATAAGTCCTGATTGCTTCAGAGGACATGAATTAAGGGCCATGTGGTATTTTCCCCCTCTTGCAAGGTCTCTTTCCTCTCCTGGAGTTACAAATTCTGGTCTGTACATGGTGATGTTGTAACATAGCAGTATCTCTCTAGGTCCCCAAAAGCCTCTGTACAGAAATCAGAAGTAACATGAGTAGTGTTCTGTTGCATGCACTTTCTGGAGTAGAGCTTTTAAACATTCTTCTTTTAAGCAGAAGTGATACAGCTTCTTCAGCTATTTGCATTTGTAGTCATGATCAGGGTTTTAATAGGTATAGTCAGGCAGCCATTCAGTAACAAAGATACCAAGTGACCTAAATTACATTTGGTAGAATAAAGGAATAGCTGAGATTGAAATTCACTAAAATACCTTGAAATAACTACAGCAGGATTTGGATTAGTTCTGATCAAATAACTCTTTCATTACTGCAGCATAAATGGATTTTTTGGAGCTGCAAAACTATTGTGCCTTCCCCAGTGTTGAGAATTGGCAGATAAAACTCCTTACATGCACATGAAACCAGTGTAAGTGCATGAGATTTTTGGCAAATAAAGTTGTTATTCCAAATGAATGTAGTTATATTTTGGAGACTAGTAGTTGCCACTTGTCTGCTTTCTGCTTATTAAAATTAAAAACTAGTTAATATCCTCTAGCATCTATTTGTTGAATTACTGGAAGTCTTGGCAATTAGAGACCTCACTGGAGCAATCTTTGTCGAGACCACAGTGATTCTTTCTGTGTGAATTAGAGAGTCTGCTGTTTAGTTGAAAGAATCAGGAAGGCTCTGCTGGTACGTGTGCAGCAGGAGCCAGACTTCTGTGCTGAAAGGCAGCCTTTTGGTCTCGCCCACAGATTTCCTGAGTCAAAATAAGCAGGCAGCGATGCGTATTTGTGGGAGATAGAAGGAATAGACTCATATTTTTTGTTGTTGTTGGCTATTTTGCTTTTGGTCTACTGTGGTAGAGTGCAGATATTCAGGATTTATTGTAGCCTAGACAAGAGCAGAATCTGAGCAAAGCAATGTTGTCATTTTTTAACTACTTGAACGTAATTTTGCTTTGGAGGACATAATTGATAACATAAAATGAATTTATGCTGTTCAGATCTGGAATCATCTAAAGCAAGATGGATGACTCAGGCAGTGTAAAAACAAGATCACAGATGTTTACCATTTTAAACAAACTCACTTAACAGTTTGGGATGTATGGGTATCGGTCTTGTGTCTCATGTTTTGAACATTTTCCTTCCTGCTCAGCTGAACATAGAAAATGACACACTTGAGTATAAAACCCTTTCTCCCTCCAAGAAAACCCACACACATTTTTTTCTTGGTTGGTTTTTTTTGGTTTTTTTTTTGTGTCAAACTGAATACTGCACTCCAAGTGATGATGCTAAGTGTTGGTTTTCCTTCCCCAGGGAGTTGAAGTGCAGACAGATTACGTTCCGCTGCTGAATTCCCTTGCGATGTACGGCTGGCAGCTGACGTGTGTGCTTCCTACTCCCATTGTGAAGACAAACAGGTAGGGAGGGGGTGGGAGCTGCCTTTTGGCCAGGGAAGTTGCTGTACAAGCACCACAGTCTGTTCAAGCAATTCCCTGTGCAGTTAGTGTGGATTTCCTTGCAAACCCTGCTGCAGCTGTTCTCTGGGTTTTCTGAGCATCACAAGCCACATGTGGCAGGAAGCACGTGTCTGGTGAGCAGGATACTGCAAGGTGGCAGTGTGGTTTCTGCGTGAATTTTCTGGGTGTTGTTTCTGTCTCTCTGGAAACTCCTTGATTGTAAAACTGCTCTGGATCTTCCAGTAACTCCTCTTAGAGCAAAGACAAAATGTGTGAATGTTTGGAATTAGATGTTGTCTATATGAAGAAAAGAAATATTACTCTTAATAGATGTCTGTCCAGTGCTGCTGACACAGTGTAGCTGAGCAGAACCATGAGAGACTGGTGTATCACTGCTCCAGTAGTCTTGTGTGCAGGTGCAATAATTCTGTGGTCTATTTTGCTATTATTAATATTCTGAGTTTTTAAATATAAATGTAAGCCCCTTAAAATACCCTTCATAACTTGCAAAAAACAGTCATCCCACTTGTTAATCATGAAGATGGTGCTTTCGGAATTTTCACTCGTCAGAAATATATTTGTATTTATATACATATCAATATAACCAGTCATCATTTTTTATCTTTAAAGAGTAAAAATACACACAGAGCTCTTTATGAGATCTAGATGAAGACAACTCCTACACATAAAAACCTAAAAAGTAAAGGCCATCTGTGCTGGGGAAAAATGGTATTTAAGTTCTTCATATATGTTTAAATATAGGAATGAATAGAAAATCACAATTATGATTTGTAAGCCCAGTCTCTTAAAGATATATATAATTTTCCTTCCCTTCCAGCCTTCTGCATCCCACTAATACCTTCAATAACACAGGTCAGGTTGACAGTGCAGGAAGGCACCCACCTGACCAAACTGCACTTGGTTGTTCCTCCTGCTGTGGTGCAGACCTGCAGGGAGCACCCAGCCCCATTCCTGATCAGCACCTCAGGAGGGAGGGAGAGAGGGAGGAAACCCTCTGGTATTGCTGAGCCACAGAGGCACCAGGGTGCTTGGGTTTCTTCCTTTTTGTTCCAAACAATTTATTCTGTGTTTACACACTAATGCTAAAACATTCAGCAAAACTGTGTCACAGGCTGACAGGCTCTGTCAGGCTGAACATTTGTGCCCCTGCAAAATACCAGGCTGCTCAAAGACACTGGGGACAGGCAACGTGTGGATCATTCTTCATTTTGTTCTTCTTTGACCTGCAGAAATAAATGACTGAGATGGATTTTCACTTTGAATGATGCTGGATGTGAATTTAATTCATTCTCAGGAGTGTGCATTTGTTTCTTTTCAGGGAGGGGAATTTATCTACAAAGCAAATTGTATTTCTTCAGAGACCTTCTTTGCCCCAGAAAGCAAAGAAGAAAGAATCTAAGGTAAATAACCTAGAGTTTCTGGTTTCTTTGGGTTTTTTTGGTGGTATTTTTATATTGTAATTGCTTTCCCATAGAAGTAAAAATGGCCTGTTCAGTGTTTCTGTGAGACAGTAGCAGGACACAAGGAATGGAACTGTTCAAAAGAAAGAAACAAAAAAATGCTCAAATGATGTGAAAGCTCTTACGTTTCATTCTCTGTTGAACTCAAGGCAGCAGAAGGGATGTAGATTTCTCTGTACGTAAACCTGCTACAAACCCCAACACATGGACTAAAATTCTCTGTCCACATTCACTGCCTGCAAGGTGGAACCAATACTGTTTTCTCCACTCACTGCCTTTTTCTTTTCTGTTTAAATTGCTCTCTCTCCCTGTCTCTCTCCCTCTCCCTCTGTGTATTTTGGTAGAGCCTAGCACAATGTAGGCCTGATCTTGGCTGGTGTTTCTATCTATTGTGTGAATGTTAATGAATTCTGCTACAATTTAACCAAAACAAGCCTTCTGAATCCAGCTAAATTATTCAAGGACATGGCTGACTGCTAATGATGTCTGGATGGGGTACATGTATGTATTCCCATTTCCATTTTAAAAGTGTAGCTGTGGGAACCCCTGCCCAAACCTGTAACACTGTATAGCTGAGAGAAATAGAAGGCCGGGAAACTGATATCCTTCCCTCAGCACTCAAACTTGCCTTGCCCTCTCAGTGTGGAAGGGATAAGGAAAACCCACTGAAGTATGGAAAAGATCCCTGAGCGTCTGATTAGTGCAGCCTCGTTGGTGTCCTGGCTCTGTATGTTTGGGTGGGTGCTGGCCAGCCCCATGTCACTGGCCAGAGTGGGGCCTTCGAGCTGGAGCAGGAGATTTGGAAACACTGAGCAGAGCCAGCACCAGAGCATTTTCCCCCCCCAGTTTATAGTATTGCAGATAGTTTTCATCTATAAACCCCTCCCTGTTTTGGAGCCTGGTTCAGTGAAAGTTGTCTTTTTGATACAGTGCAGACCAGGGGTGTGTTTGAACTGACTGAAGCAGGAGAGAACTGCTGGGAGCATGACTGTGATTTAGGATTTACTCTCTCTCATTAGTGAAGCTGGAGCCCAGAATATTGTGTGAACATGTTACAAGGCCATCTTTCTTGTTTTTTCTCTTTGTATTCTGGTGATTAAAGGGATCTTGGGATGAGCATTAGAGTGCCTGTATTTGGTCATTCTTTTCCTACCACTGTGTGTGGTTTTAGTGAAAGTGGTAGGAACTCATATGTGGTTGCACATCTTCAAATAGAGAAGCTAGTTTGATACTGATTTCTTGTGTTACAATAACACATACATACCATCCAGATGATTCCAGACTTTGTTTAAGTTTTTTTCATTCCGGGTTATAAAAACTTACTTAACAATGTCTGGTTGACAAAACAAAGGACTTATTCATTGGCAGTATTAAATATACAGACATATTTGAGGGCAAGAATCACTACAACACATTTTCATACCAAAGGTCAAGGAAAAATGACATACCTTGATTATAGTTACATAAATAGATGTAGGACTGGTTCAACGTCTGTAGGTGGTGGTTGTGAGTCACATCAAAGATGCCAAACCTGGCATTTGACTAAGTTGCTGAATATTCTGCACATACAATGTCACAGGCTCTCAAGGTTTTTTTTTATACTCGAGATATGGCATATCTAAAATGCTTATAGATAACCCTTCAGAGGAGGGAAATAGGCTGATAAGATTAAAGGGATATTGCACTGCTGGAAAGTGACCCATCCTATCTTTGCACACCATCCAACTGCTGTTCAGGGTACCCAAAGAACAGAAAAGGAAATCCTCAAGTAGTGGTACAACTTACTTCTCTCTTCAGTAAGTCAGAAATATTCTTACTACTGCAGTATTCAGTCAGTGATGAGGTAATCGTGCTCATTCACTTAATACAAAACTGATGTTTATTTGAGCAGAAACTGGCTGAATGCATTTTTGTGGAATACAGTATAAATACCTGAATGAATACATGCGTGCATTTGCATGTACACACAGAGTCTCCTACAGTTTGATCTTTATCACTTTTAGAGCCCTGATCTTACCTTCTGTCAAAGAGAGCTTTGAGTTAAGGGGAGCAGTGGGTGCCCAGCACTTCTGCAAATCAAAGAGGAAAAAACTCAGGTGTCGGAATTTTAAACAGCTGAGCTCTAAAACTGAGATGTTATTGTTCCTCTTTCTCTAAATTGCAGTGCTATTGAAGTGAAAGATAACTTCCTCTAAGTAAAACCAAGAAGACTCTTGTCAAAGCCAGTTTCTTATTTCCCCCCCCCCCCTTTTTCTTTTTACATTAAGTTCTGGCCAGTGGAAGGAAAGAGCATTGTTCCAGCTTTGTATTCTAATACACTTAATAGGTTTTGAATGGCTTTTTGATTAAGGAATAAATAGCTAGATCAAAAATTTATGAACACAAGATCTTTTGGCCAACTTCAGCACCGACCAAATTTCTCTGGAGAAAATGGCTTTTGGAGCATGGCTGGATTTGCTGAATGTCCTGATGAGTTTATTTACGCCATCCAGACATTGCCTCCTAACCCATCCCTGAGCTTCCATCAGCAATGGATGCTGCTGACAAAATGGTTGTGCACATTCACATGTACACAACCATTTGTGTACAAACATCCAAACTTGTGTAGTAGGATGGCGCAGCTGTGGCTTGGAGTCATGGAGCAAGTCCAGAGAAAAGCCATGAAGTTGGTAAGGGGACTAGAACACATACCCTATAATGACAAGCTAAGAAAGCTGGGGCTGTTCAGCCTGAAGAACATTGCATGGAGACCTCATAGCAGCCTTCCAGCATCTGAAGGGGGCCTACAAGGAAGCTGGAGAGTGACTTCATCAGAAACCATAGTGACAGGATGAGGGGGAATGGCTTCAAACTGAAAGAGAGTAGGTTTAGATTAGATGTTAGGAAGAAATTCTCTACTGTGAAGATGGTGAGGCACTGGAACAGAGAAGTTGTGGGTGCCTCCACTCTGGCAGTGTTCAAGGCCAGGATGGATGGGGCTTTGAGCCAGCCTGGTCTAGTGGGAGGTGTCCCTGCCCATGGCAGTGGTGTTGGAACTAGGTGAGATTTAAAGGTGTCTTCTAACCCAAACCATGCAATGATTCTGTGACTCTGGTCTGGCTTTCTTGGGGAAGATTTGCTGATTTTTTGACAAGTGAAATAGATATAGTAGTGGCATATTTGTCAGCCTTTATATGTATTATACCTGTTAAGTCAGTATTTCAAGGTACTGCTAGTTCCTTTTTTTTTTTTAATTGTAGTCAAAACACTTCTGAAAGGGTGTCTGTGGCAAGTCTTGTGTGAGTTCTGCAAGAGGCAGCCTCGTGCTTTCTCATCAAAAAAACATTCATACAAATGGTTCAGAATATTTTGCTGTTTGGGCGTAGTCTTGGGTATTAGTTCTGCTGCTAACTTGGTGAAAAACATTGGAATAATGCCATAGGATTGTTTCCTCTGTCTGCACCTGTGCAGCTTTGCATATCCTTCCTTTCCACATGGTGCAGGTGGGCTGCCAGGGTGCCACAGACCTTAATGGTGACACAGTGTGTGGGGAGGAACCCACTAGGTACGTGCAACAGCAGGAGAAGGATTCATCAGGGTCTCCTTTCTGTGCCTAACAGATATATGTATAGGCCGAAATGATCTTCAGCTGTCTGATTTAGTCAAGCAACTTTTTTTTATTTTGGATCTTTTTGGTCAAACTAGTCTTTGAATTAAAATTGGATAATAAAAACATTTCTGCTCAGGAAGGAAAATGTTGATGTGAGATTGTCCCTAATGGTCTTTAACATTTGGATCCCTTCTTTGTAGTTTCACTGGAGATTCTCCAAAGGAGACATGCACAACAGAAAAATGAAGAATTCCACAAAGGCTAAATTAAGTACTAGGGACAAGCAAAGGGCAGAGGAGAAGCAAGAATTTGAAGTCACAGAGAACACGAGGAACTTAGAAGTACAAATCTCAGCAGCAGCCAAGCCCGATCCAGAACAGCAGCTGGATGATGTCATAGACTTGGGAGACGAGGTCGCTGGGACCAAGGACACAGGTCCCCATCACGACGGGGTGTCAGACGAGACGTGTCCTGCCAGCTGTGACAGTGGTGACAGCGCCGGGCCCTGCACAGAGCAGGCGGATGGGGAAGGGGACAGTGGTGGCAGCGATGGGGCAGGGCCAGGTGCGGACTGTCCCTCTGAATAAGACCTGGTTCAGGAATCCTGTGAGTTGCTGACACTTTGCCAAGACTAAAGAAGAGATTTCGGTAATCCCCATTGCTAACTCCACTTCTCACCTCAGTATTGCTTTGGCGCTGTGCTTACTTTTCTCCTTAGCACACTGGTATTTCATGTTTCAAGTAACTACAGGGCCCAGCCTTTTTAACTCACAGAAACTGCAAAATTCCTTCCACTGTACGTAGTGGGAAATGCTCTCCTAGAGTTACACTTTAAATTAAAAAGTAGGGACAAACAGAGAACATACTTTTCGCTGTGAGTGACCTTAGCAAACAAGCTTTGAGCCTGGGTCAGGGCAAGCATTCCATTCGCTCAGATTTTACTCTCTAGTACTTTCTTGTCCATGTAGCTTTTCTGGAGAAGTTATTGTGCCATATGTTATTTTGTCACTAGGCGTGTAGTGTCATGAAATTGGTATTTGGACTTAAAGAGGCTGAAGTTGGAAAGCTTAGATAAGGTGGCTGTTATCCTTATTTATCTCCAGTAGCATATTTACTGATGATACTCTTCTGAATTTTATTAACAGTTGCAGATCTTTGAGCAATAAGCAAGTTGTGTACCTATTTTAGGCACACTGGGTAAACAAGCCCTATGGTAAATTTGTGTCAGGCAGATGATTCTGATATAAAATGCAATTTCCTACTCACTCTTTGCCAATCAGCAGTTCATCAGTAGTTGTGGGGGCTTGAGAAGACAGAAAAACAGGAAACAAAAAAGCAGGTGAGAAGTACTTCTGTCGGTGGTTATCCTCACTAAAATTGGAATTATACGTTACCTCCTGACCTTTTCCAGGTGGTTTTGCCCCACTTCCTCACTATTATGAAATACCTTGTGGGAAAGAACTGAAATTGTACACAGGGGTCAGTGGCCAGCATGTGTCACTAAACAACCTTACAAAATGCAAATACCTTAATAGGGTGTTTTTTTCACAAAAATAACCATATTTTGGGATGGCTAGCTAACAGAATTCTGTAAAATTACCAGCATTTTTATGTTTGAAGCTACATTAAAATATTTACAAGTGAATGTACATGTAATATATTTTCTGTGCCAATGTTCTTCAAGTACTTCAGTATTTTTAAAAATGTAGGCAGGAGTGGGTTTGCTCTTAACCACCTTAATTCTTATTTAGACATGGTCAAGTAATCTGGTAACAAGGTGAGAAATACATTGTAAATTCCCCTGCTTTTCTTGTTTAAAGCAAGAGCTCTGTAAATGATTTGCCGTTTTTTTCCCTTGACTTGTGCCTGATGGTTTTCCTTAGTCTTCAAATCAAAATGCTGTACAAAGACCTACGTTGTGTATCAGATGTGCACCTAGAGTGGCTCAAAAGCATCTTCTATGCCTAAAAATTACACAGTTGGCAGAACATTGCAGAGAAGGGAAAAATGACACCACTTTGAATATTCATTTAATTGGGACGAAGGCACTCAGGTTTAAACCATTTGATTTCACACACACAAAGCACGGTGGTGTTTTTGTCATTGATTAAAGAGTTTTTTATTTTGAATTCAGTGGTTTAACCACAGGACTGTAAGTAACTTCAGTTTCTGGTGGTATTTTTCAATTATTTCCTTCTGTATCTTGAGATTGGACTCGGGTTCCAATAGCCTCAAAAATAGGTTGTTTCAGTTGTTCTGCTTAAATACAAGGTCTCTGCTCTGTACTGTTTAATTACCTGTTCACAGATTTTATTAGCTTAAGATCCTTCTGCTGATGGTTTCTATCTCAAGGACTGGCTTTGTATTAATCTTGTTAAAAAATTCACTATATTTAATGAACGTTTTGCTAGTAGAAAGTGTTGCAATAGAAAGACCTCTCCAAATACTTTTTAATATAAAACATTTATTGGATTGCAATTTGACCTTGTTTAACTGGATCCCAACTGCTTACAAAATTAAGGAGAAATAAAGGTCATGAAGAGATTCCTTATTTGTGGTGCTTGAAAAACGGCCAATAATTTGTCCCCAAAAGGAGGAACTCAGGATCTCTAAGTGGTGATGAAGGGAAGCTCTTGACTACTGAATTAGCAGTAGTTCCTAGTGCTAGAGAACTGGCTACTTCATTTTCCTTTCCCAGGCTGACAGAGCATGGAAGGGTTGATGGGGAAGTTGCATGTGTCTAAGTGAAATCTTGATTTAAAACTTTGTTCCTGTAATGCTGGAGTGGCTTAGGGTTGGGAAGAGCTGAAGAGAACTTGCATGTTTTTTCAGTTTCAAAAGGTTGCAAATGGTTTTGGTTTTTTACTCACATAATGAGTTCCAACTCGTGACTTTGAATTACCCTGAGCTGGTTCAGCTGTCCAGAGTTGTGCGTGTGCTTTCTATGTTTCCCCCTCTCAAGGAAAGTGGGAGAGCTTAAATCACCTCACAGGCAGATGATCCAGATGTGATGAGGGCAGGGCAGGTGTGTGGTACAGCAGCAAGGCTCCACAGCTGATATTTGCATTTTATCTCAGGTGCTTTTGCCATTTAAGCCTGAAAAAGCAGGACCACCAGAGTGGCCAAGGAAGTGAAAGAAAGCAGTCAGCACCTTCTTTGAAGCTTGAAGGGGGACAGTGGGACTCCATAGTGGCTGCTCACACAGAGGAGCCACAATGACTCTGAGCCACCAGCTCTGCATTGGGGTTGGTCACCCCTCGCAGAGGGTGGAGAGAGAAGCCAAGCCCTTTCCTTTCCCACAGAGAGCCAGCGTTTTAAGGCAAACCTGTATTTTCAGAAGAATCTCTCAGTAAGGGTGCAAATGAGTCTTTCTGTGCCCTTCTTGTAAGGGAAGGAGACACCACTGATTACTGCTGGCATGCCCAGGGAAAGAGCTGATGAGTTGTGCTCCCACGAGTTTCCAATGCTGGCTGGTGACAATGTGCCCTCACAGCACATGGATGTGTTCTAACATGAACGCATCCCCATTGGGCCAGCACCGCTCAGCTGTGTACACCAGTCCCAAGAGCTGCCCATCTCTGAGGGAGCAGCACGTGGGCTGCTCTGCTGGGAGGAGTTTCATGTGTGGTGTTTGGAGCAAGTGGTCATCTGAAACAAGCCAACAACTGTTACACAGGGTAAGTTCAAAGGGGAAGTTCCAGCTCAGGTGAACGAAGAAATGTCAAAAGAGGAGTGGTTGAATTAAGGGAACGATGGAAAAGGGGGTTTATATTGCAACAAACAGTGGGGAGCAGGGGTACTGGGGTACAACTGTGATGGGTAGGATGTCCAAACTGTTGAAGCCTCATAATGAAAATAGTTTATGTGGAGTTTAGGAGGGGTTAAACACACAAAGAATTGGACTGGCATTCGTGTTGCATCATGTCTTTGATTATTGTATTTGTGCATTTGAATATAGTATAAACGAAATAGCCCAAAATAATTTTAACATATGCGTGGAAATGAAGCTAAGTACAAAAGAGTATACTCTTTTTTTCCCCTAACCTGGCTGCTCTGTCAGCCTGTTTCTGAGGTGAGTAGAGGAAGTGCTCTGCATTTGGGTACCCCGCTTTTGCTTTGTAGTTGCCATGACTCTATGTTTGCCTCAGGGAGCCAATTATAGGGCAGAAATGAAGCACAATCAGCCTTTCATGCAGGAATTTCATCCTTCCAGAACTGAAGAGTATAAGAGCAGATACTAATTTCTTGCTGATAAGTGCTTCTCAAAAGTATGAGGAATGTGGGCGAACAATACCAACGTGCCTATGAATTACAAGTTATAGGCACAATTCATACGTCTCTGATGCTGTTAGTGGAGATGTGCTTTTGGCTATAAAAGGCGATCCTTGCCAAAGCCCCCGTTTCAGAAAGGTGCCTGTGGTGCTGGATGTGGCAGCTGACTCTAATCAGTACTGTATCTATACGGTGAAGGGGGAAAAAAGGCTTTTCAATTGAAGTGCTTTCTGTTACTCACTCTAAAAGCACTCTACCAACTAAAATGATATAATGGTAACTGAATAGCCACTCTTTTTCCAGCTAATTAATGCAAATCCTATAGGAATACTTCATAGTCATTGTACCAGATAAGAACAACAAACTGGCAAACTGTGTGTCACGGGAAGAAGAAAAAGATGAAGTCTAAAAAGGCTGCAACACCAGGTAACTCACAAACCCTCTCCCTAAGTTTAAATATAAATGTATAGAGAGGCACATATCTCCCTCCTCATCTTTTGTTGCAAAAAACCCCATCAGTCTACTTCTCTTTCAGTTGCTCCTTAGATGATGGCACAAGTGTAAGAGGAATAAACCTTTTCAACAATGACATGATTCTCTGATGTGATGAGAATATTTCTCCAACTCTGTAGCAGCTGAACAGGAGGGGTTGCTCTCCCCACCAGTGCAGGCCAATATCACATTTATTTATTAGTAGACCATATGTTTATATGCGTTAATATTCTTGGGGTGTTATTTTTATCTTCAATTAAGGCAGAGTCAGATCCAGTAACAGACTAAGGTGAAACTGATGTTTCACTACAAGACCACAAAACTCTAGAAAGAAGAGACTGCCGAAAGATTCTAAAGTGTCAACAGGAAAAGGCTGTGGAGGAAGGGGATGTCAACAACTTTCCTAACTTCTTGGCTTAGAAATGGCATTTATTACAAGGTAGGAAA
The DNA here is from genome assembly GCA_013396655.1 of Campylorhamphus procurvoides. Lineage (NCBI taxonomy): Eukaryota > Metazoa > Chordata > Aves > Passeriformes > Dendrocolaptidae > Campylorhamphus > Campylorhamphus procurvoides. The sequence goes on from WBMV01005495.1 coordinate 2,138,377, forward strand.
GGACTTCTTGTTGACGTTAAGGGACGTTATTCATATTTGGGAACGGGGAGGTATGAAACTATTTTTCTCCTCTCATCTTTCAGTGCAGTGTGTGTGTGTGTTTTGTCCTGCTCTTCAAGTGGGTGAGGCCATACAATTAGAGAGATGTGTCCTTGCCCCACAGCACTCAGCTTGAGTGTAACAGGGGATGACAGAAAGAGGTTAGAGGGAAAAGATGATTATAGAAGCAAGGGGTTTCAAAATGCCTTTTGTTAAATGGACATTTTGGTGCAAGTCTGAGGAGGGGTTTGTGAAAGAAATGTCATTTGGGCTGCAGAAAGCCTATGCATTAAGGGGGGAAAAAAAGGTGTACCAGTTTCTAATCCACATAATGATTTAAAAGTCACAAGAAACACAACATTTAAAGTCTTCTCAGAATCTTTTTATCATTACACTGTCAAGACATGCAGGAGCCTAATGCATGGTTTTTATTTTAGGGCACCAGTACTTCCCAATAGCAATATATTGCACATTCCTAGGAAAACCCTACTTCTTTCAAACATCAAGCTCTGACATGTCAGCTGCGATCTTTGTGAACACAAAACCCCCTTGGTGTTATTTTTTGTGACAAGCACGCTGTCCTATTTACATTCTAGAGTGAACAAACAAGGAACCATTCCTTGCAACAGGGGTACTCAGAAAGAATCTTCCTCTCATCTGAGGAGGAGAGAATTCGATAAGACATCCCCTCTGGGGCTGCGGGGACTGCAAAGGAGGCCAGTGATGTCAGCTGGCGGCAGAGCCGCATGGAACAGAAGCACGGGCCTGAGTGGGTGAGGCTGCTGGCAGCACAAGGCGTAAACTTATAAGCAAAGCCTCATCACAGTGCTGTCCCCAAAAGGCAACTCATTAAGGTCCATCAGTCAGAGTCACACCCTCCTGATGGAAATTACAGCCTGTCCTTAAGTTGTATGTGTGTTCCGAGTGACAGTAGGTACGGCCTTTTCTCTTTGAGGCTCAGGAAGTTTTGACCTTCGGCCACAATTACAGCAGTAGCTTGGTTGTTTCACTCAAAGCAGGGGCCTGGAGTTTCCCAGCTGGGCTGCCTTACTGGATTTTGAAGATGAGGTGCATGTGGATATGGCAGTAGGTATCCTAAAAGCTGTAACAACATACAGACTGATAAAAAGAGTGTACTACTTGAGGCTAAACTCAGCATGCTGAAGCTGAAGTGACTTCTTGGAAGAGAACTACAGCTGGGCTGGAGGCTTTTTTAGCCAACCACAGGGAAGGTGGGCTTGAAAAACAAAGTGGTTCACATTGACAGTACTGCTACAGACTGGAAATAGGCTGATGGGATCCTTATCCTTGCAACCTCTGTTTAAGGCAGAGCAGGGACACACTGATGTCAAGAAACTTTCTGCATTACCTAGTTGACTATTGTCTGAAACATTTAACTGAAGGTAAGGAGCCACTACCAAAGAGAAGGCTTTATCTATTTAACGTTTTTACTAATCCAGCATTAGTTTAGTATTTTTGATACTGTTCCTTTTTCAGGTCTTCAAATGTACAACAGAAATCTACCACTTAAGGACTTGAACTGCCTATGCAGATAATCAGCAAACTAATTATAGCTTTTTGTTGGACTCATAAATTCTACACTGAGTTTTTCTACAGGTTGGACAAAGAAGCGCCATTCTGGAAGGGCTCAGCTGTCAGCCATGATATGGAGCAGTACACTCATGAGTGGTACACTTACAAGAGCACCTTTCCAGAGGCTTTTCTCCAGGCAGAACTGATATGTCCTGGAGTCCCCTCAAGCTCTGGGCTTTATGCAGCAGGATTGTGGTGATTTCCCATCTTAGCTGTTGCTGGCCAGTGCTGCTTTTGAGGACATGGCACACACAGGCCCAATCTTGGCAACCTCATCACTGGCACAGGCTATGGATTCAGGTGAGAAAGTACCAAAGCCTAACACTGCTGCACTCACCACTTCTAACTCAGGGCTGAACAGGATTACCAAAAAAATGTCTTTTACTCTCAACACAGCTGACTTAAATAAACCACATAAAAGGTTGGTTTTTTTTCTTTTGACAAGAAATGGCAAGAGAAGGAAGTCACGACACAGCAGCTCTGCTTCTATAGAAATAGTAATGTATTATATAGAACTGGGGAGGGAAGTGTGTTGACTCATTTGGAGCAGATTCAGAAGTTGTGGCCTGAATTATTATTATAAACAGACCTGGCATTGCTGCACAACTCATTCTCTACTAATCCAGTGCTGAATCAGGCAAAGAAAATCTTTTAAAAGCTGACTAACAAAAGACGTGTATAAAGTGAAAATATGCTGCTACCCATAAGAAGCAAACCATCAAAAAAACAGAACAGTTAATGCGTTTAATATAAAATCACTTTCTTTCCCCAAAGCAGCAGCACTGCATTACAGGTGTATTACAGTTAAATTAAAAGAACACTGTTATAATTGAAGACATCTTCATCTATGAAGTAAAATCTTCCAAATAATTAATAGCCCATTTCTGTACATTTAACTTATCAAAATGCACCGGAAAAAATAATATATTTTCTCTTCAGCAGGTACCACTACCACCACTTCTCAAAGAAAACACAGTTTCTAGGAACACCAATGTTAGACAGTAGTTTGGATATAGATTCTATCATTGGAGGTGGACCACAGATGTACCATGAAGTATGGTTAGATACATGTTTTTCTAGATCCTTTTCAGATATTCTTCCCTCTGACAAAGAAAAAGAGTATGAAATGAGAACAGAAATATTAATCATGAAGTCATTTCAAAAAGAATGTTGGGTTAGAGGTATTTCAAGCATTCATTTCTTAAAAATGCATGGCCTGTTTCAAGATAATAGGTATTGAGATTTGAGGCTACCAAAACCATTTGTTCTTTTGGGGATTTAGATCAGTATTTCCATTTAGAATGCAGAGGGTATTAGTCATTGAAAAAGAATATGGCTTACATAGAAGTAAAAATCCCACATGAAAAAATAGGTATCTCTAACACAAATACAGCAGAAATGGAAACATGCTGAAATATCTCTTACAAGCAGTCAGCTTATCCTTCATCAATCCCACTTTAAGCAAAGTAAATAGGAAAGTAAATACTTTGCTTAATAGTTTCTGGAATAAGATTTGCAATGGGAAATACCAGTATAAAGTTTAGAATTAGGAGAAGAAAACAAAAACTGGAAAGGGAAAATTTTTCTGCAAAGCATAGTATGTTCAGTGAAATTATTTAGATTTAACTCCCATCTCATTTTGAACCTTTAAATGTAAAAATACTAAGTTATGCATATTAACTTCATCCTTTAGGATGTAATCAAACTTGGACTTTAGATACCGTCTCTGTACATTTACCTGTAACATGTGGCTGAAGTTCTTTACAGATCTGTGAACGCTGCTGGGTAACGTGGAAACAACATGTGATCTTTCCAGGAAACATGTTCATCAAACCAAGAATATTTTTCTGTAATGTTAAACACACTTGCTTACACCACAGGCCATTAAATCAAAGCAGATGCATGCACACAGTCCCAGAGCACCAGTGATTATTACTGAGAACTGGGACTTTGCATTTCAGCACTGAAAACCTGATGGGCTTGATTCCACAAGGCTGACCTGCACACGTACACAAAACTCCCACACCCACAATGTAAATCCCCTGCCAGCTATGTTGGTGCTTCTCTCCTTTTCTGAGACAGGTTGCTATCTGTAAGATTTGGACCTAAGAACCAGTTATGTCATTTCCCAATTTCTTCCCCTTACAAATTCTCACTATTCCCTCCTTCCACTTCTATAGGGGTTTTCCATTTAAAAACCCCCCATAGCATGTACTTACTGTTTGTTAGGAACTTTTGGAGTCTTGTCTGTTTTATCTGGTAACATTACTAGACCCTTTACCAACTACAATGTAATGCTTATGTTATTTTTTTACCAGAGTAGAAAGTAGAAACTGTAATTTTCGGTTCCCTAAGTCACAGCTATGATATGTTACCACCAAAAATCCAATGGCTTCAATTCAAATCACAGGAAAAAACCAATGTGTCAGTCAGATGCTGTAGTTAATTTTGAAATTAAGATTTAACTGTTGTCCAGATTCTGCACTATTTAAGATTTTCACTGCTGGAATGGACACTGGAAATTCTTAAAAATATTCTGAAATAAAAACTATTTCTACTCTGCAAATAGGTAAATTACCTGATCCTGCTGTGTTTGCATGCTAGCTGGTTACTACACTTGAGAGTCTGGCATGGGTTGCTTAAAAAAAATTCCAGACAGATACCACTTTGTAGACAAATCTGTTCCTGTGTCCCCAAAAAGACAAGGAATGAAGAGTGATGCAGACTGACACTGTTGTACACTGTTCCACTAGTGCCTTTAGGATTGACTTGCTATCTTTTGTAACCCTAATGCTGTATGGCTTCTACCATTTGCACTAAGGGGGTTTTCAGAAGCAGTGCCTCAGCCTGGAAAGAGTATCAGATCCAAGACATTGCCATTTCCCTTTGCCCTTGTCAGCCTATACAGAGTTGCTCCTTCAGGGAACAGGTCCTCCAAACAATCAGTGACAACCCAGCAGTTCCTCATGCAGAGTCGTACAGATGTTTCTCACAACAGCATAAAGTCTCAGTGATCCTATTTCCTCAGTCCTCTGCACAGAAGTAAAGAATTTTGACAGACATATTCTGGATTCATGGGATGTGAGGAATGAAGGGAAGGATATATTTTAAGCACTGTAAATATCATTGTGTTCTGTTCTGTCTCAGAAACTTTAATACAAAAGCTCTGCTGTCACAACACTGCTGAAGACACCTGTGCACACTTAGAACAGACTGGGAGATCAGCAGTTGGCCAAATGGAAGAGCAGATTATTCTGCTTCTAGCAACAAACAAATGACTTTTCAAAGAAAGCAAATATCTCCATATCTAGACACAGGACAGAAGTACATAATAAAAACTAGTGATGGATCCTATACACCGTTTATTTTTGCCTTTATCTTACAATCAAAAGCTTTTTGAAGAAATTTAAATCATTTTGGATGCTTATTTACAGCAGCTGTGCTAATTTGATCCTAAAATGCTATCAATGACCCTTAACGGCTGAGTGTGACAACTGATCTTTTACTGCTGAGTAAATGTTGCTGAAGTACTGCACAAGCAATTTTAAAAGCAAGTATAAATTCTTCATTTATACACTAGTACTCAGTAACAACTAATACATTATCATTGAAGCTCCCCTGGTATTTTATAAAGTATTTCCTTTGGATATAATTGATTTTTTCTAATATTTAAATTTAATACAACCTATACTGAGACTATGTGGTTACAGTATTATAGCATGATGCATACTATTAGTGTCTATATACATATATATAAACACTTTAGTATACTATGATGCTCTTATGAGACTACAGTAAAATGCAGGGCTATAGTAAAATTTAGGGGTAACTGACCTATTACCAAAGTCATTGAGACCACGTATGTCCAGTAACAGCCTTAATTTGTACACTGGCATAAGTAGTTAACAAAACACACATGGGATTTGAGGCAGGAAGTGACTTTTGTCTCCAGTTGTAGAGTATCTTACACAGGAGGACTCTCTGGAATTCGGCAACTGATTGATATACACACTAGTAGCTGAATAGCTGAGAACTGTTTTTAAAAAAACAACTTTTTCCATACCTTAAATAAGAGTTCACTTGTATTTTTTGCACTGTAGTACAGCTTCACTGTTCCCAATTTGTGTCCATTTCCTTTACCCTCTTGGTATCCATGAAGATCTGCTATATGCAGCAGTATAGAAAACAATGGGTTAATTCCAACACCCCCTGCTATCAGCACTAGGTCTACTGGGGAGTCACCAGGCTGAGGATCAAAGAAGAAATCACCTCCCACTCGTAGAGCCACTTCTGAGTCAAGAGTACACTAGGATGGAAAAGAAAATATTTAATTGCAAAACTAAAAGCAAAAGTTGAAATCTTATTCTTCTATCATTTGAGTCATAAGACTTGCTGGCCTGTGATTTTTTATTTTTATTGACCAGTGAGGAAAAACAGGAGTACTTTAGAATATACACACAATTTTCTGCTATCTGAGGTAACCCAGTGTCTCTAGAGATCTAGTTCTACTTTCAAAAGTTTCAGTCTCACAGTAAGGCAGGGTGGTGACTCCCCTTTTCATCTCCATAAGAGTTGAAAGAGGAACAAATTCATGCAAGAGTTTTCTAACAGCAAGATGTGGTTGTAAAAACCTGAGGTCAACAAGTGACATCACACTTCTACCCAAATCCGCCATGTCAAAAAAGGCCTTGCTATGAGGTCACAGAAGGAAATCAGAAAAAGTTGCATAGACACAGAAGGTTTTTCTATCCCCATTCCTAAAAAACACCCAGAAGTGAAGCAAGTCTCCACAAGAATATTTCTTGCAGGATCATTCTGCATTTGCAACTTCAGAGGCACAGAAGAAGAAAAATCAGGGGGAAATGTTCTCTTATTCTCCTCTTGTATGTAAGATGATATTTCTTAGAGAAATTTGTCCAAATGTGGTTTTTTGGTACATGGAAAACAAAAGCTACAACAAAACGATTTAGGTCAGTATCTTCTTGGTAAACGGGCACTGCATCCCGGTATGAAGGGTGAAACTGCAGTACAGAGAAGTCAAGCGAGTCCTCCACATCACTGAAAGCAGACAGAACAAGTAAGAGCAGAAAATACAACTCACTTCAGGCCGTACATGGGTTTCAAAAAATAAAATGAAAAGGATAGGGAAACAAAGATGAGAAAGGAGGAGGGAAAAACAAGGAGAGCTACAAGAACTGCTGAAAAATTAGCTTAGAGGAAGAAAACACTTCCTCTAAAGAATCCTTTTAGTATCAGGAAACAGTAAACAGAAACAAAAGGAGTTCCTTTACTGACAACTGCATAGACAGCAAAGGTCTGAACATATAACAATTCCAGCATGAGGAAGGAGGATGCCCTTGGATGCAGGTACTGCATAGAACACATAAGTTCCTAAAGTAGTTAGCATGATCATATAAAAAAAGCCCCAACTTTCTTGCCTTTATTAATGACTGCATGAAGTATTGTCTCTCAATTAGAGTGTAAGACAATCAGCATTCATCATCTGAAACTAATTTCTCTCCCTTTTCAGGTACACTGCCAGGCTTTCCCACCATATTTTACTCTGGTTTAGAGATGCACGAATCTGCCAGTGTTCCAGATTCACTGAGCAGAAGGAGGAAAAGAATATGGTACCCTTTGAGGAAATAAACATTTTTAGGGAGAAACAATCTCACTGTCGTTTAATCTGCCACCTTAACCAGCCACAGCTCATTAAGATTGGAACATGGGGAGAATCTCTCTTAACCAGCAGTCTCCCAAATATTTCCATGCTTTGGCCATGGCAATGGTAACAGTAAGTCAGTATACAAGCAAAAACATAAAATTCTGGAGCAATGTATGAGAAAGTGTTGTCCTTTAGTCTAGTTTATAAACACAGCTCAGGCAGAGAAATGAAGCAATCGATGCATTACATGGATGTTTTTCTAAAAGACTACATTTTTCTAAAGCTATAAACCACATTGTGCTAAAATTTATGATTTTATAACACTAGGAATATTAAGTAATATTAAGAAATTAATACCTGAAAAAAAAACAACATACAGTGAGTAAATGAGTGCTACCTATTCCCATAATATCTTCTGCCCTAAGATATCAGCTTCCTTTAGAAGTAATTTTTAAACAGTTAAATACTGGAGTTTTTTTGCCATATATACAATATTTTCAAATTCTAGATTGCCTTTTTTTTTTCTGTTTTTTTTCCTAAGGAAAAGCATGCAAGTTTGTTTAGCTAGGGGAGTCCATATATACCATGGAGGTTTCTCTACAGCATCAGGTTTGACCAAAGGTGTATCCTATAAATTCAACCATCAAACTCAGCAACATTAAACTTATTTATGACATACATCAGAAGTTCTAAAAGAGTCTCCAGAGACTGAAAAGAACAGAAGTTGATAGAGCAGATCACTGATTAAATATGTGACTCCTCTGACTGTAACTAAATGGGGTAAATGATGAACAAAACAGGTTCTGCAAGAGGCCAAGTGCCAGACTTCGCTTTTAATATAGCAAAAGATCAAGCCTTGGGTTATGTCTCTATTACAAAAATATTGCATATTTGAGAGAATAGTATAGAAATCTTAAAGTATTCTGTTGTTTTATCATTTGAGAAAAACTGATCTAAATACCTCCCATAGCTCCCCCTTAATAATCTATATTTATCTGTGATTTATCAATGATTCCCAGTTTATATTTGTAGCAATGGTCCAAAATTACAGGAAGTTATCAGCTGTAACTTTGTAATGTGTAACACTGTTCTCAGTGACACAAGTTAGAACAGCGAGTTTTCAACATTTTTAAGTTTATTAATTCCAAAGGCGTGAGAGTCCACTGTAAGCATGAGTCAAAAGGTCACAGTAACCATGCTACCACATAAACATCCAATTTCAGTCCCTAACAAAAGGTTTTAAGATTTATGTTGTACAAAAAATAGTTGAACAACTCAACGTGAGTTTTGCACTCAATAGCACAAAGTGGTCTGAAAACACAGACACAAATCCCCCCACCTCCCCCAAACTCCACAAACAAAAAAAGAGCCAAATCTCACAGTTCATGTGATTTACCTCAGTGTGAATCCAGTGAGCAGGAGGATGAACAGTGTGCTTTACTGCCAGCTCTAGTATTCCTTCTCGTTCTAACAGGCCAGGGCTTGAACATATTGAGAATCCCCCAACTACAGATACTCCAGGAATGAAGAAATCAACCCTAAAAATAGACCAGAAACAGGAGTTTAAAAACAAAGCCAACAACTCCAAACATTGAAGACTATAGCCAAAACAACATGGCTGCCTTTGTTCCAATTAACCTTTCTTTACAAAATCTTCATTTCCATAACATAACTTTTCCAAAAAAGGTGTACATCTTGAGTAACACCATTTCCTTAGAATTATTTCATCTAGAAATATCCTCACATCTTTTTGAACTAGGTTTTAAAACCAGCCTGCTTTTAGCATTAGATGTCACATCTTAAAACAGACTAGAATTCTTAAGTGTTTTAAATAAATTATTTGTGTATTACAACAAAAATATAATATGGTCTCATAGAGTGGCTTAAATCCCACTCTTCTTGGTCCCATTGATGGGCTCTTCAATTTTCAAGCATAAGAAGGTTGGGATTCTAATTTGAGGGAAATTACTTTAGATTAAACACTTTCTTTTCCTGGGAAGCTGAAATATCTGAAGTAAAACCAACAGTGTGTATTCTCACGGGAAAAGGTGGTTACTGGCAGCGAAACTGCAGCTCCCTCTGGTGGCATATATTGCTTTGTCGGTGATAGGAACTGGAACAAATTCCTGCTTCCCTTCCTCCCCCCCCTTTTTAAAAGTTAAAAGTAAACCATACATGAGTTTCTACAGATGAGAAGGTAACATATGACTAAGCTCCTGCAACACCAGACATTAGAAAGTATGGAAGGCAAGCCATTACTACATATGAACTACAATATATTCTCATAAAAGTAAGGCTTTGATATTCCAAAATCAGAAAAAAATTAGAAGCTGTTTTATGAGCTATCATCTGAATTCCTCTGTGTTCCACAAATCTTATATAGCTCTGTTTTCTACAGCACATAACAAAATCCCTGTGTCTGAAAATAAACCTGATGTTTGCAACTAGTTGTGCTGTTCCCCATAGGAAACAACCACACTGATAAGCAATGCCAATTACTAGAGAATCATTATTCAATTCAAGCCTGAGTTAGGCTGGCTCAGTATTAGTTAAATGAGGATGCAACAAGAAATACAGACTGGTTTCCACTCCAGAAGTATTTTCTTTAAACAGCAAGGCTGTATCCTTCACAAGGATCACAAATGCTTGAAAGAATAGAAAAGCACTTTGAATAGTTCATGACTTTTTAACAAAAAAAAAAAATCTTGCCTGCTTACTCCCCACAAAGCTTCACCCGTTGAAGAACAATATCCTCTCTTTCTGTCGAAGGATTCACAAAGTGTGGAATACACAGTAGTGGTATAATTTTTAACTTTATGCTAATAAACTTGATGGCCTATACAGTATCTGACTCCAAAAGAAAGGTTAACAACCAAAAATGTTGAGAAGGCTCATTTCACTGTCATCAGCTTCTGCAGCCCACTGCCCATGGGGCCCACCCAGCTTCCCTGGCAGTCCGGCTCCGAGAAATTAGAAAGGACAACTCTTGTAATGCAGTACTTACAGGATCAAAGAACATCTCACGATGCTACTGAAGCTCTCTACCTCCCTCTGGTGGAAAGTAATCTTACTACTTACATTATCGAAAAATTATTCTGTAAAGTAACAATTTACATTCAAGTCAAAATGTTCTGTTCGACATTTAAGGTAAAACTCATCTATGCCCAGTGGGGAAACATACATACAAAACCAAAAATTGCTGCAAAGCCTAAATCACACGTAGCTTTTACCTTTTTAAAATACTAATGCAGATGTACATTTCTTTCCATACTAGTAGTTCTTTCCCAATTACATAAGTGTGAGAGATTTTAGGGCACAATGTAGTATTATTATAGTGGATGAGGTCATATTTCTGATGGCTTGTCTATCTTAGCCATGTTAGGAAGGATAAGAGGGCTCCTTAAGAAATGCTACCTGTGACATCTTAAGGGAAAAGAATAGCTGAGGAAAAGAAAGAAAACCTTTATATGTAAACCCACAACAAGGGGAGACACAAAAGGATGTAAACCAGAGATGTGAGGGTGGTTTCTCACTTCCCTCCTTTTAAAGGCTAACTAAGCCAAATCCTTAAGAAATTACCAATTACTGGAGGAATAGACTAGAAACATTAAAACCATAAATATTTTGAAGTAGCTTTGTAACATGTATGTACCTCAATGCATGTTTTAGTAAATCAGAATGGGTAACAGCAACAAGTCTCTTCATTATTATTTGAAGTCAGATAAAGACCAGTATGTCCCAGTGTGCTTGCAAAACAAACTCACCTTTGCTTCTGAAAAAATAATTAGAACATTTCAGAAAATTTAAACACTTCAGTGACAATCTTTGGCTGTGACATCTTACTACAGCAAATCCTAACACCTTAGCCTTTTTTGTTCAGGAAATTGTGGTCTGGTATTTTGTGCTGCTCATCAAAAAAATGCAACCACGGTTTATAGCTACAAGTATAGAAAAGTTGTTGTATACCTTACAATAACATTAGAATACTTTCAAGGAAGAAGAACATGAAGAAGAGTAATTATAATTAAAGCTTTCAGTTTTCAGCATGATAATTTCAAAAACATTTTTGAAGGGTAAATGCAATTTCCAAGTACTGGCAAGCAAGAATTTAATATGAGTCACTGCACATGTGCAAAAACTGCAGCAAATTACTTCACAAACAAATTATTGCAATCAACATCTTGTGTTCTGGTTCTAAATTTAAAAGCCAGCATATTAACACTCCATGAGTAACATATGCTGTTAATACCCTAGCAGCTATACTTTGATTCCAACAAAACCACTTTCAGATGGCCTAAGCCAATAAAAAGTTTAAGAACATTAAAATGTCCATTGCCAAAAGCAACTACTCATAGTTATTTCTAAGAGGAAGAAAAAGGGACTGAGCAAGAGTAATTTTAACAAGGAAGGATGACAAACATGAAAATCCACTGCTTCCTTGGGAAAAAAACACAAAACTACCAGCTGTAAAATTGCTTAAACAAATAGCTAATTGTTTCAAAGGTTTTTATTGTTTCAAAGTTTTTTTATTTTCAGATTTGCCTGTCTGTATTAATATATTAATCTGACCTAACAGGCTTAATTTTCAGAGTAGAAACTTCAAGGGGAAAAAATAAAATTTAACAGGCAACTCTACTTTAATTATAAACCAAAACTAAGTAACTTGCAAAGCAGCAGTCTTAGCTCCCCTGTAAAAATAACTAGTAAATAAAGACAGCAAAGACAGCTTGCAAAATAAAGTGCACTGAACTTCAAAGTACTCTAGAAGAAACAATGTAATATACATAAACCAGAGGAAAACACTAAAACAATCAAGCTGAAGATTTAAAGAACATAAAATTCTGCCCTTTTATTAGTAACATTAGCATATTTTATAATGACTATTTAAAAATTATGCCAAATATCAGCTATTTGACAGAGTACCAAATAAAAACAGCATTGCATTATATAAATTAATGATTTTTTTCCAAGTTTCAAGGATTGGAGGCCTTTTAAAACTTTGCTGTAGTGGATTTCTCCTAGTAATTTCTCCTAAAATACTGGAAGATCTTACCATTGTCCTGCTTTGAAAGTAAAATCCTTGTTTGCAATAGCCAGACGAAGTCTTTTGACTGTCTCTGATTCATTGGTGATTCCACACACTCTTGCTTGTGTAATTACCTAACAAAAGGAAAACAAACTATTGTGATATGTAGATATCACTTGCAGCAAAAGCACTCAAGAAGCTGTGCATGAGATATCTATCACTTCCATGGTATTTGCAGCATTTCATGACCTACAGCACTAATATTTTTCACAAGGGTAGAGAAACAAAAGTGGATTCCATCTCTGGAAGTGTTCAAGGCCAAACTGGGTGGGGCCCTGAACAACCTGATCTAATGAGTGGCATTCCGGCCTATGGCAGGGGCATTGGAACTAGGTGGTCTTTAAGGTCCCTTCAAACCAAAACATTCTTTGATTCTATGATTCACTTAAATAGTCATTGAGTGGAGAAACATTTTTGTACTTTCAGTCTGTCATGTCTGTCACTTTTGTCAGAGTTACTCTAAGATTATAGACAAACTTACTTTATTTCAGTTGAAGGCATAACTATAAGGAAAAGTAATTACTATTTATCACTTTTCAGGTTCCTTAGACATCTATACAAGACACACACTCCTGCATATTCCAGCAACAAAGTAAAAAGATTTCTGATATAAAGACTGACAGAAGACACTTGTAAAAGATCAGCTGCGACTGAGGTAAAAGGGATAATTCTGGTTTTGTATCTAGTTTTAGTTTAGTAAATAAATGCATTACTGAAAGATTATGCATTAATACATCAATAAAAGAAAACCAATAAGCCTTCTGTTACTCGATTTACACCCCCCCATTTGACTACATATGTGATCCATGAACACAGGGAAACTACAACACAAGGTTTTATTGCTGGTTAACAGGCAAGTTTTTGTTTGGCAATCACATGGGAGGGGATGCCAGAGCCATAGACAATACTACTTTTAAAGATTTTAATAATAAAAAAAAAAAGATGAAAAATGAAAAGCAGATTTTGCAGCAGGGCCTTTGGGGAAGAGTCCCCCACTTAAACTCTTTGATGCCCACCAGTACAACATGGATTTTTATCCCCTCCCTGCCCTTTTCAGATATTTTTGAATTATAATTATTAACCTTTTCCTCTACAAAGAAAGCAATGCCTGAATCTTTTCTACACAGAGCAATACAGAGATTTCACTCTGTTAAAAGATGCTGATGTCACTTACCACATGAGGAAATTCTCATAATACCATCACAACTCTATCATTTCTCATTTGTGTAAGATCAAACAGATAAAGAACCCAACTTTAAGCAACTATGCTGTAATTTAAAACACATGGCAGGAAATTAATTTATTCATAAAGTAACATCTGAATACATCCCCTGTCCCATTAAACAGCAGGACATTTGCTAATTTAAAATGAAGTAGCACAGATTTCTGTTCCACTTTAGCAGACAGTATTAAATGGGGAACACAGTCAGTCTAAGTTAATGAGAGAAATGTCAGATACGTGACTTAAATGGTTGTTCTGATGGAGACACTTTAAGTGCAGGAAAGGGACATTAAGTTTGGATCTTCTTCATTTCCTTCTTCAGTACACTCCCCAATTTGTCACTTGGCTGAGAGAGCTGACAGAAAACTGAAAATTTAATTCTTAATCAGTATAAAGTTATTTCAAAAATTAAATCTGCATCAGGGTGATCAGTATTTGCACCATCACAAGAGTATTCAACAGGCCCGGATCAGGCTGCAGTAAGAGGGAGGAGGACACAGGACTCCAGATTTTGCAGCTGTATTTCAAGGAAGCATTAGGCACCTTTTCTTGCCCTGGTCCTTCACATTATCACTCTCCAACAGGCAATGTTCTGTAGCATTCACACTAATGCAACACAGATTTATGATTCTTTCATCTTTTACAGGACTGAAATGGCCAAATAAGGCAATATCTACTGAGGGAAGCCAACTGCTGATTAGATGGAATTTGAAACCAAGCCGAGGATTTAAAATAAACTGATTTTAAAGTGGTTGAAAATAAAGTAACAAAGAATAAATCAAGCATTAAAAAAAGAAACAGCATAATCCTCTGATATGCAGAGAATGTGCAGTGGCAAGAACTGAGCCCTGCTCTTTCACCTATCCCATACAGCTTCCTTGTCTTCCTCAGGCCTTACAGTTCCCTGCACCACTCCAAATCTTCCAACACCTCACAAGGATCCATTTTCCATGTATTTTCCAGCTACCCATGTTAAGGGAAAAAAGTAAGCAAGGCAAGCAATCAGAAATATCCAAAATAATAAAACCATGGTTGCAAAACTCAAAAGCGCCATCATTTTTCTCATGTCAGAAGCAAACAAGAACATACATCTGTCTGTGCCTGTCTCTATACTCATTGTCTTGGGTAAGCCAGATTCACCTGAGCAGCTGTATGTCCACAAGAAATGCTAACTTGTGGTCAAGTAAGAGCTGGCAGCAGGCGTGTGTAGCTGAGGCACAGCTCTGAGACACATGGTTCCCAAAGCTGGCTCACCCCCTGACAGCTCTGGTAACAGGCAGAGCGAGCCTGCCTTTGTCTCATCAATCTACAAGCCATGTCACAAGTGCCGAATCTTCTGCTTTTGGGGCTTACCTACATATCCCCTCTACCTGCCTTCATTTCAGGGAGAATTCACTTGGCCTGTGACTTATTCTCAACTATAGTTAGGGAAAAGCCTACCAAGGAAGGACTTAATTATGTACACATACACACACTGACATCTGTGTGATGTGTTTGTCCTGCTGTGTGGCTCATGCAGGCTGGCCCATCACAAATGAATCCTCAAGACTGAGAGAAGCTGTCTAAACAATGGAGAAAAACTGGGCACCATTTTGCAGCTCCTGGGCATTAAAGATAGGACTTTTCAATCAAAAAAGTGCCCTATCTTCTGAGAAGGCTAAGAAAAATGCAGAATTGTTTCACTAGTCAAACATTTTTGAGAACTGAAGTCATATTCATTCTCACAGTATTAAAACCTTCAAAACATCTACTTCAGAAGGGAAATATCTGTATGAAATACAAGAGTATGTTAACCTCTGAACATTATGAAAAAGAATGCTTACTTCTCAAAACTAAGATCCAGAATAAGCATTTCTGGATTTTGATGGAGAACAATGCTTTATCTTCCTTGTATTTGTGAATCTACATAGACACAGAGATTCTTTTTAAACTGCCTATCGTATCTCCCTTCAAAATGTCTACATTTTTGTCTTACCTCCTATGTTACAAAAGGACATTTTCCACATTTTTTAATCTCAAATTTGAACCAGAATTGTAGAAATCCATAAAAATCTGATAAGTCTGTGTAGACATGATGGGCATCTGTGTGCTTTCATTACGTATTGCAATCCATACTTGACCAGAATTCTATTAAATTTCTTGTCCAACATAAAATAAATAGCATCACATCACTGACAATTTTTATAACTCATTACATTTCACTCACTGAGTACAAAATATGTTAATTTTATAACAACATCAAATATAAGAAATTAGAAGAAAAAGAAGTAAAACAGACTCCAGCATTAAGGAAAATGGAGCCTAAGAATCAAATGCAATTATCCAGTACAATTACCTTCACAGAAGAAAAATTACTTGCATCCTAAAGAACAGAACACTAACCTCCTGGCGAAAATTATTTGCTGTCCTCTCTAGATGATCCATTTTCCTTTTTGATTTTATTGTGCTGCAACAAAAAGCAAGCAAAGATAATTGTCATTTTGACAGCTGTGCTACTGTCCCTTACTGATATGAATTTCCATTAACATAACAATTTACCAGTGTAATACAGATGACATAAATCTAAATAAGAATTAAGTATAAATATATAATTGGGAGTTAAATTAAGTATTTATAGTTCCGTAGTAATTTGTCAGCTTGATTTTGACAGTGTTATCATGGCATTGTCTTGTAAAAAAACCCACAAAGTGGATAACCTACCCGTTCACTGTGCAGTAACAAAAAGCAGAGTGCCTCAACACTCCCAATGCAGAATGAGATGGAAAAACTCTGCTAGCACCTCTCAGTAACTGAGGAACAGTGCAACCCACATAAATAGTCACATGAGCCATGACGACTGGGCACTCTTCAGGATCACTCCTGAAAAAAAATCACATATATTTGTTAAAGGGAACACTCAGTGTTTGACATAGCCAAAGGTCAGCAGGAGCTACAACTAGCAACAGATATAAAGGACAATAAGAGGGAATTTAAAAAGCATGAAAGTATCCTAGAGAAGTGAAAATGTGCTTCCATTGAGCGAAGGGGTGTTACAACCCACCCCTGACAGTGGGTAGCTGAGGTTCTGGTTAATAGATCCCTTGGGGTGGATTAGAGTGAAACAACATTGAATGACTGGTGTTTATACAGATAAATATGGCAGGTTTATTGTAGAATAACTTGCTTGCAATGGAAAGGAGGTATGTAGCTGTTTTGAATATTATCTATAGAAATATGGCAACAAAAAAGTATCACTTAAGTATATAAGGAAAGAAAGAGAAAGAAAGGATAACATTAGCTAGCAGAGAGGAAAGACATCACGGCTCAAGGATTTGGCAATGCGACTTTATGGTTGCAGTTTCAATCTCCCTTGATCAAGGTGATGGTCACAGTCTTGATCCATCAGGGGCAGGTGAAGCCCGCAAAACAGAATTCAATGGTTAATGTACATTCAGGTTCAGGTGGGAACGCCCAGGTACCTCCCCTGGCAGGGGAGTTTTACACTGCTGCAACACTGGATCATGCACAGTCATCTGGTGGGTGGACTCATAAATGAGTCTGGGAGCACTCTGGGGGTTTTTGGTGGTTTATGACACTTTCTGAGACCTGACAGCTGCCTCTCACATCAGCTAGTTGAGCCAGTTACATCCCATCAGAAGCGATTAATACCTTCAGGCCTATGTGTCAATGAATCAGGGCAGGGGAGGAGGATTCTTACACCTGAGCCAGCTGTCTAAGGGAGGAAGCTGGTATGATAAAAACCATTATTCCACCTCCACAGGATCTGCTTCTTAACAGCCTTTTCTCTTATATGGCTAAAGATCCAGCTTATTGCAAAACAAAGGCTGGTTTGTCATGATCACTATCCAGTGGTAGGTGCTCACCCTCTCTGCACCTGGGCTGTTCTTATGCAGATCAGACACCCAAACTGCTTCTTCACTTTGGTTTGCGGCTCCAAATCTTGGCCTCACTCAGCTTGGCCTCACCAAAGCACCCTCTGCTTTTGAAAATGGCCAATTTTTTGAGTCATTACCTTTAACAATTCAGTTTCTCACAAGGGGAAGACTAGCTTGTCACAGTCAATATAGGAAAAGCTGAGGTATTCAACCCTCCTCTTGGCCCAGTCTTCGTAGTCAAAGCCTGCATGCTCCCTGACCTCTGCTTGTACCAGCGGTGTTTGGGAAGGAGAGGGATAAGTAGAAGCAAGGCCAGCAGTTGCTTAAAGAAGCTGGATGTACTCAAATGCAGAGAGCCAGATGGGTTAAATGCAAGGTTGCTAAGAGACACAGCTGACATGCTTGTGAGGCAACTGTGTATTGTCTACGGAAAACAGTTACCACACCAAGTCTACAACTGACTAGAAACAGAATAACACATGATGAGTTTTAAGAGAGGAAAGAAGCAATGCCAACGTCCAGTCAGCACCATCTCAATCTCTGGAAAATTCTCAGAGCTTGTGAAAATTCAGAAAGTAATCAGGAATATTTGACACAGATTTACCAAGGGTAAATTATGTCTGATAAATCTGAACAGCTACCGTAATGAAATAAATGTCTGGTTACGCAGCTAAGGAGACAGGATACAACACACTTTGACTGTCCTGTGGCTCCTGACTCCAACTCCCATGTTGGCCCGGTTGAAAACTCTGGGCAGGCAGAATTGAAGACTTGATGGCTTCAAGTGGCTTCAGCTTTTGGCTAGTAACAGTACCCTAGGCTTATTACTGAAGCTGATACAGGTCATTAAATCTATCAAGAACTTCAATGATGACACAGAAGGTGTCCCTGTCCATGGCAGAGAGGTTGGAACTAGATGATCTTTGAGGTCCCTTCCAGGGCACTCTATGATCAGCAAACTTGTGGATGATACTGTGTTAGAGGGATGGTTGACATCCTGAACAGCAGAGCTTCACTCCAAGGGGCACTGAGAAACTGAAGGACTGGAAAGCAGAAACCTCATTAACAAAGTTACCCAGGACTGGTTTAATCTAGTGCAAACAACTGTCCTGCTCTAAGCAGATCTGATTGGATGGCCCTCAGAACTGCCTTCCAGCCAATGTATCTATGATTTTAAATGCTCAAACAACATGCATGTTTGAAAGAAGATCGAACATTGACTATATATTCCCTTTTTATTGGTAAAGAAAGGGTTCTGGTTGGTTAATTTTATAAACTTTAATTAAGCCTGTTTGCTCACAGGTTTATTTAAAAGCACATTAATCCCTCACACTTCCATGTACCCTACATAAGACATCTCTACATAGTTAAGCAAGTGAAGGACACTTACATGCACTACAGTGAAAACATGGTGCGAAGGTTCAAAACTGCACACTCAACCGGAGCTATGACACAGAGAGATGAACTGACATGGTCAACACTCAAAGTAAGTCAGAGCTACCCTTCATTTACAACATACAAATCATAGTGAGCCAAGAGATATTTCTCATACCTTGTATGCCTTTCTTTTTCCTAAAATGGATTAGCATAATTCTCTATTATATTATCTTCTCCCATCAAATTATATTATTTCTGCGATGCAGTCCATTGCTTCTTTAAAGCATTAATATTTTAGTTCCAGTAAAATCTCTTTTCCTGCATTCTTTTAAGGCATGTAATTTATTTTCAAAATGTTTTCATTTTGAATGCTCTGAAATGGCACTAATCCAGCTTGTTTAGCTAATCAGGCCTATACTTTCTATGCTTTCACTAACAGCAGTATTGGCTGGTCACCTAGTAATTTGCCCATCCAGCTCTTTGGCAATTCCCTGCTCTCCATGAAGCTCACTGCTTCAGCCTCCTAAGCTCCTCTCAGGTGGAATGTTCTCCCTTTATTCCTTTCCTACCCAAGCCAGTACAGGAACAGCCACTCCAAACATCTCCCTTCTTCACAAAATCACATAATGGGTGAGATTGAAAGGGACCACAGTGGGTTATCTGGTCTAGCCTCCGTACTCAAACAGGGTCATCCTATAGCACATGGTACAGGATTGTGTCCAGAGGGTTCTTCAATATCTCCAGTGAGGGAGACTTCACAACCTCTCTGGGCCATCTGTTCCAGTGTGTGGTCACCCACACAGTAAAGTTCTTCCTCATGTTCAGGTGGAACCTCTTGTGCATCAGTTTCTGCCCACTACCTTGTGCCCTAGTGGCCAGCACCACTGAGAAGAGCCTGGCGCCATCCTCTTGGCACCCCCTCTTTAGATATTTATATACATTTATAGACCTCCTTTGCTCCAGAGAGGAGAAATGAGCACTACTTTTACGACTGCTATGTGACTCCTTATTCTCCCCTCTTACAATCAATGAAACATTCATTCTGCTTATCCTCTCACCCACTGGCCCTGGGTTAGTATTGCTTGAGATCTATGACCACACCTCCTCTTTCTCTCAATCCTACACCACCCTCTGAAGGGAGGGGAGTTACTTTCAGCTCACCAGTACCACACCGAAGAGAAAATCACTACCGAAGTTACTGCAAGAGAGTGTTGAGGACGACAAGGGTACGCAAGCCAGCAGGATAAGGAAATCTTTTACCAAAAGCTATCTCTGGGTAAGAGACACCCCTCCACACAGACAGCACCTCCCGCAAACGCCACCACCGAAAACAGGTTTCTTGCCCTTTTCCCAGGAGTGAGGCGCACACGGTGGGAGCGGGGGAGGCGCGGGCGGCCCCAGGGCAAGGGGCAGGCACGGAGGGCAGGACAAGGACAAGGGAAGGACANGACCGGCACCTACAGCTACCCGTGCCCCTGCGGGGACCGGTTCCTCATCACGCGGGTGAGGGAGGGAGGGAGGGCTGGGGTGGATGAGGAGGAGGATTCGCCATGCTGCCCGCGGGCCGGGCCGGGCCGGGCCGGGCAGGAGGAGGAGGGCGAGGAGGACGGGCCGGGCAGGTGGCGGGGCCGTGACTGCTGTCCCGGGGCTTTTTCAGGAGGACCTGGAGAACGGGGAGGACGTGGCCACTTGCCCCAGCTGCTCCCTGATCCTGCGCGTCATTTACGACCAGGTGGGTGCGGGCGGGATTCAGGCCGGGCCCCCAGTCCCGGGTTGGGACTGCATCCCCTGCCCGAGCTCTGTCTGTCTCCTGCTGCCTTGTTTGGGGTTTAAAACGCGGCAGGACGAGCTCAGCTGCCCGTGATGGGCTCCAGCAGCCNGCAAGGGGCAGGCACGGAGGGCAGGACAAGGACAAGGGAAGGACAAGGACAAGGGAAGGACACGGGGCAGGACAAGGCCGTGCCCCGCAGCCCCGGTCTGGCCGGGCAGGGCCCCAGGCTGCAGTGCCACGGCCGCCGCTTCCACCGCCCTGCGGGGCTCCCACCGCCAGAGCCGCCCAGCCGGGGAAACTCCAGGGAGCCGACCCTCAGCCTTCCTTCCC
>WBMV01005495.1:2159403-2201584 GCA_013396655.1 Campylorhamphus procurvoides
TCACTGCCGCCCTCCCCTTCCGCCGCCTGCGCCGCCATGGCCGTGTTCCACGACGAGGTGGAGATCGAAGACTTCGAGTACGACGAGGAGACCGGCACCTACAGCTACCCGTGCCCCTGCGGGGACCGGTTCCTCATCACGCGGGTGAGGGAGGGAGGGAGGGCTGGGGTGGATGAGGAGGAGGATTCGCCATGCTGCCCGCGGGCCGGGCCGGGCCGGGCCGGGCAGGAGGAGGAGGGCGAGGAGGACGGGCCGGGCAGGTGGCGGGGCCGTGACTGCTGTCCCGGGGCTTTTTCAGGAGGACCTGGAGAACGGGGAGGACGTGGCCACTTGCCCCAGCTGCTCCCTGATCCTGCGCGTCATTTACGACCAGGTGGGTGCGGGCGGGATTCAGGCCGGGCCCCCAGTCCCGGGTTGGGACTGCATCCCCTGCCCGAGCTCTGTCTGTCTCCTGCTGCCTTGTTTGGGGTTTAAAACGCGGCAGGACGAGCTCAGCTGCCCGTGATGGGCTCCAGCAGCCCTGGCAGCCTCTTTTGCCTGGTGGGCCCATTCATGTTTTTGGAGACAGGCTCGTACCAGTTACAACCACTCTGTTTTCCAGCCTGGGTATCTGGTGTGTTTTTGCCAGAGAGGAGGTCCAAAACTAATGTAAATCGACTAAACCCCTGCTTGCCGTCCTTAGGAGCAGTTCATGCGTGATGAAGTCGTTGCAGAACCTTTGCCAAACAAGGAGCTGGTTAAGTGCTGACATGCATCGTGGACTGCTGCTGCTTCAGAGTGAGAAGGGATGGGGGTGGCGACTGGAAAGAAGCATGGTCCTCCCCCTGGAAGTGCTTGCTGCTGTGAGATACAAGTGCAATAACTGTCCGTCTTAACACGAATGAGAATTTGCTGGGACGTCAGACACATGAATTACGTTTAAAAAAGATATATAAGTTGCTGTATGTGTTCCAGAACTTGAGGCTTATGATCTAAATTTACAGCAAGTCAGTATACAGAAAAGGAGTGTGGAGTTGTGAAATTATAACATTGTCTAGCAGTGGCTGCGGAGAAGAAGAGGCTTTGTGTGTGTATATACCACTGTGAAATGGCATAGAGAGCTGAATTGCTGGGAGACAAAATTTAGGAGTCCATACAGAATTAACATGGTCCAGCATCTCCCAGGATGTGGGCTCATTTACTTTTGGCACATACTGAATATGGGGAGAAAATAAGAGACCCAGAGCCAACATTCACCCAGTGTTGGTAAATTGTCTTTACAACTGCAAACACAAGGAATGTGCAGTTGTCTTTATATCTGCAGTGAGGGCAACAGTTGAGTTTGAGCCTATTTGTCTCTTAAATTGTATCTGAAGTTGCTCTGAAACAACTTTGGTAGCTGTTACCAAGTGACTCTGACATGATACACTTTTATGGATGTTGTGTGAAATGAAACAGAAGGAGTCAAACTTTTTTTAGCCCTGCACAGCTACTGATGGGCGAGATTGTCATTTACCCATGTTTTCTAAACAACTCTGTGATTTTACTGTTGCGGCAAATATAACATGGGCAGCAGTTCTTTGTGCCATTTGTAGTAGTATTTTGCTGAATTTCTCAGCCTTTCTCTGTTAGGTTCTGTCACCTGGATAGGACATGCACACATTTCACTTAAAAAGGCATTTTTTATAGTAGAAAAGAGTTGGGAGAACATCCTCCATATTGATTCCAAGACTACTTCTGGTATTAAAAGCCACTGCACTTGAATATTTACTTAAAATTATGGTCATTCCTGTGTTTTAGTAGGATTTGGCATCTAGGAAGTTAAATTTGAGGAAAAATACTTATGAAACATTTATACAGTTATTTTGCTCCAGGCACTAAAGATTAGCAAGTCTTACTGGATTCTTGCATTTAACTATTTTTGTTCTTACAACATTCTATGAATGTTGGAGGTGAACATTCTAGTTACTTTAAAAAAAGGAAAAAAAAAAAAAGAAAAACTACACCTTTCAGTTGGAAGTTTTGAATGCAATAAGCACAACCCAGTGTGTTTCCGTGCCTAAACCAGGAGGTGGCACTCGTGTTACTTTGATAGCTGTGCTTAAAAAAAAAAAAAGAGTTGTGGTACTTACCAAATATTTATTTTGACTATTTAAATAAAGATGTTTAAGACTCCACCAGTGGTTGTAACATTGCTTATTCTGTTTCTGCACCAGCCACAATGATTTCCAGAGGTCTTGAGTTGCTGCTGCTGTGGTAATGACACTGGAATTTCTTAAGATAAAAATTGTTTGTTTATCAGTAGATGCTGTAAAACAAACTTACAAGAACACTTTTCAAATTTCTACTGCATAAATATCTTCAGGATTTTTCCACAAGTATTCCACATAAAATAGAACTGTCTGAGTTCAAGAAGCATTTGGACAATGCTCTCAGGCACATGGTGTGATTCTTGGGGTGTCCTATGCAGGGCCAGGGATTGGACTCAAGGATCCTGATGGGACCCTTCCAACTCAGCATATTCTATGACTAAAAGGAAGTAGAGAAACTTTCAAATGCAAAGCCAGGGGGCGTATGCTCTGATATAATTACCAAAGTACATTGCCAGATGTAGCATCTCTAAAGGTGCATAGATTTTGAAGAAATCATTGATCAGATATCATTTTACATTGACAGTCAGGCCCTGTTGTAAAGACTTACAAAACCTGTGTAGAGAATTGTACTCTATATAGTTAAATTCCTACATGGTTGTAAAAAGTGTTTATCAATTGAATTTTACTAGGCAATGGCCAAGTAAACACGGCATGTGACAAGTTTTTAATTTATTTTCTCCAGTGTTTCCCATTCATCTAAAGTACTGGTAATGGCTTTTTTGACAGTAATTTTAACAAAATTAATTAGTTCATTAAATTAGTTGGGTCTGGTTTAAGTTGGTGCTTAAGGTTTCATACCAGGTGTGAATAGGATCCAAATTGTAGAATGCAATTTGACTTGGCAAGGGACTTACTTGTTGACATAGTGTATATATCCAAGATTTACCAAAGTCTGCATTATGTTTGCTTTTCTGGAAGTTTTTAACAGCATGTTAAAAAAAACAACAATAATGTGTTGTGGCTGACTGTTACGAAAGGATGTGGCCACATTTGCCCACATAAATTACTTTCAACTCTATCACATTGCAGTGTCTTGGGGGTCTCAAGGCAGTAGTTGCTGTACCCCAAAAAAGGAGGCAAAACAAAGATGGAAATCGTGTCTCTCTTTTCGTTGTCTTTTGAGAATCTGAAAGAGATGTTTAAAAAATTGAGTTGTTTTGTTGCTTTCCCTTCTCTGCAGAGAGGAATTCTGCATCATGAGTTCATCCTTCATGAAAGCTCAGTGATGCAAAAGCCAAAGAGCTGCCTACTTCTGTCTTTTGTTAACTTGTAAGAAGCTTTTGACTCCAGTGATTGCAGTCATCTTTTAAAATATTCTTTCATACTGTATAATTCCAGAACACCAATCAGGGCAGCGTGAGTAACCCATCAAAAATGTCCCTCTTCAGGAATTTGGTCATAAGGTTTCCTCAGAGGACCACAGGCTCTGGGCTCTCATGCATTACTTGTGTATTACATGTTCTTTGAAACTAGCAGCTCACTTTTCTTCTCAAAAGGCAATTGTGTTGGACACAAAAGTCTTTTGTTTGCTGTTTGTATCTGACAACCAGATTGATTGGTTATGTGTTTGATTAGGTCCTTGGCTCTGTACAGAGGAGTCCAGTGTGGTGAAAACAGCAGCACGTGAACATTAATGGAGTAATTCATACTTACTAGAGATCAGAGAGAGTGGAACAACTTATGGCCGGTTGCAGATATTCAAGCTCTGAAATTGCTCATGCTGTTAAGCACCTCTGAACTCCCATGTAATACTGAAAACAGGCAATACACTCTGTTACCACATTTTTATGGGAAGAAATGGAAGACAATTTGCTCTTCGTTAAACTAAAGAGGCTTAGCTTTTCTGAGCTGTCAGATTCCTGTTTGCATTTCAAAGAAACTCACTGAGAAGGTCAGCTACTTGTGCCTGTACATCAGTGGCATACATGATCAACTTTAAATAGTTGCTCTAGAACTCTGTGACAAAGACCCTGGACCTCCAAGAGCTGAGGTCATTAAGCCACTAATTTTGCTGTTGTGCTTTTTTCATTGTCTATATATTGGGGAAGTCGTAATGCCCTGGAGGACCCTTATGTAAATACCTTGACATTTCTTCCCTCAATCGTAATTTTTTATTTTGATTCTCAGCACCAGTCAGAAAAAACCCATATTCCTTGCAGAATATCAGTTAATTGAAGATCATTACATAGATTACCATGTCTATCTACCAAGAAGCACATGATGAATAATTTCAAATAAAGAGGCAGAATTTAAGAAAGTGAGCTGACAACTATGTATGGTCACTAAGATAAGCAGTTTCTGCATATTCTGTTTTCATCTCTATTCCTATTTAAAGCTCAGATCAGGATAACTGTAGGGATAGATGTTTGTTACACCCAAAGCTTCTTGAAATATTTTTACAAATAGCATTTATCAAGATATTAGTGCACTGATTAATGTTTGCCATGAATTTTCTCCCAGCACAGTTCCATGTGGATTGCTTTGATTCTACTTCATGGTAACTTGAAATGCTAATTTCTTAATGTTTCTCCATAGTAGCCACGGCATGGAGGAGACAAGGAGGATCCAGAGGATCCTGTGAAGATGGTAGGCTCATCACCGCTGAAACTGGTCAGACCTGTTGAGTGACAGAGACAACAACTGACAGAAGCTGTGCCAAGCTGGAAAACAGTTGTCACAGTGTCACCTGTGGTCAGGGAGGAAGTGGCTCAAAAGGGACTAACTGAAAGAGTAAAATCTTAAGCAACCTATCATCACTCCTTCCCACCCCTTCCTGTCACGTTTCGACCTGTTTGCATACCAGGTCACCTCTCCAAAATTCTTGGCAACTCATAAGTCTAGCACAGGCTCTCTGTCATGTGGAAAATTATTGCCATGGCATGTACCCTCTGAGTGAGCACAGCCAGCCAAGAGAAGCTATCTCTGAAGGCAAGGAGGTGCATGAAGGTCAAAGCAGAGCTGCTCTGTCCAGAAATGGTCATCTTTTATTTTTAAGTCAAAGCCAAGGTCATCGTGTTGTTTGAATGCTGTTGCATTAGGCAAAGATCCAACTATCACAAGACTCAAGGTAAACTTAACAAGAGTCACTCCTTCAGTGCCCTCTTTTGGCTCCATGACAAATGGTTTTACCTTGGTATCAGTTGTCCTTTTGGACAAGTCAGAGGACAACTTTTTGACACATTCATTACTTCAAGTAATTGAAGATTCCTGTCCACCAGAACACTAAATCGCTGCACTGTTTCTGACCATGATCTTTTTGTTTGTAGTCCTGTGGTGTTTACACAAAATATGAGTTTCTGGTATAATCTTAGGAAGAATGGCTATTTCACACTCCATAGGAAAAAAATTACATTTTTCAAGGAAGGGCTTTCCCCCCTTCCCCCCAAATACATTGAAAGAGATACTGCTTAACAGCTTTTATTTCTGCATGTCTGGTCATAGGCCTGTTGCTGATTCTTTCTATGAAAATTGTGTACCTATGCAGTACAAGACCATCTTAAGGTATTTATTTAGACAACTGTGAGACTGCAGCACAAATTTCTCATTTTTATCACTCTGTAACAGAGATTAGAACTGATGTGACTGATGTGACAGAAGCTTGTGACAGATTTTAAGATTAATGTATCATTTAATTAAATACAGAAAACGGTAGATAAAATATGAACCTACATTATCCTACCTTTTCTCTCATTATGGTAGAACATACTTGACTTCCTATATTATGCAGAGGCTTCTGTGACCCTCACTGCACTGCACAGGTGTTCCCACACTGATGGATTCTGGTGTACATCGCTTAGCTAGAACCAGACTTTGAATTTAGGTGTGCAAACAGTCTGGAGGCAGGATACAGCCAAACCCACCTGTCAGTGGGCCATTTCAGAGTCAGTAACAAAAGCTTCTTTCCTGGAGGCTGAGCTGAACTGTGGCAGCAAAACAGGTAAGTGCCTCAGAGCAGAACTGGCTGTCCCAGGGCAAACCAAGGGTCTCCTCGGTCCCATCTCATCCCCAGCACTGCCCAGAAGCTAATGAGGAGTCTAATAATGACCAAGGCAAGCATCTGGGGGTACTTCCCTAGAACACCCACACAATTTGGAAGTTGTGGATTTCTGGAGACTGATGCATTTGTGTCTAATACCATAAATATGTATTTCTGTGAATTTGTCTAATGGCTTTTCGAATCCACATCTCAAAATCCACTGCATCCCCTTGAAAAGAATTACCTAAGTTGAATGTGCTTTGTGAAGAGACATACCTATTTTTGTTTATTTTGAGCCCATTGCCCTGCAGTTTATTTGAGGACTCCTTTTGGATAAGAAAAGACAGTTTTGTGCTCTCATCTCTACCCTACTGATGACTGTTTAGATTTTTCTCTTATTCTTACCTTTTTTATTTCCAGCCTATGAAGTACTTGTCTAGTCAGGCACATTCCACACAGGAGCTGTTCCATACCTACAGCTGCCTCTGTTGCCCTCTCTGAACCTTGCCCAGATGTCCTGCACCATCTGTGAGAGGGAGATAAGAACTGTGCACAGTTCTAGACACAGGTGCATCATACACACATTGGCATAGAGATATTTGTTCTCTATTCTGCTCTCCATTTTCCAAAAATTATGAACATACGATGTGCTTTTTTAACACTTGCTGAGCATTAGAATGACATTATCTCAGAACTCATGTTTAATTAAGGGAATAATTTTTTACAATCTAAGCCTCAAAATAACCATGTCTTTCACCTCCTGTCTCTTGCTTATGGCCTAGGTGGCTTTTAGAAGATAAGGTGATCATTGTCTCAGGTAATTTATCTATTAGTCCCTCCCTGTAATTGTTCTACCACAGCCTTCTAACAGCAGCTGATGAAGGTGTGAAAGCGCCATGCATTTTCACAGACTGTTCCAGACTGGTTTATCTCCACTCCTCTCATCATTTACCTCACTTTATTTATTTAGTTTTGTAATCTGTTACTTCCCTTCCATGCTTGTTTTAATTAGCCATATTTCACTTCTTACATGACTTCATCTCTTTCTTTAAAGCTGCATCTGTGTGCCTCTTGTATTTCCTTGTCTTTGCTACAATGGCTTTCCTGTTGGGTATCTGAGTTTTCCAGGCAGCGAAGCCTTTTTTTGGAGTTGGTGAACTGTTTCAATGTGAGATTTCTTTTAATTTTGAATACAGTGTATTTACTTTTCTAAAAGATATGGAGATACTGCCCAGGATGCACAAATAAAATTGTGTCCTTTTCGAAAGGGCAAAGAACATTTTATTTCATTCAAATGTACTATTTACTTGTAACTTTATTTTCTAATATTGGCCCAAGGGGGGAAATATTAGTCTGACTAAATAATGAGTGATAAATGTGATGAAGAATTCTTGCTTTTCCTTGTGAAGAAGGGGTTAATTATATCTTACAGTATCTCTTCTCTTGCAGAACTGCTCAAGATAAAGCTATTTCTTGGAAGAATACCCTTAGGAAGTTAGTGACCTAGAATGAGCTTGGCATAGAATTGCCTTTTAGCCTTAACTGTGATATTTGCTGCTGCAATCTCCTAGACAAATGGGTTTTGACAGGCTTCACAAACAGCCTGAGGTCAGAGTCTATGAGCTTTACTTTGGGCAAGTAAAAGCTGTGGAGCTGGGTGTTTCTTCTTGAGACAGACATCAAAATTCCCAATCCCCAGGACTGTGCACAGTGGGACAGTGACAGGCACATGCAATCCCTTGTAGGACTATGGAAAGGAAATGGAAGGAAGCGAAACATGCTCCCTGCCAGGCACAGTTCATGAAGTTCAAGCACTGCTTTGAACTGGAACCAGGATTGTATTTTTAATACCCCGTGACATAAGGCCCAGGAGAGAGCAAGTGATGGCACACCAAGCTGGCATCTTGCCTTGGGCATCAAAATATTCTTCTGTGGCCCCCACACCTCCACCACAAGCTGCTTGGCAATCTAGGGGTGGGATTTTGCTGTGGAAACAAGGGTGAGCAGCAGAGAGGGCTGATATCTAAACCTTTCCTCTGTGGATTACCTCTGTATGCACACTGAGCCCAAGGGAGTGGGGCAACCTCTGGGGATGTGCTGGTTCAGGGCCCACCTCCTCCTGCTTATGAGGAAAGATTTTCTTCCCACCCCAGCTATTTTTTCAGGCACTAACCTCAGAAATTTATTTCTCAGGAAACCTAGCAAGTAGTCTAGCAGTTAGAGCTGCATGGTTATCTCCTGTGCATACACAAGTGAGGGGTGATGTATAGAAGACACACACTGGAAGAATTTAATCTGGCTGCTACAAAACACTCGGATCCTTGCAAATCCTTTTTTTTTCCCCCCCTTGATGCTTTTTTCAAGGTTGGGGTTTTCTTAACTGAAGGGGAATTCAAATAAATCAGCAACTGGAGAAAATGCCAAACAACCACAGACAAACTTTCTCAGTATTTTAAACTAATAGACCCCCTTCTCCAGATATTATGCCTAACAGGCTTTGGTTGTGCTTTCCCAGCCAGAGAATTTCTGTCAGTACCTCTGCCAAATGCACGGTCTCACGGAGGGAGGATTTGATAGAGATCCAGGTTAAGTCAGCCCCTTCATTCAGAGATAGCGACTGCCAGCCCCACACAGGCTGCAGTGGGGCCACCCAAATGTCGAGTTTCCACTGAGGAAGGCCAAGTTCCCCATACTCTTTTTTTTATTTTTTTGCAACCGTAGCAGGGCTGTGTCCTTGGGTTCTTTCCATGCCAAATAAAGTGTCTGCACATTTTGTCTAGCTCATTACTGTACGGTTGAGCATTTTATACCAGGAGCACCTGCAAAAATAGAGGTCTGAAGAAACAGATTCATTTCTGACAGGTTAATCAACTATAGGAATAAGAAATTATTGTGCTAGATCCATAAACATATTTGCAGCTTGCCTTGCAAGGGCAGCTTGTGAAGATTAAACTGGCTGGGAATATTCTGAGCCCTAGGCACAGAGCACCCTGTGAGACATGGCTGACATAAAATGCTCCGAGGCGGATCCTGCCATCCAGCACAGCCATGTAAATCTGGAGTAACACAGGCTGCTTCGAGGATGTTACTTCATATCCACTCCACCCAGGAGAAGGGCAGAATTTAAATGAATTACCCATGAACAGGGAATAAAGAACATGTGCAGTAAATAATACATTTCTGGGTTTTCTGCCCTTCATGAGTCTCTCTCATAAATGTTTCAGCCTCAGTCTGATTGCTGCTTCACTGCGTCAGCCAAAAAACCAGACTGAGCAAGTGCATTTCAGTGTCATTCACATGTGAGGTTGTAATGGCTCAGGGTGAGGCAGAAGCACAGACAAAACCCTGATTTCTAAGAGTGTGACATTGTCCTCACCAGAGGCATGTTTGAAATGCCCTAAGGCACATTCTGTGACTGCTCTTGGTCAGGTACAGCTCTCATTTTGTTTATTTTTTATCTCTTGTTGAAGTGGAAAATAGGTAGGAGAAAAATAGGTAGGGTAAGGAATTTTAAATTAATAAAAATCAGGTTGGTCCCAGAGTGTCAGTTGAAGCATTTCAGCATTTATGAAAAGATTAATTTCATTCTGAAGGAGACAATATGAAGTCTCACAGTATTTCTCACTCTGCACAATCCTGCCACAAAGGTTGGCACTTGACACGAACCTGTAAGTAATTTTGGTTCCCCCAAAACTTAATTTTTCAGGGGATATTACTCAGTAAGTAATGAGTCTTATTTATGTATATATATTTTTTTTACATTACTGCTGGATTCTTTCTATTCAGTTATTTTATTCAGCAGCTGTACAATGTATTAGAATACCCTCCAGACGTAAGATACATGATTAGGACCAGCCTCTGTTGTGATAACTTGCTGCATGAGGTCAGGCTGTCGTCCCACCACTGGTTGCACTCCCCTATTGTGTAACACACCCCTATTGTGTTACAAATGATCTTGATGCTCCTGACCAGCAGTCCAACACTAACTCAGGAGCAAAATGCCTTAGTGAGTTTTGAAGTGCTGCATCCACACCTGGAGACACAAAGACTGTTAAGAAACACCCTTTTCAAAAAATCTGAAACTACTCAGTTTTAATTTCTACCTTCTCACTGAGCTGACTGTCATATTTTAAACCTGACAAATGTCTTTTATCAGTGTGAAATACTGTTTATTTTTGCTCATTTTCACACTTTCCAGATCTTTACTGTGCAGATTCTTTCTGGCATTTCCCCCCAGATGTAGCTTATTGTAATTCATTGCTTATGACTGCCAAGAAATGACAATTCCAAGACCATCCATCGTTCAAAATACAGTTATTTTTCTCCTAGAAATTCCATCATTTTTTCATTTTAGCCAGTCCAGCAGAAAGCAACCA
Organism: Campylorhamphus procurvoides; assembly: GCA_013396655.1. Taxonomy (NCBI): domain Eukaryota; kingdom Metazoa; phylum Chordata; class Aves; order Passeriformes; family Dendrocolaptidae; genus Campylorhamphus; species Campylorhamphus procurvoides. The sequence continues at coordinate 2,169,888 of WBMV01005495.1, forward strand.
GAAGCTGAGATGAGTATCTTAAATAGGGCAGGGATGAAACCTCAGTTATAGATTTGTGCATATTTCTGACATGTCCAGCCAGAAAAAGAGAGATCTTGTTTTCAGTAGAACAAATGACCACCTGCACATTCTCACTGTCTGAGAAATTACTTCCTCCATCTTGTCAGTTCTACTGTTATTTGTTCTTCTGTGTTTTCCATTAGGATTGTCTTTCTATTGCCAAAACTTAGAAAAAAAAGATATGACTCTCCTATGCTCTTGCTGGATGTAGACTTTGTTCTCATGCAGGGGTCGTATTCATTTTGCTATTTAATTTGCAGGTACATTTTAAACATTTTTAATACTGGAATTGTACTGATGAGACCCAGTAAAAGTGCAAGTATAAGTTGCTCTTGCCCTTTTTGCAGCTTAATATTCTTCTCAGTTCAGAGGGAGAAATTGCTGGCCTGACAGAACTAGATCTACAAAGAATGGGGTGTTTTAATGGTACTGGCACAGTGGGAATGATCTGGCTAAAGGGTGTAGACAAAACCCAACAGTTTCTTGTTGTCAAGGGTCAAAATGGGAATTTTCTTGAGGGACAGGGTTTCATGGTCTGAAGTACATTTCCATTGTTCATCAGTATTCCTACTGAGAACTAGAAAAATTAGGGGTTACACCTGTCATCTACAGAGTCACCTTGAAACCCCATAATGAAATATCAATAATTGAGGATAGCTGTTTGCTAAAAAGATTACTGACAGGCATAAAATAGCTATCACCAGTAGCTATAAATGTATTTTATGCCTTGGGTGTTTTCCTGGCAGACTGTAGTAGTCTGTCATTGAGTTCAGCAATAGCAGCCCTGGATTTGAATAAATTGTGTTCAGAAGAATAAGAGAATGTTTTTTTGAGTGCTGGAGGGGAGGAGAGGAGCTTATTTTTTAGATCAGTGTACTGTAATTTTCCTTGTTTAGCACAACAGTGGAGTGGTCCATTACAGTTTATTCTTTTTGGACTATGCTGTATATAAAGAGGAAGAAGATGAGATAACTCTTCTTGGAGACAATCAGAATGTTAATTAAAGAAATGGCATTTTGGCGTTCATTCCTTACCAGCTTGAGTTCATGCCCATACTGGTATTTCATGTCTTGCTTCCATACTAAGGGCTTTCCAAGATGACCCTCTATTGATACAGACTACTTGAAGATTCAGACTATTGTAAATTAGAAATGGCTCTTGAACAGTAGTTCAAGATCCTTGTTCCACTTACACTGTCATCAATCCCTCTCCAATCATGAAGGTCAAAAGTAAAAATCTGCTCATTTTTACTCTGTAACTAATAAATTCTAAAATGTCTTTTAATGAGCCCTGGTTCTCCTCTACCATATTTAGGTGTGAATCTCACCTTTACAAAACAGTGAACAGCTTATCCCCCCTCTGTCACCTCTGTGACTTTCTCCACCCATCCAGCTCTTTGGCAATTCCCTGCCCTCCATGAAGCTCACTGCTTCGGCCTCCCAAGCTCCTCTCAGGTGGGATGTTCTCCTTTTATTCCCTTCCTACCCTGGGTGGTACAGGAATAGACACTCCAAATTACCCGCTTCCTTTCCTTGCTCCATGGAGAGGAAGGAGCGCTACTTTTGTGCCTTCTGCCTGTGCTGTGTGTGCCTTGTGTGCTGTGTGTGCTGTTGTCTCCTCACTCTCCTCACCGACATCAGTGAATCGTTCTGACTGCCCTGAGGAAGGGCAAGGCGGGCAGGCTCACCCCGCCACCCCGACCTTCCTCACCCTGATCCGTCTCTGATCCCGCCGATCCCCCCCTGGCATTCCGTGGGTCCCCACGGCTTCACATCATGAGGGTTCCTGCCCCGTCATTAGGAACCAGAACTTGCAGCATAAACCTGGTACTGCTATTATTGCTGTAGCCCCGTTGGGTTGTACTACAGTGCTGTAAAAAGAAATGAACGGGCTTACTTGGGAATTGAAATTAAATTTAGTCTTTCCCTCCTGCCACTTTATTCTTTCTTCTTAAAAATAAATATTGATTTTCCTCATTCTACGGAGTTAATGGTCTTTGCTACCATGTAATTATTATAAACACATTCAGTAGAGCTGTCGAAGAAAATTCCAGCAAAACAATTTTTAATCAAAATTTGCCAGCTTGTTGAAAGCAAGACATCCCAGAGGAAAAGGTTCTGTCTTATGATGGGTGATGAGGAAGCAGAATCCAGCACCTTGCTGTGGGCAGCCTGGCCTGGGGACCTCTCCCATCACTGTGTGACATCCCAGCTCTGTTTCAGAGAGCAAGGGAAACAGTGGGTCTTGTTCCACACTGAAACCAAACTTGGAAACCTTGGAAATTCCGCAGAATGGAGTCACCACTATCTGCCAAGTCTGAGCATCATGTTACATCTAATCTTGAATGAAACTGTACAGAATTGTGTATTTTTCAGAAAAGACAGACATCTTCTTGTAACTAGCAAATTACACTCTCATTGTTCTTATTTTGCTTATTATTTTCCAGTGTCAATTTCATTTCAGCCCTCCCTCTCATCACTGATTAAGAGTTTTTCTTGGCAGTAGAGAATCCTAAGGGTTCTGTCATGGGCTGCACTCAGAAGGTTGTTTCAACAGCAGGACCTGGAGCCAAAACTGTTCATTGTTTATGTAAAACTAGAAGTTCCTTCCTTAACATCAGCACCAGGCTTCATTCCTGGGCTTTTGTGTGTGTATATCCATGAAGACACCACAGACTGATCTCAGTTTGTTACATTAGGAAATTAATGTTTTCTTTGCTTCTGCAAATAAAGGAGTCAACAGCACTCTGCCCCAAAAGAAGCAGGTCTTGCCTGTGTTTGGAAGCTTGCTACGGCAGCTGGTGATCCGTCAGCTGAGCTGCAGGAACTCCGGAGGCATTGATGCTCAGCCAGACTTTAGTGGTCTTCCAGGCTATGTGGTTTGTTGACTGATTGGTAAGTGAAGACAGCTCTTGGCACCACAGATGATGAGTTTTCAATGGTTATGACATATACATGAACTAGATAAGACAACAAAAAACCAGGGTTTTAGACAGACAACTTCTCCAATGAAAAATTTACTGTAAGGCTTGTTATTTAATTGACATGATGAATTTTATGCACCAACCCACTTGAAATACTCTGGTTATGAAACACTTTGTTCACTGCTTGGCTCTTGGTTTCTAAGCAGGCAAAGGGTGTGCTAATAAGAGGGAAAGAAAGAGAAGATGACAGAAGAGAAGATGACCTGTTGTCTCGGTAGGACTTTTGCATTAAACATATTGGTTTGGCTACAGCTTTTGACCACTTTTGGTTCATTCAGTAATTCCAAACTATATGTATAAAGAGTGTTTGACAGAAGCAGCCTCCCAGTGTCTTGTACTCAGGTATAAATATCTGATGTTCTCAGTCTTAACAGATGAACTTCTGACACATCAAAGTAACAATTGATTTTCCTTCATAGCTATGATTAATTTTTTGTGTAATTGCTACATTAAATGATGAAAAAGAGACTGTAAAAGACCTGTTTTCACCTAGTAGCATATTAAAAAGAAAAAATACCTTGAAAAGTATAATACTAAAGGATGTAATCCTTTAAAGCTCATTTATGCCTATTAGAATACAAGTGACATTATTGGATTGTTATCAGTCTGTGAGACTGAGAGACCAATAAATGTGGGAGCAATTTTTTTAATGATTGTACAAAATAGATAGTATTTTAAAATACATTTAGTATTTTTATATAACGGATATTTTTAAAAAAAAATCCTGATGACTTTCACAATTTTCTCAATTTGAAACACAAAATTACCTCTAGTGTAAATTAGTATCCTGATAGTATTACCAAAGGTCATGGACTTTAACAAAGGTCACTGTGCAGCTACTTAGAAACTGAATAATGTATTTAGCCCCTAGGCTGGTTTGTCTGTAATTTAGGTTCAAGTTAAAAAGAACCTTGCTCACAATCCCTGCACCTCTATCTGTTCTTTGTCATGAAAATCCTGCTGTAGCTTTCCAGCCTGCTCAGCAGAAAGATATAAAAGATTTATCATTAATGTTAGAGTTAGTATCTTCAAAATATTTTAGAGACTTTTCTGAAAATTTAAATTCTTATACCTTTGGGACCACATCATGCTGGTAACACAGGATCCTACACAGTGGGCTCTCTCATTGTGTGAACAAAGAAGCTGTCTTGGAAAAAAGTGTGCTGTTGGACTAAACTCATTTGAGAAAACTGAAGATGGCACCAAGTTTGTTCCTGGCTGTCATCTCTCTTCCTAAAGCCAGATCTCAGCGAGACTGGAAGAGCTGGGCACTGGAGTTAGGCTCCTGGTAGGGATTTTAGCCCTGGTACCCTTCAGATGATGTCCCTTCCACCTAACTCCAGTTTAAAATTTACACATGCCATCTAAATTAATCATCAAGACTTCTTCCCTAATCAGGAGAGAAAAAAAGCACTTCTAGGTTGTGATTCACCTATTTTGTTTAAATACTTGATTACCCGTGGAAGTGTTCTCTGCTGAGTAGTAGAAGCAGCCTAGACAGCTACCTTATTTGTGACTACTGTTTAGGTGGCCCCAGTTAAAAGAGGTGAATCCTATTCCATTTGTCTAAAGAATAATAATCCTCAAAAGGGATAGCTAGTTTACAAAAAAACCACAAAACAAAAAAAAACCAACCAAACAAACAACAAAAAAAACCCAACCAAACAAAACAAAACAACCCAAAAAACCAAAACAAAAAACCCCAAAACCAACCAAAAAAAAGAAGTAACTAGAAAGACAGCAAAAACACTGTGCCTGCTATCTCCAGTCATGTTGCCAAATTGTTTTTCTTGAACATCCTTCCAAGCCACCTGGTGAATAAGCAGCTGTGAGCTGTCTGAGGTGTGTGCCAGAGATCATAACTTCCAGAGATTCTCCTTTCCAGGGATTCTACTTCTGTAGCCCCTCTTCAGACCTTTCCACCAAAACCAATAGAAATTATGGCAAAGGTCTACAAAATCAACTCCCCTGTAGGATGTTGGTGGAGGCAGAGTCCTACAGTACATTTATGTAAGACTGTTAGGTGATGGCTAAATGAGGGTATTGGTTGGCACTGGAGGCTTTCCAACTGGGTTCTTTGCAGACCAGCTGTTCTGCAGCATGAGAAAAATGAGGCATTAACAAATCATCACACAATGAAGGAAATAAAAATACATTTCACTGTGCACTGATATACTTTATTCAGGGCAGATATGTGCAGTTTGCATAGCTTAAAAACATGAGCTTAAAAACTTGTGACCAATATTTGCAAGACACACTGTTTTTACTCTCTTCCAATACATTTGCAATTTGAATCAAACTGATGGAGATAAAATGAGATACAAAGTTGGAATCTGAAAGCTCTCACTCGTGTGTCCCCTTCCAGCTGTTATGAAAACCTAGGCTGTTACTGTTCTTGTCTTGAGTGCCTGAGCATAGTTCCATTGCTTCCTGAGGTAATCTGTAATGGAAGCTATTGCATTTTAATCAGCAGACAGTATTACAGCTCAATCAGCGTCTCTAAGGGAGGACATGAGGGCACTTACATGTGGACTGAGCGGTACCCGGAACATTTCTGTGCTACAGGATTTAGCATGAAGGTTGCTCTAACCTTCCTTCCCCCTGTTTAAACTTCAGGTTAAGACTCGGAGACAAATGCTGCCATTCTGTTTTTCTGCATCAGTGATGGCACCCACCTTACCTAACAGGACAAACCCCAAGCTACAGCCAGCAGCGACTGCAACAGCTCAGTCGTGGTTTAAAAGTACATTGAAGAATACTCCAAGTCTTTATTTTCTTCCATTTGTCGTTAGCTGGGAGAGGAATAAACCAGGCTATTTAGTAAGCGTTGTTAACTGAAAGGTGACCTGTTCTTGCATCTGACCTTTTAGCTCAGCTTCATGGGTGGGTTTGGCTCAAAGCATTCATTATGGCTGAGTTGCCAAATTCAAAGAAACAGGCGGAGTTAGACTATAAGATGTTTATTCATATTGTGCTGGAATTCCTTTGCTCTTGCCCAGCGTTCTACTTTGGAGGCCTTCAAAGTTTAAACTGCTTCATTCTTGCATGAAACACTTAGTTCTTACGTTTCCCTTCTGTCAATGGGAATTAGCAGAATCTGAAATTTTTACCCTGTCTAAATACAGAACTGAAAGTAATTCCACTTTTTGTGATGCTGAAAGCATCACTATCTGCTAGTATTGCGTGAAAGATGGGCAAAAATGAGGAAAGCACACCAGCACCCTTAGCAGAAGCTCTTTGTTGAGTCCACTCCAGTGAGAAGAAGGGTTTAGCTGGTGGATCAGAGGGGCAGGGTGTAAATGACAACAATGAGGAAACAGTATCAGTACAACCAACCAATGCATTTAAAAGACATACAGGAAGGAAACTAGGAAAATCAGGGATAGATGTTTTTTTGTGTGTGTGTGTAATAATAAGTTCTGTTTATATTAGAGGGAAGTGTGCTCCATGGTATGGTCCACTATCTGTGTCCCGTGACTGTCTCTGTATGGAGACCTCCTGGACCACCTTGTAGCTCCCTTCTGGTCTATGCTCTGGAGTTCCCTTGGAAACCACACACACATGTACGCTGTTATGAAATGGAACAAATATTTTAACCATTATTTTCTATATGGTACCAAACCATATCTTTTCATTTTATTGTTGGAAAAGATATTAGGTAGTATTTGTCTATTACACATACAGCAAACCTTATTTTCTAAATTTTTATCATTATGTTAAAAAGTAGTCTAAGATGAAGATGTCCATGTCTCAGAGATTTAATTTCAAACATTTCCTCACTAAACCAAATCTTTTCATTCTTCTTTGTGATAAATGTCACTTCTGTTCAAGTACAGTATTGTGTACACAGTTTTTTAACATTAACCTAAATGCTGAAGGAACAATATTCCCAGTGTAGTGTCCAAAATAAAATAAATAATACATAATTTAAAATCTGGCATACTTATAATTTAAAATAAAGTAATCATACGTCATTAAAACAGCATTTTACTCAGCTTTTATGCAATTTAAAAAATTCTCTTTTCTCACCCTAGATTTGGGCAATGGTCAGGGATCACTTGGTGTTTTGGAAGAGGTTGATACCATCTTCTCAGTTGAAAGTTGAACCATTTTCAAGAATGTCACAGGAAATTTTAAATGACACAGCAGAAACAGTATTAGATTCTGATCAAAGAAAGCATAACTATAATTAGGATGATTGGAGTGATGCCTGAACATAGTGTGGAATCTGTAGCACTTGAAGTAGACAGGGAACTAGGCAGTGCGAAATGTTTTGGGCAACACAACACAGAATGCTCTTTGTGCCTTCTGTTGCAGCCAATTTTATACACTTGATACCAGTTTACTGTGACTTACTGAGGGCAGGTGACTTCCTTTCTCTAAAGTTTAAACAATCTGCTATACATTAAAAAAAACCCAACACAATTTTCTCTCTTTAAAAAATCTCAAAAGCTAACTAAATTTCATTAATGATGCCCTCCCCCTTTAATAAATACATAGGATTAGTACTGATTTATGCTATAAATCAGGTATGGTGCTGATGTGGGAAGATTCCCAAATTTTTGTTCTTCTGTCTTAGCAGGCTCCTGGAAAGTGTCATCATTATTGATTTCAACAGCAAAAGTGAAAGTACCCTAATAAAGTACTGAAGTAGAAGTTTGCTTGGATAATGCCTACCTTATAAGACCATTCTTGTTACTTAACCTCAACTCATTCACCTCTTTGAAAGACAGCAGGTCAGCAGTGATGCAGGCTCTACAGAAGAAGCTTCTCTAGAAAATTTGTGAGGATCAGCCATGACAGCAAGAATCTCTACAACATCTTCTTGGCTAAAACTGACAGTGTGACAGGCTTAACTCAGGCTACAAACAGATGGAAGCAAGTACCAGTATTTTCTTCCTAGGTAGCCACTGTTGAAACCTGCTGTTTCCATTCACTTGCTGTTTTCAGCCTGCACTTTTGTTACTGTAGTAATAAAAATAAGCTTATCCCATGGCTTTGCCAGAGCAAATGGGTGCCACTGATTTTTTCTATTTGTAAATAAGAAGAGAAGTTGTTATTCTTCTTTCTACCACAAAAGTTCCCTGAGGAGTTGTTCTTAAATGTCATTAAAACAAAAACGTTTTTAATATTTTAATATTTAAGTCTCATTCTCCCATCCAAATTAGATGGTGGACTAAAGATTTAAGGATGGGTGTGTCAAACACTGAGGACTCTTAGTATTCCAAGTCAATTAGTGTCTAATTAAGTGCTAATTTATGCTCTGTGTAATCACATAGAGGGTAGAAATTTGGCTCAGGCTAGCTGGAAAACAAAATTTTTGCTATTACATATGGAAACATCTACTACTTTTATACATACAAAACTTACTTGGTTTTATATGAGTCGAGTGCACTGTAAAACAAGGCTAAACTCTTATCCTGGTTTGGCTGGCTTCCTCTAAGGGTTTCAAAAATCTCACAAACATTCTCAGATGTCACAGAATATGCTGAAGACAAGCTGTCTGGAAGCCAATTTTCCATGTTTCCTTCAAAGGGCAAACTTAACTGTCTTCTGCAACAGCAGATTTGAGAATCTATTGGTGCTCACAGTCTCTTTATTCCCTGCTTCACAAAATAAAGAGAAATTTTAGCTAGAGCTGAATAAATCAGGAGCCAGGTTTTCAAATGAGAGACATTCCTACCTTCCCTGCATGCTACAGTAAACACAAATATCATTGTTGTCCATGCAGGAAATGCATCTTAAATCCCAAGCAGAAGTAATGTTAAATTTTGTAGACTTGACCTCCACAGAGACCTGTCAGTCATCTCTGACGTAGCCCATGGGAACGTTCAAATTGCCACACCTGATTTGCATTCTTGTTACATGCATACAAAGACAAGTCCTTCTCATCTTCACTCTTTGCTGCCTCTATGCATTTGCCAGAAAGGACATGGACAATCACTCCATCCTACAAGATGAGAGAAGAAGGGAAAGAAAGAACAAATTAAAAAGAAGGGATTTCCAGTAAAGGCTAGAAAATTCTTATATACAGTAGATCACTCATTCAAATTGTTGTAAGTATTACTCCCAACACAAAGAGCAGGCTTAGCTTTGTGCTCAGAGCATGGTGAATATTTGGTGAATATTCACAGTTCCTTTTGAAGTTGACAGAAGTGGTAGGTGCAGAATTCTTTTCCACCACTATTTGTTTTCGGTCATCAGCATCAGCCTCAGTACCACCGGCCACAAAATTTCAAAAAGACCAGTGCTTCCCTTGGGAATCAAACCAAATTACAGTAGGAACTGTACCAGGAGCTTGCTGCACCTCCACAATTACAATAACTGCTATTTTCTGGCTGTCCCAGAGCGTGAGGTTTTTCAGCCTTGTAGAGGAGTTCCTGCTCTGCTGGTTGAAGTCCACTGAATAATACTGAATTCCACTAATAGGAAGTTCGCTCTTCTCTTTCAATGCAGGAGGAAATTCAATGTTTCCCAGTCAGAGCTCCTCCCAGTGGGGTCTCATTTGGGAGAGTTCAGGATTCCCAAACCCTTCCTCTATCCAAAGGTTTTCCCTGCTCTTATTTTGACAACCATTGATTCTGATTCTATTCCTATAAAGCCAGTAAGACAAACAGTGAAAACAAGGACATAGGAATATAGGTAGGATTTCTGCACTTTGTATTTCTTACCCAAATGTATTTCATATAGGCAGCATAAATGGGCAAGAGGCATCCTAAGTTTTCTGGCTGAAAATGGTACAGAAGTGAAACTTGTCCTTCAAATACCTCAACCCTTCCCCCCACACGAATCCAGTAAATCACCCAGTGATCCCACAGTCACCATCAGTTGCCTTTCCCTCACAGCAGAGACACTACTGACCTCCTGGACATCCCAGTGCTGGTGGCTGTTGTCTGTCTCCTTTGTACAGTTTTGAGGGATAACCTTCCCATGTCTGACATCAAAGCAAAACAGCGGAGCAGAACCAAGTCGGATTTCCTTCATGCTGTTATATTCAAAGTGCTGGAAAAGGGAGGGTTTGTTTGAATAACTATGGGCGGACATCCCAAACTATTTCCAAATGCTAATTGTAAAAGCAATGTCCTGTATGTGTTTGCTAAGATGCAACCCAAATGATGAGTGACAGAGACCCAACAGCCTTGAGCCTACAAAGCAATCCCCCCCTGCTAGCTAATTCTGGCATAACTATTTACCTAAGAAAAAGCTTTGTGGACTGCAATTCTGTATAAAGTAAACCCATTCAATAATAAAATTTTCCAGTTTCATAAATATGTTAACAGAAGGGTGTTTCTGACAGTGTCCTCACACACTGCAGTTAGAAATGTGCCTGCAGCTCAAGCTCAGTGTGAGCAGGAAAACTTGCCTGGGACTTGAAGTAAATATCTGCAATCAGTACTGGTTTGGCTTCTCTAGAAGCATGAACTTTTGAGACTAATATCAGCTTGGGAGTCTACATGAATTTCCCTTCTGCAATTTAGACACTAATCTTCAGTTTTAGTCACTAGTGGGGGAAACCCAGCCCCATTATTCTGGAACTGTTATGTATTTTTTACTCAAAGGTTTTCTGTTCCCCAGACACTACCAAATATACTAAACAAATAAGCATTTAATGATGTCTGCTGGAGCAAAGGGTGGATATTTGACCTCAGTAACACGTGGAACATTGCCATTTTTTGAGTGACTCAGCTGCAGCAGAGTGGGCATCACTGCCCTAGCACATGCTTAATTTTGAGCACACCAGTTATTTCCACTAGTGTCAGCTCAGCCACTTACATGTTGGAGTGACTATCTTCTGTATGGTTCCCTAGATTTGACACAATGCCTGTGTACTCAAAGTATACATTACCTGGGTGAGACTGTCACTGCAAGGGGAGAGTTTGATAGAGCCTTCTGCAGTGGCGCTTCCAGGTCTGTAATCTGCACAGAAGCCAACACCAGTGTTGTAAAGCTGTAAGTAAAGGTTTATACTGAAATAAATCATAGTCAGATACAAACAAAATATCCTTCAGCTAACATTTTTGTGATTATGTCCCTTTACGATACATGTTTTTGTTCCTAATTCAAAAAACAGTTCATTCATTTTTTTTTTCTTTCAGACTAGATCTTGCATATTGATCTTGCAGACTGATCTGGTATAAAAGGCAGAGTTTCAGCAAAGGTCAGTGATACCCAGTGAGTTTTGCTTAAGTTAGAGATACCCACTTCTGGTTTTAACTGTTAATGATAATGAAGTCTATCAAACCTTTTATGCTAATGGAAAATTGCACTACAGCTGGACACTGTAGTCAGAAAACACCCAAGACATTTCAGAAGGAAAGAAACATGTGACAATTCCTGTGATCCACGCTCAGTTCTTACACTCTTCTCAAGCAAACTTGGAAAGTAAAAAGTAAGAGAACACAGTAAAATCTAGCTACTCATAGTAGAGTATGAATTAATTATTAGACCTTGTTGGCTTTTGCAGGGAAACTTCCTTCTGGTAAGGCTTCTGGGAATAAATTCATATTTAATGAATTGTAATTATCAACTATGTACACAGTCAGCCAAGGAACTGCTATTGCTACCACCACTGTCCTTGGGGGAAGTGCAGAACTGAAGAAATGCTTTTTTCTCTCTGTGCACATGGATCAGCACAGAGATATCTCAGCTGCTGTTGCTGGAGGCAACACAATTCTTTTCCTTACTAATGGCACCTAAAGAACCTAAGGTTAGAATCCTTTGAGCTCTGACACTGAATGGAGCCAGACAATTCGGATTCAGTTCCTGGCTGGTTTTCAACATCTGTGTGAGATTTGGACCAGCCCTTTGTCTCTGTCCTTTTCTTTCTCCTCCCACCCTTGTTGCATTGTCTGTTTGGACAATAAATGTTTCAAAGCAGGAACAGCCTCTTACTCACTCTGTGCTCGCTGAGTGCATGGAAGCGACACTGGAGGTTTTAAACCACTGATCATTCTTTATTGTATGTTTTCTCTTACCTTGCCAGAGAATCCCGGCGTGCCTCCACGTTGGGAGAGTTCAGGGTACACATTTGATACAAACCACTGGAAATCTCTACAGCCCAGTCTCTTCTGTAGTTGAAGTCGCTCGCTGCAGTCTGGCTTTTCTGCCTTTATGGAGAAAAGGAGAAAGCATAAGGGCAACAAGATTACTAGTGTATTTGTATTAGAGATGCTAGGAGTGAAAACAACTATGTAGGGATTATTTCTACTACCTTTTCTATCCTCTGTGCTACAGAGGTTGAGATATGTATCTTACGAGTATGCAAAGGAGGAGGTCCAGCTGTAGTTTTTCTTAAACTTTGTGCTAAAACAGCCACACTGGCACTGCATAAATATTTCAGAAATAGTAAATATTTCAGAAGTGGCATACATTGTGAAAATAAGTAAGCTCTAAAAGCGGTTATTATACTGCAATATCAGTCCATCTTTGTCATATTTTTACTTTAAAAAGTCAAGACAAAGTTTGATACTTGTTGCACTGGGATTGTGTTGGATTGTCATTCAGTATAGAATTTGTCCTGCTGATTAAAATTCAATTTTCTGGCCTTTAACAGCCCAGACTACCCAGTTATTTTCAGTCTGCCATGATCGGAGGGCATAAGTGGTGACAAAATTTAGCCCAAAATATAGTCCATCACAGCCTTATCTGACAGTTACTAAATCTAGGAAACAAATGTGTTTTGCCACTATAAATACATAAAACCTTTCCTGTGATTTCCATGTTTTCTTGAATTATAAACACACACAATACCAACTCTCACCCTTCCTGGTAGAAGCTCTGATCTGAAAAAGACAAATGCCTTCAACCCTTGGTGCAGTTACAGGGATCTGCACTGCAAAGGACCAGCAATCTGAATATTTGAGGATATCTAGCTCTAAAGATGGCTAACAGGGTTCTGAAACCTCTAAGCAGTTAAGTGTCTAATCCTTCAGTTTCAAAACCACAAAAGACACTTCTAAATCTCTTGGTGCCCAAACATTAAAAATATCTCACAACCCTTAAGAGTATTTCTTCCCTTTCTTGCCAGCAATAGATCTCCCCCCTTCGTGTTTCCAAGTCAGCAATTCAGCACCACACAACCCTGTCCCTAAGAGGTTTTCTTGAAAAATGGAAAAAGTAAAATGCTTCCCCTAAAAAAATATGATTCTTATGAGACTCTGCTTTAGCTGAAGACGGTGATGGTAGTAAATCTCATTTTGTCATATTAGTTGCAGTCTGCATTTGATGCTTAATAAATAGTGCAAATAATGTAAAGAAAATCATTGTCACTGTAAACCAATCTGAAAGGAAACTGTGCTTATAAATTAAATAAGCAAACCACACAAGAAAAGGAGCAAAAGAGATGGTGGCTGAAATAGTAGGGAGCTGGGAAGAGCCATATTCATCTGCTTCATGCTCATACCATGGGCATCCTGTGCAAGATGTGATTCAGACCATAAACTGAGAAGGCTTATAAAGGAACCTAAACAGGGTCACTGGCTGTGTTCTGCAGTCAAGGCTCACAATGAATTTTGTAGTGGCCCATAGGCTGCTCCACTCACTCTCTCAGCACAATAAATCCCTGCAGGGCCCTTTGCAGCTGAGCAGCAATAATGTCAGTGCTTGCTTGTGCCTTTTGAATAACATCCCACTGCACTGACATGCTGAAAATATTGGCTGTGAAAAAAAGGAACAGAGAAAAAGGGCTGTTTATGTTATTGTATGCTGGGCACAGAGATCATAAAATGGATCATTTGAGGGAGCATCATACTTAGAAGTACTAAAAGAATTCTGGCTAGAATAAACTCACGGCCAAAGGTCATGCTGCTTACAGCTAGTAAACTGTATCATTGGTGACTAATTTTTAGTAAAGAAAATTGCTTCTGAACTGACAAGAAAAGCCTTCAGGAAATTATTAAATGATTTAAGGGCCTAACTGCCCATTTTAAAAGAGTCCTTTCAGGTACATGGCTGTAACCCTTGTGAGTCAACTGATGAACTTGTGGGTAGTGGAGTTTAAACCTACAACACTGACAAGGAGGGAGAAGCTTTCAAAAAGATGTGACAATAGAATAACAAAGGAAATGCAATAGTTACAGACTACAGGATTAGCAGACTGACTGGAGAGACAGATCCATTGATGGAGAGCAAGGAGATCAGACTAAGTGACAAGAGAGGTCACACTGGCACATAGTCCTGTTCCTCTCCTGTTCCTCCTGCTGGATCTGACTTTCTTAGGTGATGGCCCGTCCTGCAATGAATGAGGCATGCAGGACTGTCTGGGTATTAGACAAACTAACCAGAGGTGGTGCTCACCAGTGTGGATGAGCTCATTACAGCCACTAGGATTGGTAGCAGTGTAGGCTGTAGCGACCATGCCCTTGTTGAGTTTGTGATCTCAAGGAGTGTGAGCCTGGTAAGGAGCAAAGTCAAGACCCTGAACTTCGCAAGAGCAAAATTCCAGCTGGTGCTGGTGAGAGCTGGTGAGAGAGATCCCCTGGGAAATTTTCCTTAAGGACAATTAAGGGCTGACTGGAGCTGGCAGCTCTTTAAGGTCACTTTTCTTAGAGCATAAGAGCTCTTTATCCCGGTGTGTGGGAAATGGAGAGAGGGAGGCCAGAAACCAGCATGGCTGAGAAAGGATCTGCTTCTCAAACTGAAGAGTAAGAAAGAAACTCACAGACAGCAGAAACAGGGACAGGTGACCAGGGGGGAATACAGGGATACAGTTTGAATGTGTAGGGATGGGGTCAGAATAGCCAAGGCAAAGCTGGAACAGGACTTGGCAAGGGACATGAAGAATCACAAGAACAGATTCTCTAAGTACATAGGTCAGAAAAGAAAGGCCAAGAAGAGTGTACCCTCCAAATAAGCAAAAGGGTAAACCAGTGACAACTGATTTGGAGAAGGCTGAAGTGCTCAATGACTTCTTTTCCTCAGTCTTTGCAGGCAGCCAGGCTTCACATTTCTCTTAAGTCCCTGATCCTCTGGGGGGGTGGGAGGGGGAGTGAAGTCCCTCCCACTATAAGTAAAGAGCAGATTTGGGTTCATTTGATGAAGCTGAATAGAAGTGAAGGCTTTGGGGAGACCTTTGAGCAACCTTACAGTACCGAAAGAGGGCTTATAAAAAGGAGCAATGGTTTTAAACTGAACGAGAGCAGGTTTAGTTTAAATGTTAGGAAGAAATTCTTTACTGTGAGGGTCATGAGGCACTGGAACAGGTTGACCAAAGAAGTTGTGGATGCCCCATCCCTGAACATGTTCAAGGCCAGGCTGGATGGGGCTGTGAGCAGCCTGATATAGTGGGTGGCATTCTTGCCTTCAGCAGAGGAGTTGGAATTGCATGACCTTTAAGGTCCCTTCCAACCCAAACTATTCTATGACTCTGTCATTCTATGAAATGCAAAAGCAAAACTGAACAGGGAACTTTGTGCAGCACCTACCATGCTCAGCCTAAATGCTTTTAGTGAATATTTTTCTCCTTAGAAGCATGGCTTTGTTAAGTGAACAGGAAAGTGAATGACACTACACACCTGGCTACAAGCCTGTCTAATCCAAATTCCTGGAGGCTGGACTGCTGTCTGTGCAATGCTTCTAATGAAAAAGTAACTTGTAAATAGTGGTATGTTGAGATCTGACTTTCTCAGACCAGTTGCTTCTGGACATTTGTCAATTCAGGAAAATAACACCTTTTTTTGTCACTAGACTACTCATATATGTTCCCTTCCTGTAGGAGAGACACCACAATTTGCCACGTCTGTGAATAACACTGAATATCCTCAGGAACCATGTAAGGAAGACCTTCAGCAACGAAGAATGCACTCTCTAGGAGGGTCCTATGAGCACACAGCACTCCTGGTTTCCACTTCAGATGCACCTCCACCTACTATTGGTGCAAAAATAAACCAGTTTGTTGAGCAAGCTGAAGAATGAGTCATTTGGAGAAGAGGTCATACTCAATAAGCACAAGGCTGAACTCAGGCACAAGTTTCTCTCTTTCCTTCCTGATGTGTCAGCTGTTCCACGGGAAGGTTTAGTAAGAAGTCTACCCCTAGCACCATGGTCGTTGAATGTTTGACTGCACACAGACACCGCCACCCCTATTCCACCCTCTTCACCTACCTGAACTCACAAGCCTTCCCTCAGAAACACACTGCTACAGATGTCCTTACCTTGTTGATTAAGAAAGCCACTGTGTCATGCTTGTAGAAGTTCTCTTTAAATGGGCCCAGCCAGGTCTCTGCTATTCGGATTTTGTTCCTCACAATGGCCTCTTCATAGGAGAAAGCATGGGGAAAGTGATTTCGATAGACATGCCCAACTCGGGAGCATGGAATAACTTCTACAGAGCCACCACAGAGCCAAGTCTGGAACACAGATGAAAGCACAAATAGAGATTACCTTATTTAGATTACTTTTATTTGAAAAAGAGAAGCTCCTTTACTCTACTGTCTGCCTCAGGAAATCCTAAGCTGCACATCGCTGAAAACAGCCATTTATTATATGCTTCTTTATACACTGTTCCCACAGATACAGAGTCACAGAGAAGATACTGGGCATTCAGGCCTCTGATTTGACCCAGCATGGCTATTTATATGCTTTTATGTTTTTCTGTGCACAAAAAGTACAGTGTAGTAGAGAGACCTGGGGGCACACCTTCTCTTGTCTGGGACATTAAAGACACTATACCCTTTGAGCCTGCAATTTTCATTGCTTTTTAATATCAGTCACTCTTTGTATTCAGCAAAAATCAATGCAAAGGATTTAATATAAATAATTTGTTATTAAAACTACAGGTTGGCAAAGAAATAAAGCTACTCTCCCTTTGTTGCATGTTACACGCCAAAATAGAAGAGGCAGCTTTCAGAGGGTGCCAAAAACAGTGACTCAGTCCTCAGGCAGATAGTGATAGCCAACAAAACTTCCTTCTCCTGACATAATGCTCCTAACTCAGAGCAGCTGCATGTTTTTGTCCTGACAGATTGCAGAGCATGGAGATAGATTTCTTCAAGGAAGGTTGTAATCTCCATACCCCATGTTCTGCACTTATTTTATAAATATCTTCTTGCCTTATCATTCAGGTTCTTTAAAGGCCCACTAGTTACCACAGCTTGATGTTTTAATTAAGGTTCTTACCCTTATAGACAGCTCCAAATTTTCTGCTCCCCACAGGGTCATGTCAGAATCATAAGCTCCAGTATTTTGGAAGTAATGACGATCCATGGCCACCACTGCACCAGCTACCACAGGACTCCTGTGTAGAAAGCAGTTTGAAAGTGAACAACTTGACTTTTGGATAAGAAATTATGTGAAGGGTGGAAATTCCACCATTTCCATAGAGACAGTGTTACAAATTGAATATGGTTCCATGTAAGCTTAAACGAATTGATTATCTAAGAAAAAGAAAGAGCAACTGGAGTCTTATTCTAGGATATGCTTGGGGAGCAGAGTCGAGCTGAATTATAAAATAACGCTCAGAACATGTACATCCAAAATAAGAGAGAAACAGATCATGATTAAGACATCTCATTTAACTCTTTGTTATCTATCTTTGCTTTTCCTACAGACCTCCACACCTTGTCTGGTCAAGTGTGCACTAGTTGTGTCAATGTGTGGAAAACATTTGTCATGTTAAAAGCATGACTGCAATCTAGTTAGAAGGATTACTAAGGGCCAAAACAAAGAGTGTAAACCAAAAATCTATCCCTTCAAAATATTAACTGAGCATATGCAAGTAAGCATCTCTGTCTCCTCTTAGCTGAAAGATGACCCAAACTGTTCAGTTTTGTTGCTGAGCTGAGGGGAGGGATATTGTCTGAGAGACTGTTACCTGATAGGGCTGATGGGAGACTGTCGTACCTTCTCTTCATGCTCTGGCACTGGTTCCCAATGAAAATCTAGTTTCCAATCAAAAACACCTCGATGCAGGCCCACAGAGTGATAGTACTGAAAAGTCTTCCAGTCTATGACATCTATGACTGGGGAGACAACACTGTTTCTGAAAAAGACAATACCATTTATTTCCCGAACCAAAGCATAAATTAAGTTCACTACTCAGTTAGTAAGCGTTAGTTCTCCTCTTTGACACTGTCAAGCACAAGCTCTCCTCTAAATATTGAGTGCCTTTATTTTCCCTGCTAATAGAAGCTCAGGTGCTCAGTGCATGGGAATACTGAGCAGGTTGTGAGGAATTTAAAGAACAATAATTTATTGATACCCTGTACCTCGCATTGTCATTTAAAGCTATTCAGGATTTTGTTGAGTTAACTAGCAGAATTCTTATAAAGCTATTTCACACAGAGGCCCTGGCCTCTGACGTTACTGGCTCTGCATGGATGCAGAGTTTATAGCAAAAGATGATTTTGGTCTCACACACTTTACCATCCTTTGATTTTCCTATAGCTGTTCCACACACTTCACACACACTCTACACACAAAGTGAAGTTTGCCACTTCGAGCCAATGAAGAGCACACTCATGCTTTGTTCTCACTGTTTTGCAAAAACATCTATTACCAAGTTTATAAACCAGCTTCTGTTTGTATTTTATCACAAGGATAAAATGCTCTCGCAAATGCACTGTCACAGTGTGGAATCTACTTTTAAGAGCCAGAATAAAGCCATTACACTGTAAGTGGCAACCCTTCAGCTCATTTCTAACTTGAGTCCAATTTCGATTAGTCTGAGAAGAGGTATTAGACGTTCCCCCGTGGCAAACAAGTCACAGTATTTTACAGTGTGCTTGCACATCCTCTTGGAATTAAGTGGTAGTTCAGAAGAGCCCTCAATGCTCCTTTTTTTTCCAGGTCAATGACATATCACATTTGGAAATTTTCAGAGTATAAAGGCAATGGTATTAGGGACTGCAGGAAAAAGGTGTTGAATAACAACATTATCTATTTCCTCTCTGTTATGCAAAAAGGATAGCCTCTGGTTACAGTGCAAGGGCTTGTCTATAGACAGACGTTCCTCTGGAGAAAAATCAGTAACATTTAAGATAGATTAAAGTACACTGGCAAAAATTACTCTTGTTCCAGAGTAGGAATATCCATATAGAAAATTATTGCGGAGTAGTTATTTCCCTAGAAAATAACTTCTATTAGAAAGAGAGAGAGAGAGAGAGAGAAAGAGAAATGAAATGGTCGATTTTGGGGCGAAAAGTAGATGTTTTCTCTCCTCCTTTAAAGATTTATATGTTGGTCAGAAACTGCTTGAGAGAAATTTGCTTAAAACCCAATACTATCAGTGAAGAAAGGACATCTCAGACGTCTCCAGTGCAGTGAGACATTTGTACTTTTTCATGGCAGAGACCAGAACCAGCTGAGAAAGAAGGTAGCTCTGGGTGATGTTAATGTAGTTTTGACATATCTTCTCTGCCTCTACAATCACTAGAGCAATGTTTTTTAAGTATCAGAGTGGGGGGAAATTCCAAACTTTGTTTTATCGCAGTAGACATTTCCTGTTGAGAATTTTAGAAGTCCATGGAGAAACAGAAATAACTGGTTGAAGGGGATTCCTTTAAAATGACTCAGTTACTCCTTTGTTTCCTAATAAGAGCAGACTGTCCTATGATGAGCAGGAAGATTTAAAATAGAAAAGTGATATTGCTCCATTCAGGTGTAAAACCATCCTTTGTAATATGCAATAATAGGCACTCACAGAAACAAGCACTTGGTTTTATAAATAGGTAAGAAAATTTTATGGTCACAGGCAGCATTTGTAGGTGTGTACGTTAAGGCAGTGAGTTGCTGTCAACACCTGCAGGAATCAAGAAGAAATGGAAAGAAACTATACTAAAAATAATAAAGCCGATATTCTCCACTGATTCTCTTAATAATATAGTTTTGCATCCAGGACAGGAGAAAACCCCTAGTGCTCAAGCCAGTAGGAACCTTTCTACCGAAAGCTTTACTGACGAACAGCATGGAAAGGGAAATGCTTGTAAAAGCTACTGAAAGGTAGCGTCCTGATGGACTCACACAAACAGGTATCTTTTTCTTTGATATGGTGGGACAAGTTAAATGGATTTTATATGACTAAACTTCAAAAATTAAAAGTCACTGTAATAGTATTTTTCACAGCCTACTGCGTTCTCCTGGCCACTGCCTGGTTAGCAGAGTAGCTGCAGTTGTACACTCCTCACCTTGGTTTGCTGCTACTTGCTGAAATCCACACTATACTGCTACTGGTTTATCCATTCGCATCCAGACAGGACTGAGGAACCAATGACCCCAGGGTAGTTTATTTTACAATTTCAGTCAAGAGGGAAATACCAGGAGGGAGTATTTGAGTGGAAACCAGAGGCAATGTAGACTAAACCATTCAAAAGACCTTGACTATGAAGACAGGACCACGTGAACTGACCTGATCCTGGATAGTTGAGACAGAGACAACGCAGATACTTAGAAATGCTCAGATATATTCCGGATCAGATGATCCAAACATTTCAGATTATCCTACATTTTCATACTATTTCATCCATTTTAAATCTGTCCTGCTTTTTGGATCCACCTTAAATTTCTTGCCATTATAAAATTCCAAACTCTAATGATGCTTCTGGCATCAGTGCAATTGCTCACAAAAGTAAGTATCACAATAGCAGTTCTTGTAATTGGGCATTGATTCTTCAATGCTGTTTAAGAAAAATACCTGTAATGATGTAACAGATCCTGATGGTTTGAGACCAAACAATTATCCAAACTATCTGCAAAGTGTGATGTGGAAAATTGCAGTGTTTAAAACAGCTGAAAATAACTCACTGGATAGATCACATTCTACCCTGGCTAAATTCAACAGTAAACTAGAACAAAATAAAATCTAAGCATCTTTCCCACACAATAATAGAGTGCAAACTGATAACTGTGTTTTAGAACTACTAATCTAGTAAATCTTTCAAAATTCCAAGATTAACATTTTTCTAGAATACGTTTGTAAGAGTAATTCTAGATCTTCACCTAGTATAAACTGGTGTTGCTCTGCTGAAATCAAATACACCTTCTTAAAACTAAAAATTGGGAGGATCTTTCAGATCTGAAATAGAGGAATCCAGAAATTTTATCTTGTGTGAAAACTGGTTATGTCTAATACTAACCTTAATCAAGCAATGTTTTACCTATCTTTTTGCTGGTATTAATGCTTTTTAAAACAAAAATATCTGTTTTCTGCATATTTAGTTATGGTTTGATATTTGTGTGGTTCCAAGTACAGATTTGCAGCAGAAGGTAATTGAAAGTTGTATGATGTTCTTAGCTATTCTTCTGGTTTTTAACTGGCTAACAGGCAGACAAAGCTTCTTGGCACTTTGAAATGAAACACTGGCAAACTACTGCTAATTTTACTCTGTGGAATCCAAGGAAAGGGAAAAACAGGAAATTCAAATACAACTAGCAGCAAGGCTTTGAACCATTTGATGAATTTGAGAATATTTCAAATGCTTGGAACACACATGAACTACAAAAGGTCACAATTCCATGAAAAAGAAACCCAAACAAGAGCAATTTCCTGGTTTGGCATTTCTCAGCTAAATACAATTGGGAATGAAATGTGTTCCCATGACCCCTTACAGTCACCATGGACATTATGTTCTTTTCTATTTTCAGATTAAGTAACATGAGGAGAGGAAGATTTAATTAACACATCTGTTTTGAAGTTTTAGACACATTTTCTTTGAAAGTGTTTTTTATTGACTTATACTTTCTTTTTATTTGGTGTTTCTGCGAAGGGAACAGATTTTAATCTGTTTAAATCCCCCCCTTAAATAAGGAGGAACAAAAAAATCCCCCAAAACAAACAGGAAAATCACATATTTTCCTCAACCAGTTTCAGAGCGGATTACTCCCTGCAAAAATTAGATATCTAGGAAGTCTAGGCAGTCCAAGTTCTCTGTCTCTGCACACAGTTTGAACTTCAGTGAGTAACGGAGGATACAAGCCAGTTCCACAGCATGCTGCATTTTCACTGAAAACACCTTCCTGGCTAAATGAAGTCTTAGCAATGCAAAACATTTGAAATTAAAAAAAAGGTTAATAAAAAGATAAAATGCAGTGTTCAGGAATGGCAAATCTATTAAAAGATTACTTAAACACTTCCTTAGAGACCAACTCCAGACTGACTTAGGCCATATGAACAGTCTCCTTGAATGGATGGACTATTCATATGCTAAGCACTAAACAAATCTCTGTTAGCTAGAGTGCTGAAGGAATGCTTTATTAAAAAATAATAATTTTTGAACCTGTCTTTTCTGCTAAAATACTCAAATTTGTAAGTGAAGTAACAAAATCTGTAAGCGTAAACAACACCTTTTTACATTGGACAGTCAGGGCACTGTGCTATTAATCGTGCTTAAATCCTCATTGCTCTTGTGTTTGGCAGTAATATTTGCTTTTGGTTTTAGATTCTGATGTTGAGTTTCTTTACCTCAACTCCTTTAAAATAGGTCACCTTCTGATCTTGATTAACTGTGAAAGATTGTAAAGAGATAGCATATCTTCCCATAACACACCATGTAAATGCAGAACATTTACTGAATTTGAAATGTGTATTACTGACAAATGGAGGATAGAAGGATCAAGCAAACACAGAAACCCCAGAATACAGGCTGTTATATGTGAAGGATATGAAAGGCTTTCCAAACAAGGAGAGTAGCATGGAATTGCATGCTCAGATGCTGGGTTGTGTGGGCTCTGAGTGGATAACATCATGCTTGCCTGTGAGAAGTCAGAAAACAGATGGCTTATGTATTTGGTAGCTCAAAAAGATGGGATATGGGCCACTGGAAAGTGGGGAGTCAGTTGAAAAGAGACAAAGGAGCTGTTCATCACTGGTGCAAAATATTTCCCTTCTCTCTATTGTGTTACTATAAAATCAGTACCACACAGGAATTTTCTGGACAGCAGAACTCTGTTTTCTCTTCCTGTACCTGCAAGTTGAGGCTCACATTTACTCCTGAATGGGAGCACACAGATGATGAAATACCTTTCCACTGCTGTGCTAATTTCTAAATCTGTTTATCAGCATTTTCATTAAAGACTAGTGACATAGAATCACTGTGCTCAGTAGAGGCACTTCGAATTTTAGAAACTAGATAAGCTTTTTAAAATAACATAACAGGCTTCTGTTTTCAAATGTAAAATTTGAGCTGTGTTATACACAGTGCCCCAGCACAGAGGGAACCAACCCTTACAACAAGGAGCAGGGAAAGGATCTAAGGGCCAGCTACCCCTTTGCAAACCATCCTTCTGCCATGGTTATGGTGCTCAGACCTTTCTTAGAGGTGGAATTCCCTGTCAAGGACATAACCAAAGTTCATTTTGCTTTCGTGCAGTATCCTCAGGAAACAGTCTTTTGGATCTTTTTTTTTTTTTTAATAATCATTCTGCTCCAGCATGGTGGCCACTGGTTTTAGATTAAAGGAACAACATTTTCAAGGCTTCACGGTACAGTTCATGATATGCTCCCTTTGCCTTTCACTGCCTTTAGACAGAATACAAAATAGCAGCTGTCTTCTGCAGTCTCCTGGAAAAGGCAAACCCTTGAAAAGATGACTGTAAGAATGGCACAGCTGCACTGCTATGCACCATACTACTCACCTGGAATAAGCCTGGAACACAAACAGTTGTCAAATGAAATGATCTGTGGGGCAGATGATCTAGTTTTTTAATATTGCCCAGGTACCTAGAATATTCATCCTTGAATAATCAAAATGTCAAGGAATGCTTTACAAACCATTGAATCATTCTCTGGGCATTATACTAAGCTGATGCACAGTTTCCCAGTCAATTTGTTAGGTATGGTTCACAGAACTAGTCCCAGTCAAGGTGCCCATAAATGCGTGTTCAATGATTTTAGAAAGACTTAATACTTTTGGGGAAAAATAAACTTGATTGAGGTAGTGAATAAAACCATCACAAAGGAAGATGAAATATCATCACTAAGAGCAAGTCAAATACCTGTCAAATATTTCCACACCTGTAAAACTGGGATAATTTTTCTTGTATTTGTCCTATCTGTCATTTTCAGAGATCACTAAGAACTGGAGGTATCTCTCTTGTTGTGAGCATGTTCAACTCACTGTGAGGTCTCAGTTTGGACAAGGATCTCTCAGCATCATTCTAAGACAGGTCACAATATCAGTGGTAGATCTGGAGTCTAGAAAATTAGGCTTCATCACAATTTTCAAAGTTAAACCTCCATCCAGCTCCTTTAAGCTCATGAAAAGGTATGAGCTTTGGAAAGGCTGCATTTTTCCTTGCCAACAAACAACTCACTCACTCTAGGTGCTTAAGTAATTCCCCATCCTGTCTCTCCAGCAACAGTGTATGAGTTACAGCTTGACTGGAACATTAAGAAGAGGAAAGATGCATATTTCACCAGTCACTGTACTTTCCTCATTTGGGTAGTCTCAGGGAGTGCACATGATTCAATTTAACAGCTCCTCAACTGCTAAATGAAGCCAAGTTGACTATGCTAATGCTTTATATTTCCATGGTGATCTCCATGCAAGCATTACAAGCAGTTTACAAAAAATCATGAATTAACTTGCTTATCAGGTCAGTGTTATTATCACCATTCTTCAGCTGAAGAAAGAGGGACAGCAAGTTAAAGTGATTGCCAGATGCCTTAGAGCTTCCCTGTGCAATGGAGAATGTCACAGGTTCTCCACACTAGCAGTGACAAAGCTTCCAGGGTCAGACACAGTGACTGATATGGCATACAAAAAGGGATGGCTTAGCCCATACTATTATCCAAACACTTTTCCAGCTTGGCTTCATTAATCCAATTAGACATTAGCTAACTCAGTGTTAAATTCTGCTCTCCTGGAGGAGTGGATGAGCATATGAGCTCTGCAGAGGAAGAGAATTCCTTTCTCACTACCTGATGACAGTGCTACAGCGTCTCAGAATGATATTAGACTTGGTGGCTTTGTGCTCTCTCAGCAGGCATAGTGTTTTTACACTTGTGGTGGGGTCCTAACTTCTCTCTTGCAGCTGTAATCCTCCCTTCACTATAGCTCTCCTCTGAGACTTTTTGTAACTCTTCATTTCGGCAATACACCTGTGATAAGGACTGGACAACACACAGGAGTTTTGCATGAACATCAAAAATAGACTATAGCTCAAGGCAGAAGAGTCATGAAGTATATTCATAATAAACCAACTAAATAGTCAGCAAACAAAAAATAATCTGCTTTTCCAAGGAGGAACCTTTTTGAAAAGAATATTCCTGACATCCTAGGGCAGCATTACTCTTGCTTTCAGTATTCTTAATGTTTTCATTCAAATGATGTAATAACTTCTAAAAAGTCACATTAATTCTCTTATAAGCAAACATAATAAGCCATAAAAGCATCTTGTTCCAGTGCCTGGGAACGGTCTTTGAAGGTCTTTAGTGTGACTGTTTAATGGTTTGGTAAGAGTTTTAAACATATTTTTTTTATTTTATCCCCTTTAGCAAGTAATTATTTCCTAAGTGGCTTATGAGTAATGACAGACAAGTTAATGTACAAATTTTTCTTTCAGAAAAGTCTCTTTAATAAAGAATTTACTGATAGGTAATTCTAGAAACATTTGCAGTGGTTTTAATCTCTTTGAAGAACTTGTGGACTGCATAGATGAGCTCAGTTCTACATTAGAGAGCAGGGCCAAGCACCACCCTAAACATGAAAGACTCAGAAAGATGAATCTCTAATTTACTCTGTCGATTTGGTGTTAGTGAAAGTACCTGCGATTAGGTGGAACTGCCTAGGCTGCCCAGCAAATCTGGGGTTTTTCCTCTGGAAGGCAAACGGCACAGGTGACACTGGTATGTAACCAGGCTGGCTCAGGAGGACAAAGAATTTTATTCTTGGCTTCATCACTAAGACAGCTAAAAAGTAAAAATAATGGATTCATGCACTAGTTTCTCTGGTGGATGTTTGCCCATTTGCAAACAAGTTGAGACTGCAACCTTTTAAATTCAGCCCACCAGAAAGCCTTCTTATAGCTCTAAGTGGATCCAATTGCTGAAATTTCAGCGACACTAGGTGTGAACTGAGGGTTATCTGCTGTGTGACCTATCCTGCTTCCCACATATCACAGGGATGCATGTGGTGATAAGGCAGAAAATAAAAGCAATGTGACCAGAAGCAAGAAGGTAACCAAAGGAAGACAAAATAAAAGATACCCAACACTTTCTAAGTACATTTCTTTCAGCAGAAATGAGCATATACAGAGGTCACAGGGATATTTACCTGTTGTTGGACAGCCTGGCTAGGAGGGGTTCCAGCCAGCCCTTCTGACACTCGCAGTGTGAATCCATGAAGATGAGCACATCACCTGTTGCCCTGGCAGCTCCCAGCATCCGACCTCGGATGACTCCAAGCCTCTTGTTGCTCCGGATGAGCTTCACACCATCCAGCTTAGAGATGTATTCACTCAGAGCTGACTTCAGGGGCCCTTTCACAAACAGAACAGTCACTGAAATGTTTTAGCTTTGATTCAAGCTGCTAAAGCAAAGCAACAGGTAGTAGGAGATGCTACTTCTTGCAGGTAAAATGTTTTGGGGACGTTTGTTCTAAATGGCCAAGTAGGCCACATTCCAAATATTTCCACAGCAGCATAATGTGAAAGAGAACTAGAGACTAATGGACACTGAGATTCACTAAGTGTGAAGCTCTTCCTGTGGGAAACCGAATAGCCTCCTCTCCTATTTTTGGCAAAATGTGGATGCTCTCACCATCTCAAAAAATACACAGATCAGAGTGAGATACTACAGGTGTTTGGCTTTCCCAAGCACTTTGAATTACTTTAGCAATGTGGAGTTTTCCATTCTATGTTTCAGCCAAAATCAACGTCTGGAAATTATGACAGCAGTCCAGTGGGAAGGCTAAGATTTGCATACTGTGATCTTACTGTAAAATAAGGTAGTTCAGAGTGGTTGTAAATGATGGGGGAAAAAAGAAACATATTTCAAAGTAGTCAGGCTACACTGAATTCTAGGGGTGGAACAGTGAAAATCTGGCATCCAGCCCTGGGCTCTGCTTAGCTCTCTTCCTGAGGGTCCTCGTTGCCTTCTACTCCTCATGCACTTCTTGGAGGAGGAGAGTTTCTTCCCTGAAGTTTTGGAAAAAGGAGCTCACATAAAGAGAAATGGGGGCTACCTTGCTGGCTGAGATCATCAACCAGGATGATATCCTTGAGGAAGGCCTTTGGGGCTGTGTCCAAAATGCTGTGCACAGTTCTCAGCAGAGTAGACCAGGCTTCATCATGGAAACAGATGATGACACTAGCAGTAGGCAGACTGGAGTCATACTTTTGCTGTAAGCACCTGCATGGGATCAAATGAGGAAGACACTGGAAACACTGGTACAACTGACTACTTTTTTCTCAGAGCAAAGTTGTAAGAAATGCAAACCTTCAAGGATGGAAACCAGTTAAAGATCTCTTCTAAGTTCTAAGAAAAGGCATCCAAAACTGGAATATAGAGTGAAAATATGGGAATGACACTATAAAAATTTGAATAGAAAAAGAGGAAAGTTTTGCTGTATTCTGGGATAGTTTTTTTTCCCCTGCTCTGGCTGCCTTAAAAATCAGCTCAAACAGAAATGGTCCAGAGAGCAAAGAAAAACGAAAAGAACAATTGGAGCGGAGAGGGGGATAAAGCAAGACAGCCTCTATCAATGCCCACATTTTCTCAAGTAAGAGAGAAAATAACAAACTGAAATGTAGTACCTTTAAAACCAACAAATAAAATAATTCATCTGAACAACAGAGCAGTATACCTGTGGACTACCTGATAAAGATCCTAATGAATAAACCAAATATCTCAGTCCTCTACAGGAAAGAAATGGATCCCTACATGGGCCATGAATACAAATACAGACATATTTAAGAAAGTAAATGTATTTTTACTATAAATTTTTAAAGGTTGCTTTTTCCAATGGAAATGAGTCACTGATGAATGAGGCTGCCGACCAAGCAGATACTCTCTCTATCATTTTCTGGTATTGGGTTACAGCTCCAGGTACTGACACAACCTACTGCAAAACACCTGGCTGTAGGGATCAGTGTATGGCATTCCTAGGGATGACCCAGTGTGCAGCTGGTGCCCAGGGCTCCTCAGTTTCCCATAGGGCCAAGATTTCACCCATGACATTGAAACAACTTCCATCAAAATTACCATGAATTAGATGCTGCTTTGACAACGCAAGCATTTAAAGATGAAAAACACTTCCTATTCACCCTCACAGAAACTGCATATGAAAACCATAAACCCTCATCAAACAATGCCTGTTTCATAAATGTAAGCACAGGATCTACAAATCCTGTTCATGACAAAAAGTGTTTTCTGATGTACCAGTCCTAGTTCAGAGACACAGAACATGCTATCCTGGCATGAGGATGCACATTTTCCAGAAAATGCCTTCAAATGCCCATTGTAGAAATGCAAAGACTGTCTATATATCTGTTTTGCTTACATTAGATCTGCTTTGCTTACAATAGGAAACACATTCTAAAATATTTTCCTTTCCTGAGTACCAATCATTCAGTGCCCTAACTCATTTTATTTCCAGCAGCAAGAACTTCTTCAACGAATTACAGAATTGGCTGAATGTGGCCCATTGTTATTTCAGCAGTTTTGTATTGCCAAGTAAATCACTATACAGGTTTTACAGTGGTTGTTAAACAATTAGCTACTCAGCAGAAGCTTATGTAAGGGATATAATTTTAATACTGCTATGTTTATTAGCATTTTACTTAGTGCTTCCATTCATGGACTGAGGTCCTTTACTGCTAGACACTATCTGGACCCAAAGCTACTAATCATTTAAGAAAATCTATAGTCTGAATAACTTAAGTATAAGTGCATATAAATGAATATTGTAGATACACTTCTGGGAATATAAATTTAAAATGAGCACAATTGTAATAATTTGTTATAGTTTTTAATAATTCAATTTTTTTATAGACAGGTAAATTTTCTTGATGATTTTTACACTGTAATAAATCTATGTTGTCCTTGGTTTGCTAATTTTCTGTAATCAATAATGTTGTTTCTTCACAATGTCACATAGGATAATTGTTTCTATTTTCAGCAGTATGGAGAAAAGAATACTCTCTTGACTCGGTAGTGAATATTTTCAAGCAGAAGAATCTAAAGGTAATTAAGAAAAGTGAAGATCTGATGCTGCCCTTTTACTACCAAGCAGCTTCTAATCAGAAAAATTCTATAGATATTAGCACCTATATTTTGTACCATAATACTACAATGCCTTTTTGCGAGTACTGTGGCTATAGCAAGAAAATCAGGCTGTTGTGAAATCTTAATTGGAAAAGAATTGAAAATAACTGCACTTGAATACATAACCTTGGTGGCAAGTGCTTAGTTGCCATGGAGATTGGCAAAGACTTGCAATATAGATATCTAATCTCCAGAAAAATGCAAAAGGGTACTGGTATACAGAAATACCTTCCCTGTAATATGGAGCAGTTTCATAGACTGTCCATCAAAAATCAGAATTTAAAAAAAAACAGGACTGTGACTGATATGAGACATAGTGATTTAAGCCAATTTGAGAAAAACGAGGAATTTTCACATGCAGCAATGAACAGAGCTGACATGGCAAAGGCATAGACTCCCACTCACCTTCAGGAAACTGTCTCAGATTCAGCTCCCAACAGCACTCCAGTGGAAGCTATACTTTTGTAATGAAATTTAAAACCTTTGTAGATACCTTGTGAGTTTCTTTTGCCTGGATACATATGACACTCAAGCGCAAGAGAATTGTGGGGTTTTTTTTGGGGGGGGGGGGGGGGAGGCCGAACCCCCATCATAATAGTCACAATGGCAGGCTTGATTCGAGTGTCCCAGGAGGGTGCCAATTGCAGCTGGACCAAATGATAGCAGCAAAAAGTATGGAGTGAAGGTACTTCAGAACCTCTTCTGGTGTGAAGAATTTGCCATCCAATTTCAGTTGAAATGAGAGAGACAGTCCATGGAGCTAACTCACTGAAATGTCTCTAACTGGTTGGCTTTCCTCTACCTAAACAATAACAGACATTATTATGAAAAACACTATCCAAACAGAACAGAGACATACACAATCTATTCTGGTTTGCTCTCATTTTATACTACTGTAAAACTGGACTGACAGTTGTAAGCCAGGTCCCCAGACTAAACTACACATAAAAATTACCATTGTGGTTTGTATGCTGTGCCATAAAGGACAGGACTGGCTTAGAGATATACCTCTGCTGCAGGTTTATGGTCTGGATTTAGATCAGCCTCAGATGTTGAGATCTGGGGTTTCAGTCTGGGCTCTGTAAGCTGTGGTGTTGAGAGGTTGTAACTAGTCAGACAGCAAAATCCATCCAAGAGCTCTGAGACCATGGCTTAAATCTTACTGAGATTAGTATTAACTAAACCTGTCTCTTGTTGGATGGCCCTTCAGCTGCCAAAAATAAAACTGTTTTTTTGGCTCACATCACAGGCAGTAAACCAGGGTCATCATTCCTCCTTTGAACATTACATAGTTCAAAGAGTTGCCAGTGAAGCATGCCAAAAAATAACTGAAATAATATCAGCATCTCATTATTTAATGGAATTATCCAAATTAACACTGAACCTAGCCACCAAGTATAGAAAACACTGCTTCATTTTTCTTTCTTTGAGACTGTACCCTTAAATTAGAGCTGCCAGCTGTCTTTAAACAGGTAAAAATGAACATTAGAAAGCAAAATTATTCTGTGTCTTACTTAAAATGTTTTGTGTTGCAACTTTACACTGTGTCCTGGAAGAAAGCTACGATAGCTTTCATTTCAAAAGGCAAGAAATAAAAATGCCCTCCCACATCCTTTCTCTCACCCCTGGCAGGGAAGCATCTCACAGAATCAATTAGATTGGAAAAGATCTCTGAGATTGTCAAGTCCAAACTTTGACTGATCACTACTTTGTCAATGAGACCATGACATTAAGTGCCACATCCAGTATTTCCCTAAACAGCTCCATGGATAGTGACTCCGCCTCCTTGGACACTTCATTCCAATGTCTAATCACCCTTTCTGTGAAGAAATTTCTGCTCATGTCCAACCTAAACCTCTGCAGGGGCAGCTTTATCATAGATACACCTCAGATCCTTTTTAAGAACTGTGATGAGTTGCCCCTCCTGGGCTGGCGGGACAACTGACTCTTGAGCCCCCAGGCTTCAAATGTAACACATGGGGCATCAAACGCCACACTCATTCACAGTGCCCTTACAGCCACTTGTGGTGGTGCTGGCAGCTCTGCTCAGACACACCAATCTCTACCTTCTTCCCTCCCAAGAGTTTCCTTTCAATATTTGTCACAGAATCACAGA
Source organism: Campylorhamphus procurvoides (assembly GCA_013396655.1). Lineage (NCBI taxonomy): Eukaryota > Metazoa > Chordata > Aves > Passeriformes > Dendrocolaptidae > Campylorhamphus > Campylorhamphus procurvoides. The sequence goes on from WBMV01005495.1 coordinate 2,201,241, forward strand.
GTATTCTGAGTTGGAAGGGACCCAAAACGATCATGAAGTCCAACTCCTGGCCCTGCACAGAACCAGCCCCAGGAGTCACACCAGGTGCCTGAGAGTATTGTCCAAACTTTTCTTGAACTCTGTCAGGCTTGGTGCTGTGACCACTGCCCTGGGGAGCCTGTTTGAGTGCTCAAACACCCTCTGGGGGAAGAACCTTTTTCTAATACCCCACCCAAACCTCCCCTGACACAACTTCAGGCCATTCCCTTGGATGCAGTCACTGGTCACCACAGAGAAGAGATCAGTGCCTGCCCCTCCTCTTCCTCTCACAAGGAAGTTGTAACTGCAGTGAGGTGTCCCCTCAG
>WBMV01005495.1:2204175-2324014 GCA_013396655.1 Campylorhamphus procurvoides
CCTTCCTTGTTCTGGTTGCTGGGTGGTGGGTTCAGCGTCGTAACCATCAGTAGCAAAAACCCCAGCATCAGAAACAACAAGAAAAACTGCAGCTTACGTGATCCATATCTGCACTTCTTCCTCAAGAACATACTGTTGGTGACAAAGCAATACAGATGGTCATGTTAAATATCACTTCAGTCCTCCTCAGATTCCAGTCCTCGGGTTGCACAAAAGCCCTGGTTTTCACTATCTGCCAAGAGGATTTTTTTGCTCCCCTCACATTTCACTGATGCCGTTTTGTGCTTTCCTCTCTATTTACAGAAAAAATGCAACATTCCTATTAATATTTTACTTACTGTAGTAAAACGTAGCATGGATCCAGTGAAATAAAGTAGATCCTTTATTATACAGAGTCCCAGCCTAGTTAGGAAAGCACATGTTTTGCTGATTAAAAGAGTAACTAAAGCTTTGCTTTTTTTCCCTTTTAAAATTCTGAGTCAAAAGAAATCCCGTTTCATATAGTTTCCTTCCAGAGTAGATCCTGCTTCTTCAAAGTTTCCAGTTGCTGCCTGGGTTGAAGCACTGTATCTCTGAAAGCAGATCTGACAGCTCTCCCCCGTTCAGAGGCTTCAACTTAACTGTGATCAACAGATGAGAACTAGTCGGTCCCTGACTTTGTTTCACACATAACTACGGCACTCAGTCAGGAAGCACTTTGCCAGACATAATACAGAGCAATGTGTGCGTCTTTCTCTTGGTCCTAATGCCCTCACTGTGCTTGTCCTATCAAATCAAAACTTTGCCTAAGCTGGAAGAGGTGGAATAAAAGAAGCAAAACATTGTGTTAGAGAAGAAATCAAGGCACAGCGTGGATTGCTGTACTTCTGAGTAGCTGTGTTAAACTGAGAATGCTCGCAGCAAGATGCAATAATTTTATAAACTGAATAAAAGATGGAGTGCACGTGTTTTACTTAAGGTTAGATTTATTCATATGATAATGTGTTAGCTGGAATATATTTCATATCCAATAAATATTTACAGCTGTAGGAATTTTACCACTGACAGAAGGGTGCCAAATTATCACCTGGCAGGCTGAAGTTGTCTCCTCATCCATAAATTTGGTATTAGAGGGCAAGCAGCACTTCAAGTTTTCATTAGTCCAGGAATAATGTAGAAAGCCTGGGCTGGAACAACAACCACTGACGCTGAGAGAAAGCAAGAACTTCTGTGATTAAAAGGGGAACTCAGTCTCTGAGGTCTGTTTGCTAATATTGCTGGCAAGGGTGCTACTGGGCATGGACTGTGGCATGTTTTGCTGCAAGATGGTTGCTTGTCCAATGGGAGAAGGGGTGAGACAGTCCACATGCTTCAGGATTACACGCCTTTTGGTCTGGCAGAGATCAGGGATGGGTGTAACTCAGGTGTTACCAACCCTTTTGATCCTGGGGCATGGGATGCAGTATTTTGCATATCTTGTAATATTTGATGAGCAGAAAGCTCCAGCTTCAGGAGGCATGTGATTACTTAAGAACTTCCACATTCACTTATTTTTTTAAAAAATACCTTTATATATTAAAGCTAAAACAAAAGTCTGAAGACAAGAATGCAGTATACTCTAAAGGGAACCAAGCATCTGTTCTTTTTTTACTCTTTTCCATTACTTACATCCCTCTAAGATGTTCTGTAAGTTCAGCCTATGATTCATAGTAGATAGCTTCCAAAAAAATTAAAAATGATGAAACACCTACTTTTAAATTAAAATGAGTCAGAACCTTCAAAAGTCATAACCTTAAGGGACATAGTGTCTCTCACTTCTGTGTGTAATCTTCTACAGAATGCCTTGAGGTAGTGTGACTGGTCTGCTGTGTCTTGGCACCTTCCCTACCTCAGCTGTTCTATAAAAGGTACAAAGCTGCTTTATTCATATCTTGGATAGAGGGAAGATTGAACCAATATTTTGATACTTCACCATTTTATGTGTTTCCTTTTTTTTAGCTTAAATTCACAGAAAAGTAACATCCCAACCCACCTTCAGCCCTGAGAATATTACTCTTTATCCTACTTTTCAAAGTGAAAATGTTGATTTCAATGATGATGGTTTCAATTCAATAGGGAAGCAGCACACATTTGCATTAAAAAAATCTGAGTTCAAAAGCATTCATTTGAGTAACAGTATGTGTCAGCCATAGAAAGACAAAATGAAATGGAAATGAAGGGACATGTCCAATGCACTCTGCAAAAAGCTTGCACTAGCAACTTGTGAAAGGTTCAGTTCCACAGAGTCCCACTGTCATATGGAATAAAATGAAACATGGAATAAATTAAATTAAATGGAGAAACTAAAGAGTGTGTGGAATCAATGGGAGAAAGCATTACTGGGTTTTTTGTTTGGTTTGGTGGGTTTTTTTTTGTTTTTTTGGGGGGATTGTGGGGGGGGGTTGTTTGGTTTTTTTGTTTGTTTGGTTTTGGTTTTGGTGGTTTGTTTTTTGTTTTTTTTTTTTGTTTGTTTGTTTTTTTTGTATTTTCTCACTTTTATGGGCTACCCAGGCATTTAGATTTCATTTAACATTTTGTCCTGGGTAAAATATCATAACCAGATGCTGTAACAACTCTGATCAAGATGATTCTGTCCTGCTAAGTCCTGTGTTGCTGAGCAAATCCACCTGGATCACTCATGCGGCTGAGTTAGCTACAAATGAAGAGACCCATTAAGAAATTTACAGCAATCTTAGACACTTTGGGGAAAGAGCTGATAGGCAGCATTATCAATAAAATATGCATATGGAATCCAGCCTTTTAATATATCCTGACCATTTTAATGAAGAAGAAATGAAATACCATTACAATTACAGAAGATGCTTGGTCAGTCTAGTCAATTAAATGTGCAAGTATGAAACACTGGGTAGCACACTTCAAACAGCCTCTATTCCCTCTTCTGCACAATGAGCCTTCCTGAACTCTCTCTCATCAACTAGTCTGCTTTCCAACCTCATCTCTTAAAACTGTGTTTTTTCACAGCAGTCATACAAAAGAGATATCTATCCAGTGGATGCTCCCTTAAGTATCCGAGTGGACACATCTTGTTTCCAAAATGCATTTGAAGAACAGCATCACTTTCTTATCACCTCCATACCTGGGGGTGAAGAAGACAACATCTGTGGTATTTTCTTTCTACCTCTGGCTACTCAAAAGTAGGCCCTTCACTGGGAAACAGAATGGGTTGTTCCTGCTGCCTAGCTCTGGGGGATTCCCTCTCCTAGGACCCTTTCCTATGCATCCCTTGATGGAAGAGGAGGGAGCACTGCATGTCCCAGGCTCTACTGTCAGACCTAGAGCCATTGCCTTCTTCCTGAGGTCCAATCTTTTAAGTGCTACTTCATGCAGGTAGCCCACAAAGAGGTAGCCCACAAAAGGTATTGTTGTACTTGGACTGCTCTTCTACAGCAGACCATAGAGCTCCTCAGTCACTCGGAAAGGAACATGTTACAGGTTGTGCCAAATATATCTGCAATTTCTCCAATAAAAGGCTGCTCTGCAGTGCCAATATTGTGTTGGGATTCCCACTGCCCAAATCAGGCAAGATCCAAAAGTCTTGTGCTCCTACCTGCCCAGCTCAGGCACACCCAGCTGTAGAAGGTATAAATACCTTCAGGAAATGCAAAGTCAAGCATTATTGACCACTCCATTCTTTAAGAAAATATTCTTTTACTATTGCAAATTTTGCTTATTAATTGCCAAGAGCTAGAGAACATGAAGTCAAATCTAGGTCTTACCCTTAATTCAAAAAGTATTAGGAAACCTACTTGCCTTATCCAGAGTAATAAAGCTTTTAGTCTGTATTCTGTAGCTGTTTGTACTTACCCTTTCCTCCCCACCTCATTTTGGCTTGCATTTTTGTCCAAATCATTCCCCATCACATACTTGGTAAATATTACGTGATATGTTATGTTATCTGTACGTGAAGAAACAACACATACGTTCAGCGTGCAGAGCCCATGTTTAACTGCCAGGAAAATAACAAAGAAAGAACAAAAACAAGGCTGGATGGAGAAAAGAATGTGTGGACAGGTTGTTACTTACTCTTTAATAAACATCTTGGATTGATTTACACTCCTATGCCAAAAGCAGATGTGCCACTTTCATTCAAAGACTCAACACACAGCAGCAGTCATGGTTTTGTACCTGCATGTATTATATGCCACGGCTCTTTGTGTGTTGCAACAATGGCTTTATTTGCACAGATGTGAAGAAAGTCAATGCATAAAATGAGACCAATTACATGGTGCACAGGATTTGTGGTGTTTTTATAATCAAGTTACTTTCCCCATTCTTCCCAGGATACAATAAGAAATACATATTTTTAGATCCTCAGAAGATATAATTTATTTGCAGGTGTTGCAGATGTTTTGTGTGCTTGGCATTGTAGCAAACATTGCTCATTCAATGACATTTTCTAACAGCAAGTTAATGATAAATTAGAACAAGCTCCTCTGACCTTGCATTTGGAGGCTACAAAAGCTTGATAAAATCTGTTGATCACTGACAGTAATTTTGGTTCTAGCATTGTGATTTATAAGATGTTTGCCTACCTGTCAGTGAAGGAAATGCAGCTGGAATTCACTTCTTACAAGATTTCTACTCATAAATCATGTGGCCAACATAAAATGGAGCATGGAAGCCATGGACCTTTGCACTGCTTTGCAAAAGCAGTTCTGTGGGCATGAAGGTCAGCTGCACTTGATGGAAAGTAGAGGGAATATATATCACAGGAGGGACAGATTTGGGAACGACTGTACCACAGCCTCTGGCTAACTCAGAAATGATAGCTCTCAGAACTTTTAGGGTAGTATTGTGTATTCCGTGCCCCAAACCTAGCCTCTCACACAGGCTTAGACAGCTACCTGCTATCTGTAAGGGCTAAGACTATTAACCAGTATTAACCCACCCAGAAGTGATACATCTGAAGTGGTGTGGACAATACACACACCATCACTTCTACAAGTCTCTTTTACCCAACCACTGTTAATATCCTGGGGCTGGAGAGGATTCTGCATACTTTCAACCCCTAGTGCCCCAACCTAAGGTAATCTGAGTCCAACTCTGAACTGGTTGCGACTATTTTAGTGACAATATCCTTCCCTAGCAAATCATCCCACATTCACCATAAAGTCTAAGCCACCAGGGATAGTGGGACAGTTTTTTCTCTGGCTTAATTGCTGTAGCTTTGCAGGTGAAAATGGAAAGAAAGTGGTTTGCTCTTTTAGAATGGCTGGCCTGGCCTCCTTGGCTTTAAAAATGAAACAACTGAGGTAATGACATCAATGGAGTTACTTCAAGGATAAATTCAGCCCTGTGGATGCAATGTCCCAAGAAGGATTTCTCCACAATGGGCTCTCCCTGGGGATCTCTGCCTGCAAACTTTCACCTATGGGTGAAAATTCACTTCCACAGAACAGGTCATGAAACTATGCACAAACAGAAATCTCTAGAAATCTGAGTGATACTAAAGATACCCACAGCAAAGCCTTTTTTCCCCACCAAGTACACTTTTACTGGTGGGCAGCTCTAACTTCACATCTACTCTATTTCTTTCTACATATACAGGCAGTACATAAACAGCACATGTTTCCAGAAAGTCTAAATATAGACAGCATTTAAAAGTCACAGTATTCATATGGAGAGGCTGTTTCCATAAGAAGTATTTTTAGTTAAAATGGTGGTTAGTGAAAAGAAAGAGCTTCCAATAATTCTGGCATTTAAGTACTGAGTGACTTGCAGTTACATAACTGATTGCTCCTGTTTCAATGCAATGGTCATCCACACCACTTAAGCTAGAAATTACCTTTTTTAAATAGCTACGTATTTGTGCATAGCTGGTATAGTAAATAGTTGCTCTTCAGCTACCTGCTGAATATTGGGGGTTGGATTTATCAGGAAAGTTAGCAGAGAATAACACCATGAGAAGACAATATTTAATGACAGCATGAAGAGCGAATGATGTCACTGTTGCTGAGGTGGGTTAAGAGCTGAGTAATTCTGAGTTCAGTTACTGCAGGTGTGCAGCTTAATGAGCTGCAGTTGGGTAGCAAGTGCATATAAACTGAGAGGACAGAGGGTATTCTTAGCAACGCTGTTCTGGTGGAGGAGCTGGAGGAAATGGGTGAATGTACGAGGTAAGGCTATAATAGATGTTGTTTTTTTGTGCTTTTGTTTGGAAGTAAGTTGTGTTAATATCACAGGTACAGGAGTGAGACCTGTAACTTTTTTCTGTATCTCCCAAAGAAGTTTTATATTCTTTAATAACTTGGTAAGAGGAAAGTGGAAAATACTTCTGCAAGCTTGTTGCCTTTGTTAGTTATTTTTGTTTCTAAAATACCAATTTTAAAAGTATGTCATGTTCATAAGAGTTATGATGCAGTTCAGCCGTGTGTATATAAAAGTTCACGCTCAAGAATAAAGGCCTCTATTCCTTCTCCCCCTGCTCCCTGCCCTGTTGAAGTGCACCTTATAATGGGTATTCTTTAAAATACGAAATATTGTATACTGATGTAAATCTTGAAAAGGTTTGTCAAAGAATCCAAAACAAACCCTGTGCTTTTCTTTACATTTTTTAGTCTCATCAGCATTCATGTAGAATAAATAAAAATTAAATGTAAAGCAGTGTTAAAAATGAAGCTGGGCTTCATGCCTAAGATGTCCTAGATAAACTAGGTTTAGCCCAGAGATGCACGTATGTACTGTCTTATATCTGTGGGGGCTGTGTGTGTGGCCTATGTATTTAAGAGCAGGATTAGCTTTAAGTCAAAAGATGGAAAGGAAATACATGTGTTTGTGTATAGAACTTCAGTTTGTTTATGTATTCTGTATGGGTGTATATACATATGCCAACATAAATATATAAAATAAAAAAGCATGATCTGCTCTCATGGCACAGGCATTCATTTCCACATGGATTATCCTACTGTGCTGCCCTATGTACTGTTTGGTTTGTGGTAGAGTTAGTAAAGAAGAGAGTAAGCCAGTTGCTCAAGATACTTCCTTTCTTGCCTTTTTTCTCCCCTACACTGCAACAGTTCGAGATGAGAACAGAAAACCTCCCGTTCTAATCCCTTTAGCAGTATAGAACTGAATTCTGTACAGCTAAATTAATATATGACTTTAATATGTTAATGTACTTTAAATCTTGCTATCTATATTCGTTTTTTTCTAGCTCAAGCTTTCTGGGAAGTTGCTCAGTAATGTCTGGAACTTAGAGAACCTTAGTTCCATTTTGTTACTGTGGATCTGGGTTTGTTTTGGATTAGCTTTTTTCTTTGTCTTAAAATAGAAGACCCAACCTCCTTGATTAAGGAAGTCTGCTAAGTGGTGTGAGACCCTAAAAATATCTGTACATTGGCAAACCATTAAAAAGAGCAAGGGCATGGAATGAAGCAGCAAGACAACTAAGATGTGTTAATTTTTAATACTCCCTATACAAGTCTGTGTTTCCAAAGGAACTACTCTGGTAGAAAGGAAAGGAGTGTCCTTTCCAAAGGTAACCTTTGAAGGAGGTGAGGCACACAGCTACAAGGGACATTTGCTAAAAGAAAAATCTGCTCATGCCTGTAGTTTGTAAGTGTTTTCTTGATGCTTTTCTGAGTTTTGTTGTTAACAGAAACTTAGCCAAGAATGGGGAATTTGGAAACCAAGTTGAGAACTGGGATTGTCATAACAACAGGTTAGATCTTTAAAGCTCCTGACTTCTTGGCAGTTTAGGAGAGGGGCAGAGGTGGTGGAAGGCACAGGCTGTGGTCACTTCTGACTGCCAAATTATAGGCAATAGGAGCAGTCATGAGTAGTTTTGCTCTGGTCACAAGGAAACAGGTTGTTTATACGTATTGATTAATCTGTTAAAAGATGTCTGCAGAAATATCCTCCATATTGTGAAGGTCATTAAGGCAGGAGTTTTCGACTGTCAAATGCCATGAAAACTGCTGTCATTCATCAGACTCTAGGCATGCTTTGAGCTGTACAAGAACACAAACTGAGATATGTAACTTATTATTCCAGTTTGGTTTTTTCTGTGTTTGTAACTGAAGTAAAAGTTTTTTTCTCCTCTCTTAATTGCTTCATGTGGTACTAGACAGCTGTGATTTTTCCCTGACTCCTCTTTATGTTAAGTCTTGATTTGTGTTTTCTTTTTATTTTGTTTTCTTTTGCATTTTTTAGTTCTTATTTTACTTTTTCTGTTAAGGAAAAAGTCTCTCTAGGCATAGAGGGGGTGCTTGATTTGTGAAGATGGTTAGCACACGTAGTCTGAGAAACCAGTTGGGTGGCTTAATGCTCAGAAAAATTGAAACAAATAACAGAGCTGTTAAATGAGGGGAAAAGGAGGTAGGCATACAGTTAGTAATTTCAAGGTTCTTGAATTCTTCTCAGAAATCATACTCTTGGCATCCATACAGCAGAGCTTGAAAATGTGAAGCAGACAATTTTTATAGGAAGAATATTACTTGTAAAGGTGAATACCTGGGGATAGCATCCTTTTTGAAGACCTGAGTGACTGTAGGTTTATGTTGTGGTGCAGGTACTAGAAACCTGGTCTTCTTTTTTTGCTAGCACTAGCATTTTTGTCATCAGCCTCAAAACAGTAAGCCCCTGAGAGTTTTGGGACACTGTTTTGGAAAATAGTGATTCAGACATTGTGCACCAAAGGGGGAAAAGAGAGGAAAGTAGAAGTTAAAAAAGGTCCTGCAGGTTTCTTGGGACTTTTCCTGTGCAAAGAAAGTCAGAGAAAGGTGATTGTTGCTAGAATCATCATGGGAGACTTCTCATTGGTGTCAAAGATAGTGAGAATTTGGCACTGCCACGTCTGAACCCAAGGCATAGTCAACAGTCAAGATCAGCATCAGGCTTATAAACCTGGTCAGCTGGATCATCTCAATCTATTAAGGTGCTGCACCACTTCCACCTTATGGTAAACATGTTATCTCCTTGTATGGCTTCTAAAAAGGCTGACCTATGGTCCTAAAGCAAACAAGAAGCTGTACACCAAAAGCTGGAAAAGTGGCCTACGTTTTAAGAGTTCTCCAAACCAGAAAATAAAATGAGTGTATGTGTTCAGGGAGTGCTGTTAGACTTCTGGAAATGATCACTCAGCAGATATATGAGCAAAAATAACAAGTCTTTATAGTGGTTTTAATAAAGTGCACTTTATAGCACCTTTCATCTTCAAAGAATGAATGAGTTTATTGTTGGTATAAACCCATGGGGATCAATGAAGATGAAGAGGGGAGTGCAGTTACCCCTTTACTCACCAGGGTCATGATTCCACAGGACTATTATTTTGTACCCTGTCAGTAACTATTACAAAATCTGGGAGACTCCAGTACAAATTTATCTGCAAAAGGCAAACTGAATCTTGTGACTGCAGACTTAATGGCCATCATTAAGTACAATATATATGCATAGCTGCAGTACACTTGCCAAGATTCTGGAAAGATCAGCTGAGTAACTGACTACAGCAGTGTAAAATTTAAAATTCATTGCAGCAATGACTGCTTTTATTCCTACTGCATGCAGTGGTAAATTCTGCAGATCATTGCACACAAAACTGCACCTCTTTCTCTCACCCTCTTGCACAGCATCCCTTTCAGTGCACTCCTTGACAGTATGGAAGCTGAAACTTTAAGTTAAGGAAGGTGAAACCCTGGGCATCATACAGGCACCCAAAAAGAAGCAGTGCATTTATGCCTGTTCGTGAAGCAAAGGCCTCTGGAAATCAGGATACAAGCAGGCTGATGTTTCAGCAGGGTACAAAGAACATTTCTTCTGTGATGTCTTAGTCATTTTATGGTGTGAAAAGGGTGTAAGGCCAATATGTGAAGCTAGCTGTTTGCTTTCCCCTTGGCTCTGCATGCTGGGTGTGCAAGCTAATGCAATTTGCTTGGCTCCTGCAAAGAAGTTCAAGGATTCCCTCTTTATCTGAGCAACCTTTGGCAAAATCTGTCTGTGTTTTGCTTCTATAGTGGCAGTTTTACACAGAGCTCTGTTCAATTTGCTAATGGCCGGCAAACTAATGTGCTGGAATGTCTCAGATGTGAATAATGTGTTAGACCTCTGATTTTTTACTTAGGCGGGAAAGGAAAAATAAACCATCAGGAACACTAGCAAAGCAAAGAATAAATTTAACAATAGGTGCTTGAATGCAATACACCAAACCCAAACCATTCAAGATAGATGTGAAACTCTCATTATTAGCAGTGTTTCAATAGTTTGGGGATGGAATTCTTAATGCAAAGTATTGGTCTTGTTGCATTTGACTCTGATGAACTCTTGATGGAACAGGTATTGACCATGTAAAAGTAGCTGGTTAGTGTGGAACTTCTTGCAAATACTTTGCTAAGTTCTGCTTTATTTACAGAATCATGCAATAAGGGCAGATTCCAGACTTACCTTTCAAATTACCTTCTCAGAGTTTCATTTTAAAAATGAATGGGTGGGCACTGTCTAACATGGAAAAAATTCTAAAACCTACATATAAGCAGCTTCTGTATATTTCTTAACTACTTAAAAGGCTTTAAGAATTTAACCTACTCTTGTAATACATTGCACCAAGTTTTTTGCTATGTAGTAATTTGTTTCTGCACTCATTTAGGCTCTTGGTTTCTGTGAAATGATCATCTGTTCTTGAAGTGTAAACATGGCAAAGAGCAGTAAGCGGGAAACCGTATTACGATAAATGCAGAGTAAGTGACCAGGAATTCCTTTGGAAGCTGCACAGACCACTCTGTTACTTGCTGCTCTGTAACAGCACCAGAGCATATGCCTTGTGGTGCGCTCTGTGCAGGGAGGAAGGTAGAGGGAATTAGTGAACTCCTGCAAAGTTGCTTCAGAAGATGTAGCAAATGGTGACAGTTCCCTGGAAACTGCACAAAGCGGGGAATGAAGAGATGTGAATTCTTTCCCCCTTCTCCCATTTAGCCTTTGCTGGTGGATCGCTTATTTATGCATTTGCTGCATTTCTGTTTAGATTTCCACTTTCTCCAGAGGGGATCTGTGTTATGTCAAACATTCACACGGCATCTCTTCAATCCTGTGTTACCTTAAAGGTAGTTGTGTACAGCCTGGAGTTACTGTGGGTGACAGATTGAGCAGATGCTTCAGTTCAGGGGAAGCTGCTCATAGCTTGGATCAGCCTTGAGTCTGTCCTCAGATACACTAGTGTAGCTTCAGAGGTATTAATAGCCACAATGAAGTCCTTTTGCAAAGCTGTAAAAGAAAGTCATTTCACAGTTAGATGTAGATGGAACTGACTGATGTATACTCCTGTAGCTGTGAATGATAGACCTTTCATAAGAGAAAATTTACTGGTGGAATGGGTTTGCAGCCAGAACATTCTTTCTACAAAGTCTCAAAATGGCTAGGATGTCTCAACATAGTAGGATAAGAGATTTGTCTACTAATCCTCCACTGGCTCTTCCAAATGTGTGCTCACTAACCAGAACTTAGAGTGCTGTGGAGAGAGCTTGTGAAGTGGTGTTGCCCACAGTTCAGTGTAGATGTTAACATCCAAAAAAAAATCACTTCCTGCAATATTTAATTATTTCCTTGTTGTTCACTGTATTTTTTTTTAAACTTTTATATGGATGAAAGTGATGTTCACAAGTAGTCTGTATCCTTCAGACTTGCTAATAGACTTGTTCACCTCTTACAGTCTATGCTGTTGTGTAGAAAGTATTCTTCTAACAGTAGAGTACTAGATAACATGCAATGAAATAATGTAATTTATACAAAGATTGTAAGAAAAATTCCTAGGCCTGTATTTTCACAGGCATTATTCCTGCAAATGACCAGAAGACTGTGCAGTTTGCTACTCTCTCCTGCAAATAGCAATGGCTACCACAAGACTGTCATTTCCTCTGTCTCCTCACAGGCTTTTGTGTAGGTGTGCTGAAGTGGACTGTCTGTGCTATCGTCTGGTTCCACTGAGCTGAAAGCAAATCCACAGATTCCCAGGCTACCTCAACTCCTCAGCTGCTCCACACTTCTGGCGTGGTGTGGAGTGATGAGGGAGTGATGTGGTATGTGAGGATCTTGCCACTATCTCCCAATAATCAACATTTCCTGTGGAAAAAATGCCTGACATGGCTAAGAGGACAGCCTTCAAATCAGAGGAGGCTTGATGAGTGGTAATAAATAGTGCTGAATATTTTGTATTTCTTGATGCAGAGGCTCCTTGCTAGTCAGTGAAGCAGCTATTCATAGACTGAGGAATTGCAGCCCTGGCTGGCAGAGGTTTGCACCCGTAACACATCTGTCTCTGTGATTTGTGCTCTGTGTTGAACCCATGGCAATGGGAATATGAGATGTATGTATTATTGCTCAATAATTCCTTAGTGCCAAGGGAAGTAGAGGAATAAGTTGTAAACAAAAGAATAAGCAGCAGTACACTTATTTGGACCTGTTGCCGCAGTTGATGTGAGGGGTCTTTTTAGTGACAGAGTACCAGGCCATGTGTATAAGACATCTGTGGTAAACACAAAATGTGGTTTATTTTTGTGGTGGCAACTCTTTAGGCTCATAGAAGGACATTTGTGATTGCTTTTGGAATTGGGCAATGTGCAAAGAGAGGGGCAAACTGCTTGAATCTTGATGGGGACTGTTGCTCCTGATGCCTGCACAGCACCCTCAGCCCACTGAGGTGTTCTACAGCTATCCTGCCTTCTGCTCACTGTGCCTTCATCATTGCATGTCAGTCTGCACTGTTGCATTTGCCCTTTGACCTCAGCCAGCAATCTTTAGCTCTCCACAGGGCTCTGTGATTTGCTTCTCCTTATCCCCAGCTGCTCTATCCATACAGGTGCCTGGGCAGCAGCTGGTGTGCATCATCAGCACGTATATACCAGTGGCACTGGCTGATCAGTTAGCTGAGAGATGATTCCTGTCTGTACTGTGGTGGGCCATGGCTGGATGAAGTTGAAATCTGAAAGAGTTGAGTGTTACCTGCACAGCTTTTTGCATTTGCACAAGAACATTCCAGCCTTGTGCAAAGCCAGGTTGCTGTCTTCTTCCTGGCTTGGTGAATGTGGAAAAGAAGTGTTGATGCTGCAGGGGTGGCCTCTCCTAGTGCTGTTGTTGGTGTGGCTTATTGTGGTAGGCAGAGCAGTGTTTGGTTTGGTATTTCTTTCCTCTGACCCAGCAGGGACCAGGTTTATTGTGCTTAATGCAAGTGCATGCATTTGTGGTTGTAGCAGTGGGGAAGCAGGGTGGCCCTGCAAGATGTGGCTTCTCCAACACCTGGATGGAGCTGTGCTGCTGTCAGATGTGAACCTCTGTAAATGCTACTGTACAGGTCAGAGATGGCAAGCTGAAATCTAGCCTGTGTTGTGCTGAAGGGTTTCTGTTGTGTGTGTATAGCACATACATTGTGGGTGCTTGGTGTGTGCACACGTGTTTCCAGACAGCTGTTTAGCACATCAGTGTTGAAGATGATTTGTGGGCCAAGTACTGCTTTTAACATACTTTTTACAACCTTTCATATCTCTCTGCTCAAACAGACCATGTTGCAACAATATCATAGTTGTGTACGAGTAGGAGTTCATCTTTTCCAAGTTGTTAGTGTATTAATTTCATGTGGTCAGTTTAATGAAACATATTTTGAAATTTTCCTGCTTGACAAAGACTTGTCAAGCCTCCCCTGCTTTTGACTGTAAAGCAAACCTGGGAGCTGCCACTGTCTCTCTGGAGACAACTGCAAAGATTCAGACAAATGCAACTACACTGTATCTAAATGACAAACCTAATTGGAAGTCCAGACTTGTTCAGGCAAATACTATTTGAAATGGTACTCACTACAAGCATTGCAAATCACTAATTTTATAAAGAGAAAAGGGTGGTGAGGAGAACAATTTTCAAGCTTTCGCATCCAGCAATGAGCAACTAGCTGTAGGAACATTGTGTGAGTAGAATACATACAATGAAACATGAGGTAGTAAAGTGGTTTTCAAGTCAATCTAATCACAAACTAAGCCAGATTAAAATTATTATGATGAAGAAAAATGTTTTCCTGTTGTATGAATTCCTTCTTTTAGGGAACTTTTCCTAGAAATGCTTGTTTCCAAATGAATAATAAACTCCCTGAAAATTAGTCTGCCAACTCATTGTGCATTTATGTTGGTTAAGGATTCAGTCTGTGTCTTGCCTAGATTAGTGTCTCGAAGTATTTTCATTGTTTTCAGTGGACGAAAAAATCACGTTTCTAACTGGGAACTTTAAGGTTCCAGACAAATCATATTCTCTATATCACCATGAGTTTGTCTGCTCTTATGCTAGGAAAAATACACCTTCATTCCTTTTACTTCTGCCAAGTTCATCTAAGTCTTACAGGGAGGTTGTTTAGTTTGTGTGTTTTCTGGAATGTAAGTCTACATTGCCCCCCTGATTTTCCTAGAGCAGGATACTGCTGACATGTCTCAGAATTACTTGTAGATTGCTCTGGTAACAACAAAGCAACTAGCTCTGGATATTCTGCTCTATTTGCAGTTGTACTGAATTTGTCAGAGATTAATTCTGCAGAATATCCCTGTGAACTTTGCCCTGTGGAAATGGGCACGGATATTTGTCTTCCATCACTTGCTGCTCAGTGGGGCTCTCCCTCAGGGTAGGCTTGGGGCTCTTGTGCAGCTTGAAAATGCCTCCTGTGGTAGGGCTGCACTCTCCATCACAGTCCCAACTAATGAACACTACCCAGTGGAAGATCTGTTCCTGCTAGGTCTTCCTCTTAAAGTGAAAATATACTTGTATGTTGCTTCTTGAAACAAACACGTAAATGACAGTAATGTAATATCCACATTGATGTGATGCTGAATTCTGGATGCATTAGAACAACCGAAGGACCTGTTATACTCATTTAGTTTCTGGGAAGTGCTCTGGTATTTATTGTATGATCTTTTGGTCTCCCCAGGAACATGGGCCATGTTACTGCTGGATACAGTAGGTACATTTGAGCCCTGCCATGCCAGGGTGGATGGCTGATGTGGCCTGTTGCCTTATTGCCCATCTTGCAGAATGATTGCCCTTTACCTGATTATCTCACACCTTTTCTGGAACAAGGATTTTTTTCCCCACACACCAAGTTCAGTTGCACTGGTGGTTTTGGTATGTTATGTATCTTATGAAGAAACAGACATTTGAATCTTATGAATCATATGCACAGAATCACTCCCAGGGCACTGAGAGCTCTTGGGGTTCCTAACCAGATGCAGGGTTTCACCTTGTGTGTCAATAGCTCTCTAAATCCTCAGCAACTCAAACATAAATTTGTAACAGTGCAGATACTCTTGCTTTCAGCCTTCCCGTAAATGAAGTTGCATCAGGCAACCATTAGTTCTCCACTGGTGCCTTTTAATTTAAGAGTATTAAATAAGGATCACAGTCTCATTCTTTAGCTTTCACAGTAGGCGTTTCATTTTGACTCTGTTTTCGCCAAGCCTTTAATTGGGGCTAATGGGAATTGCTTGTCACATTTCTAAATTCAAACTTTATTGCAAATGATTTAGACCCACACTTGTTAAACTGTAGCCTACTGTCATATGCGGTCTCAGTTATGCCATTTGTAATGAAAATTATTTTTAGGCTCATTGCTGTAGTGTGGTCATTCTGCTAATGTTTTGCACAAAGGTGTAAGACAAGTATGCAATTTTTTCCACTGCTAATATAAAAAAATGTTTGCTCGTGTTGCCTTTGAAGTGAAGATGGGCTTGTTTGCCTGAACTGCTCTTTGTTTTTTGGAAGAATTCTTGCCACAGGTTCCCTCTGGGTCCCTTGAAGTCCAAAAGTAGTCTGTTTCTCTCATGGTCTGGGCTCTGGCTGATTAACTCCCTGTAATGAGAGAGTGGGTACAGTGCATCAAATGGTTCTTAACAGTATGATCTTCTGCACTTACTTTGCTAGTGACTCACTTAGGCTTAGGGACATCCATGTTGTTTCTAGTCTTTTAGATCAACCAGTTTGCCTCATTCCTAACCACATTTAAGAGATATGCTCCTCTTTGGGAGTGGAGTTCTTAGCCTTGTTTTTTTCTGTGGGCTTCAGGAGAGCAGCTGAGAAAAATCAAATCTGGCTCCTCTGCACTCCCATGTGTCATGCCAGGGAGCTTTTTAGCTCTTAGGTAGAGTTTCCTGGTTCAAGCCAGAGAGTTTGAAGGCCCACTGCCAAGTATGTAGTGAGGGAGGATTAGAATGAGCAACTATAGTTCAAGTTAAAGTCTTTGTCATGTTCTCTGTATGTTCAAGGCAAATATTCTGTACAAAATTGTCATTAGAGCACCCATCTTCTACCATTCCATGAGACTGCAGATCGCATCAGTGGGATCTCATTTGTTGTCCCTCATTTTTTCCTGTGGAAGATGCCATCCTTGCAGTCCACTCAAGGGGTCATCCCTGCAACTGCCCTCTCTTGTATAGCTGTTCCTCCTGGAAGATGGTAGCAAAAGGTGCTGTGCTTTGAGTACAAGCAATTATCTCTGGCTACTGTATTGTCTATTCCTTAAAGACATTAATGGAAAAAATCTTTCACTTAGCAACCAAAGCCCCAAGTTTAGGAGCATGAACAGTCTTGAAATGCAGGGCTAGTACTTAATCTGTTTTGTGTATTGGTATTGTTTAGTCGGATTTTTGTTTTGGGTTTTTTTGTTTGTTTTTAATCTTGGCAAAATCTTCCTTATGTTTTGCTACCTTGGGAAACATGGCAGTGATACTTGGTTTAGATGTACATCTTAACTGGATGGTTTTGACCTGTGGAAGGCAATTGGTGAAAATAACCCTGCAATGAATCTTTAGACTAGTGAAAATCAGCACAGGAAAATGTTCCTCTGATCTGGAGGTTTCCCTCTTATGTCATAGGGGTGACGGATTGTCTGCAAGAGGGAAGGCTGTTGAAATGCTGATATATAACTTGATTGACTCTGTTTATATAAGACATCCTTATTAGCTGCATTGAATGTTTGTTGCTTCTGTTCTAAATGGCTCAGTGCTTCATTCCACTATAAAAGTCTGCTTTTGCTCAAATGTAGTGTGCTAACATCTGCAAAATTGTCCTTGAAATAACAAGTTGAGAGTGCTGTACTTCAGTCTGCTTGAATTTATTCCATCTTTTTAAAAAAATCATTCAAGAGTTCAGAATGCCTCAACACTGTGAGGTTGTGGAACCTGCTTTTATCCTTTTATATGCTGTTGTAACTAAAGAGGCAAGTTTTAGCTTCTCCTGAAGAACCAATGTGGCTTTACATTATAACTTTTCTCCATTATAATGTAGTCCCTATGCCATTTATCAGATCTGACTCTTCTGTGGATACAGCCGTATCTGGTTTTCACATTTAATTTTGCTAGCCATTTATTTTGAGATGAATTGATCCTACTTGGAGGCATTTAACTGGGTGTTTATCTCATCTCCTGAGTTGCAAATTCTTAAGTTGCATGAGCCCACTGAAGTCTGCACAGCTAATGGAACACCCATATATGAGATGCCAGGGTCAGTAC
Organism: Campylorhamphus procurvoides; assembly: GCA_013396655.1. NCBI lineage: Eukaryota > Metazoa > Chordata > Aves > Passeriformes > Dendrocolaptidae > Campylorhamphus > Campylorhamphus procurvoides. The sequence goes on from WBMV01005495.1 coordinate 2,221,677, forward strand.
GACTGCAGTATAGCTGTTGTGGTGCTTGAGAAGAACTACAAGCTATGATAAGTGAGGTTTATTTTCACATTTCAAAGGGTATTTACAGAGATTGTAATCTAAAAAAGGAAAGGCTTAGAGTTAATGGTTGACATAGAAATGACAATAAGAAATTGAACTTTGCAGTGCTACATTAACAGAGTTAAAGTTGGCAATCACTTTTCATATGGAAAGGTGTATTTCAGACTTTGATCTACCCATTTTATCTCTGTAGGTGAAGAATTGAAAAATAACATGTTCACATGATACTACAGAATGCTTAGTAGGAGAGGCAGTTGAGGCAATGCAGTAGGGCTTGCTTCGTGCTTTTAGTCTGTTTAAATTGCCTGACTGTGCTTATTGTTAATGTTTAGAGTAGCTATTTACTGAACTCAAAAGATATTTGCTATCTGTCTTTGACAACTGTGAGATATTTAGCATATCTGATGTGCTTTATCTGTGCTTTTATTAATGTGTATTTATCTCTATTTGTTATATTTAAGACTGCATTACTGAACACAGATCCATCATAAATAGATGGCATTATTGTAGCCACAATCATGTAGGGGGTATAAGGAAAAAGCCTCACCTCCTTGTGTAAATTGAAGCTTTCCTATACAATTGTTAAATTTAAAATCTCCCATCAGATTTTTATTTTGACAGCCAAAGTAGTTTGATACTGTGTTTTTTAATAACGTATTTCTGATTATTTTAAGAGGGTGTGTTCTTGCACATAAATGAAATACCAGCAGCTGTACTTCTCCTTAAAATGCTAGCTACATAGCAACATGTTCAATGTTTAATTAGCTTTGCCATGTTATTAACATCTCTTTAATATTAATTCAGAAATACTCTGCTGTTAAAATGTAGAAAAGATAATGTATACATATAGCTTATTTATATGCATAAATTAGTATAAACATGAAAAATACGAATCAAAAATGTAGGTTAAGTACCCAGATAAAGTTTAACAGCCAGCTTTGTCAGAGTGTGAAATCAAGTCTCCTTGCAAGCAACCTTGAACACCAGAACCCTGTTGCATGCAAGGGACAGAGATGTGGTTTTGTCAAGCTCTGGGCTGGATGAGCTGATGTTTGATTGCCACTGTAGTGGCCTCTCTGCTGATGGCAGCACTCAGGTGCTAGCCTGGTGAAAGGGTTGAGGCTTTCTGCCTCAAGGTGACAGGGTGATTTATGCTGTATTTGACAGGCTCTGTCTTCTGAGTCCAGAGTTGAGAAGATCTGACAAGGGACAACTAACAGGCACTGTGGATAGAGAGTAGCAAACTCTATCTGTGCAAGAGAGCAAAAGTGGAAGCAGTGATTGGGAGGTTCTGCTGCTGTCCCTGGTGTACTACAGGGCACACTCCACTACTCAGCATGATGGCACCTGAACTCATGCCAGGTGTGTTGCCTGAGTGTATTTGTTCTCCAGACAAACTGCTGCTCTGAAATAAAACTTCACCCCAAAATATTTTTCTGGAGCAGAGGGAGTTATGGTTTCTTCTCATTACAGAACAAACCATTTGCAAGATCTGAGCTCTAATTCATATCAGAAGTAATGGTTTGTAATGAGAAGATTTAATGACTTACAGCTGTGAGTTTTCCATCCAAGTGTTCTTTTTTTTTTTCCTGGAGTCTATGAACCACTTTCAAGTGGAAGGCAACAAAAAAAAAAGGAAGTATAGTAAACCTGAACTAACAGGTAAAAAAGGGTCTGAATGTCCTCTGGATTTTTTTATGAGTATAGGGGAAAAGGGTATGAAAATGCCCTGACCTTTCCCTACAACAAGCTTTTCAACTACCAGCATTACTATGCCAGGAATGCCATGGAGCATATTTTTCATGGCTATTTTGAGGATTCATTATGCGGCGTCATTTGCTAATAGGAACAATTCTCAGTTGTATATTTGGTGGTTATTTATTGTAAAGGCTTCTAGATGTTTCAAAATCCATTTTTATGCCTTCTTGTGGGTGTTCCAGCAGAGAACCTTCATATGAACTTCTTGCCCTACCAGATTCATATTCAACTTGAGTTTGCTGAAGTTCTTGTCATTCAGTGTACAACTGTTTGCAGTGTGCCTTTATCTCATTTGCTTTCCTTGGATCAATCAGGGAACAGAAGAAGGGAGAGTGACTAATGCTAGTGGTGAATGAATTGCATGAGTGGTACTTAGATATGACTGTGAGTAGACACCTCTGGAGAATCAACAGGGGAAAAATGCTTCCCCTAAAACTTTAGTACAATGAATTTGGAATAACACTCCTTATAAGCAGTGAGGTGGGAGAAGGATCACAATTTCCAGCTCAGAGAGGAAACCTTTCTGATGTTTCAGACACTGTCAGGTTTCCTACCTCAGCTGTTCATGATATACTTCTTAATGCCTTCAGCTAGTCATCACCTCCTTTCCCATGGAGTGCTTGAAACTGGAGGAGGAAAGTAAAATGGAAATAGTTATTCTTCTTTCCTGGCATTTTAAAGACATGAGGACATGCTTGAGACATTGAGATTTCTTTTGTCTTTCTACTGTTCTCATATTCTTCCTCCCCTTTCTCTTCTTCCCTCTAATAGACTGCAGGGAAAGAAAGATGGGAAAATTCACTTACCTTCTTTCTGAAGCAAAAAGTAAAGGACGTAGGAACCAAAGGAAAAGAGTTCCCTTTGTTTCTCACTATGTAAATAGACAAAACATCTTGGCAGTCAGTCAGAATGGCAGCTAAGGTACTCAGACAGATGACTGTAAAGCTATCAGATTTATAGGACAGCTTGACGTAAATGTGAATTACGCACCATTCATATTGGGCAGGGGCTAGTTGAATCCATACATCTCTGTTAACTTGTATTCCAAAATGAATGCCTCATCCATTTGCATTCTGGCAAGGTGGCAAGATCATTGCCTCACTTTGTAACTTTTGCTTTGTCCATGTTCATAACTGCCCAGCTGTAACAGAGACAAGAGTCAGTGTTGGGTCCTTACCTCTTACTCAGCTCCCGTGACTCATGAGGCACATTACAATGCACTGAGGAGTTGTATTACTGAACACAAGATTCAAAGATCTGATTTTGAACAGAACAGAAAGGTTTTGTCACAGTAGTCCAAGGCTAGTTGGTGTCCATTTAGACAAAGAATAACCATAAGTACTATTACGTGACTTTACTAGTGTGACCTTGGACATGTCTGACAATTGCATGCAATAATTTGCTTCCTTCATTCTGAAGGCAAGGCCCTGCAAACATTCTCACACTACTGTCTGACAAGGCATAACTGTGGCACCTACAAGGCAGAGATACAAACTGTTATCCTTGCAGGCTCAAGCTGTACTAAAGCCAAGGTTTGCTGCCATCTCACTGATATATTAAATGTGAGCAGTCAAGAAAAAGAAACTGTTACTTCATCCATCTTTGTGGCTGAATGCCTTTGCTTCCCTTACATCTTGTTTATTCATGAGTATTTAGAGACATTCCTCAGTGAGGGCTGTGTAGCTGCAGTTTTGTCTCCTTGGAGTTTGTCTCCTGTCCACTTACTTCATTAAACATTTTTTTTTGCATTTAAGGCAATGCCTCTTGTTACTGAGTTCATGACAGCCTGTTTTAGGGAAAAGTGTAGAAACTATATTTAGAGAAAGGTGCAAAGAGGTGGGTGGGCAAGAGGGAGAAGGATGGCTAGAGCCTCTGTTGAAATGTGCTCAAGGAATTGGGTAGGGAAAAGGACAAATACTGCTTGCTGGCAGTGAGGGCAGAGGAAAAAAAGCCAAACCAACTTCCTAAAAATAGGAGGACAGAGGTGATGGAAAATATGAATTCCTTTATTAGTGTGTAACGTTTGTAGGGTGGTTTCTTTCTTGGGTGGTGAGGCATGGCTGGTTACCAGTTAGAGAGAATGAAAGGGTAATGTAATGGCTAAAATTGAGGAATAAAGGAAGTTGGCTCCCTTTCTGGTCAGCGCTGTGATGACATTGGGAGCTCTCTGATTTTCTTTCCCTTCTTTTCCCCCACTGTGATCAGAGTGGCCCCAGCTGTTTGAGCATGGAGGGAATGAATAAGCTTTGTTTTGCTTCAAACTGGGGTGATTCCATCTAGAATTGTTACCAAACCTCATAGTCCACAAGTCTGGACTCTTATTTTCAGCTATGTTGGAAAACCTGCAATGTAGTCAAAATACCACACATGATTTCCAGCTTAGTGGAGGCCTAAGGGCTCAGTATTGGAAAATTATAGGAGTAGTCCAAGAGTGTCAGGCAGGCAAGGAATGAAATACCCAGATTTAATGCATTGCAAAGTTATTTGCCTCCCAAGTTTAAAACTGGCTTATGATTATGTGGCTGTATTTGGCCCCCATTTCTGATACAAGATACTGAGATAAGCTGTCCTCCTGGCTGAAATAAAGGACAAGAGTTTCAACAGTAACCTCAAACTATGCAATGAGGCAAGGGAAGGCATATACACCAGTATAATATTTTCAAGGCATAGTGAGGAGCAGATGATAGCTGCAGCTTTTAAATGCTTTTTGCTGCAGTTGGCAATGCAAGTGCTGGTGCATCATGTGAAGTTAGGTTCCATTACAAAAAGTGGGACAGCTCTTACGTGATGAGGAACACAAAGGATGCAAAAATCGGTCAAGTGGCTCCAGTTGTCATTGTCCCATGCAACTAACAGAGCCTCCACAATAGGAGTGTAGACTGGACTGTTTCCCATGAGGACAATATCCTTCAGTCTCTTTATTGCTGTCACTTTTCACACTCACCCTTCTCATGGTGAGTAGCAGGGTTTGTTACAGAGGTTTAAGAAATGGCCTTGAGGTTTTCCTGGGTGAGCACCCATGTTTTTGTGTTGGCACTTGGAAAGAGTGAGTGGAGGGTTGGATCAGGTCAGCTGTAGCCTTTCCCCCACCCCAGCTGTGTGGGCTGCTGTGGGCCATGTGCTGCTGCACACAATGGGTATGGAGGAAGATTTTAGGACAACTGTGCTGTCGGTCCCCATCCCTGTATGTACGTTCTAGGCTGTGTCCAAGTGAGGGTACTGAATGAGCCAAGCCACATACGGAGGCTGACCTTCTAACCACACGCTTTGTGTTCCATATCTCTCTACTTGTATATATCAAACCCCATCAAAGCAGAACAAAGTGGAAAGTCTTTATCTACTTAGAAAACTGCAGGTTTTCTTTCATCTTATTTTAGAGTGTATATTATAAGTATAGTATAACAGTGCTGTCCCTGACACATGGAATACTATCATGGTATTTTTATGTTCCTTTTCTGAATTAATTGTCTGGGCTAGATTCTGATTGTGGTTACAAGAAGCTGTTCTGAATTTAGGTGGTGTAAGTGAAATCCAGCTGAGAGGCAGGATGAATATTATGCTTAGCTGAAAAGCATACCCTTAACTGTACCCATAGAGAAGCCACAACTTGTCAGCTCTGGAGCCATGATAAACTGGGCTGATTAGTGCTGGGAAAACAGTATTTTTTTGTTGTTGTTATTACCAAAAATGTGAAAACAAAACTGGCCACAAAAATAGCAATCACTGTTATTCTTGTGTAGACAAAAACAATGCCAAATCAACATCAGCAAGTAGGGAAAAGAATAGAGAAATGCCTGTTCAGAAAACAGTTTAATAGAAATGAAAGTTTATGTAACCCATAAAAAGTGTGACTCATTTGTACTTCTATCCCAACTGCAGGCTGGTGTTCCAAAAATCTTTTCCAGAATTTGTATGTAGAAAGTGTTTAGAAGTTGAAGTCTGCTTATAAGTTTAAAACTCAAAAGCAGGCAGGTAGTGCATGAAGTTTTATTCTTTCATCCTACTTGTGTGTTATCGATAAAAAGGATAGGCACTGAGATCAAACTGTCTATGAATGGTCCATGAAGATTTCTGACCTGTAAACTGAATGAAGTCATTCTCCCTTTCCTGGTGGAATTAGGTTCCCTGGTGTGGATGGGGATAATGGCTGTGCAGTGTATTTGAAGACTGATTGCTCTGTACAGCCCTGCCCACACCAGAATAAGCCACATAGTCTGCCAGGATAGAGAGGGCTGGGCATTGGTGGGTACAACTTGTTCAGCAATATTTCCATGGTCTTCCTGCTGTGGAGTTGGTGCATTTGTGGTTCTGTGCAGCCACCAGTAGTGATGCATGGATTGTTCAAAGCTGCCTTTTTTCCTCTTGTCCTTCCGTCTCCTAAGACAAACAGTGGTTGTGAGTCTGTTCCCTCAGATGCTCATAATTGCAGGTCACTCTATAACAGCCTTTTCAGGGTTTATTTAAAAAATGTTAGAAAGCCTTTAAATATTTTGATTTAGTATTATTTAGGATCATTATGATATTATTTTGTTAGTCATGGAACAGTATTTTTTAAAAATAGCTAAACCATCAAGTGTTAGAATGAAAAAGATAATCATCATTCTCAATGCCATGCTTTGAGGGCACTTAAATGATTCTTAAAATGCAGTAATGCATTTAAGGGTTTTCTGCATCAAGTATCAGAGGTTAAAAGTTGTTCACTGTTTAGGTGATAAGGATACCAATACCATTCATCCTAACAGATCAGTTGGTCAAGAAGTAGTGATAAGCCCTTGGCTAATGGCAATTCATTCTAACATGAAGCAGACAAATCAAATGATCACTTTTCATGAAGAAAACTATTTTTGGTTAGTGAAGCTTCTAGTTTTTCACCTTCTAGAAGGAGCAAAAGTAATGCATCAGTGTAATTGAATGATAACTGTGCAGTTGAACCCCTTTGGGAGCAGTGATAGGCAAAGATAAAACTTGGGTCTGGCAAAACTTATTCATTTATCATCATGTCATGGCATTTTCATACATAGTCAGTGACAGTGTGTTTGTTTATTTATTTTACACTGGCCTTCTAACAAAGAGAAAATATTTAATTCTTTGGTGCATTTTTAGCACTGGTTTGTTTCTTTCAGTACAAGCAAAGAGAAAACTTTTCTTCCTTTTTTCTTTTCTTCTTTGATATATGCTCTTTACTGTCTGAGTAATCCCCTCCAAACATTTAGTATAATGCATTAGGCATACTCATGCCATCTGGCTCTGATCAGATCAGGATTTGTAATCTGTGAATATCTGGAGGGGTAAAATCAGTAAAAGTGAAAACTTTGAACAGACTTCATTGACTTTAGTTTCTTAACTTCCATAGTTAGGATGTTATGTGCCTTGAAAGAGAGAAATGTTATGAAAACAGAGCCAAAATAAATAAATCAGACCAACTGAGGTAAGAGTTGGTAGGTAATGTAACCACACAGCAGGTGTATTTTTTTCTGAAGCTAGTGAATATTTTATTATAATCCTTTGTGGAATAATTGCATACTCCTAAAAAATAAAAACTCAACAAAACAAAAAAAACCCATCAACTAGGAAATCAACTCTCATGAATCATTTATGTAAAGTAGGTAGTGTGGAATGAGGAAGGATCTGGCTTAATTTCACATGCAGAATGCAATAGGTTGACTATTGATTTATTGAGAAGTGTCTTTTTCTGCTGATGTAGAACACTACTTCTGCCATAAAAAAGGTTCAACCAGTGCTCAGCAAGCACCAAAAAGGTGACACAGCCAAAGGGGCTATACTGAGTGTCACTATAAAATTCTTCCTCTCACCTGTTCTGCCTCTGCTTTCTGCTTGCAGTTTATAGGGTTTTCCCCCCTTCTTAAATCTGTTATCCCCTATGCACTACCACCCTTGGTGACAGGCTCAGCCTTGGCCAGCAGTGGGTCCCTCTTGGAGCCAGCTGCCATTGACTCCATTGGATATAGGGGAAAACTTCTAGTAGCTTCTCATAGAACCACCCCTGTAGCACCTCCAGCCACACAAACCCGATACAATAGGTAGCCAGAACCTTTCTTCAGGTGTCAAAGCTGCCCTGGGCAGGAAAAAACCCCTGCAAGCTAAAATAAAAGTGCCATAATCTTAGTTTTATTGCTTGGGAACCCTCAAAGGCCAAGGTGGTCGTGCTGAGGGAAGTGCAATAGATTATCTGAGGTATGACTCAGAATTATGGACCAATAACTTCCCCTTCTCTCCTTAGGACAGCAGATAGTCAAAGGTTTACAGGTCTTTTCCTCTGACTCTGTATCCTCCTTGTGCCTACTTTTTTTTCTTCCTGTAGAAATAGCTCAACTTTCAGTTTAAATCCCTTATTCTGGGAGGCAAAACCTCATTTTGCCTGCCTTGCTGAGACTCAAGACTTCCTGTCTATACATATGACTCTATGGGGTTAGAAATCATCTTGTGAACCTTGCTGGTTTTTCTCTGTTGGTTCTCCATGTTTCTAAATCTAATTTGGCAACAAAAGCTCAGTGTCTCCTCTTAGCTGGAGTTCAAACTGGAGTTTCCCCCTGAATATCTTTATAGGCATGGCTGAGCATCTTTAGCTGCTTTTCCTCACAGAGATTCCTTTGGAGCTGTTTCTTGGGTATAAATGAACAATTTTGCGGAAGACCTGGTAACTGGAAAGGAAGTGAACAGAATCAAACTTGATGGAATCTTTCTATAAAGACTTGAAAAGAACAGAGTTTTAAGACTGCAAGTGAGAGGAGTAGTCAAGTATTTGAAATCTTACTCCTGGGGAAAAAAGGTAGTAAACACTGTTACATATCTCAGGATAGAAATATAAGCAGTGATTTCACTGTTACAGCCTGGAGTTGTTTTAAACTTTTTGAATTTTTATTGGGGGGTATTGTTCAACCTTTTAGTGCTGCCTGTGTAGGGAAGTGTAACCCAATAGCATCTGGTCCTTTGCTGCACACAGTCAGTGATCACTGCATGCTGATTATTTCCTTAAACAAATAGTCAGCTGCAGAGCACAGGTTGTATAAAAACAAAACAAAATAATAGGGTCCTTTCTCATAGTGTGTCACAACTTTCTCTCACTTGTGTCACAACTAACTTATTTAGCCTTTCATAGTAGAGCACCTACTGCGTGTGAGATCCTGATAAGTTTCTGTCTTGGTTGTTTGGGGGGCAGGCAGAATATTTTTATGGGGAAAGTGAGATGCCCTCATAGGGTTATTTGTTTACCTGAAACTGTGGCATGAGCAGGGGAGGGTAACCAAGACGTTTGATATGATTTTTTCTTCTCCTACCTTGCTACTCTGGAGCAGAGCACAGGGGCTTGCACTCGAAGACAGTACTGTCACTACTCTGCATTAACTTTGTTTCATCAGTTTTTCTTTTTTCCCTTCCTCTCCTGTTTATTTGGAATGGAGCTTGTTTGATTCAAGGACTGTGTTGATGCAAAATGTAGCCAACGAGTCTCAGACTTTACAGATGACTCTCTGACCTGGTTGTAATGATAACTTCCATTATCTAAATAATTGCATTTCCTTTAAAGTTTTCTCAATTTCATTAGCAAAGTCCTAAAAGAAATAAAGCCAGAAAGCTGAGCCATGACCTTCTTTTTTTGACTTTGGCTGCATTTGTTTTGGCTCTGCTGGTGGGCTCATAACCACTTTGGCAACCCCAAACCAGTTTAAACCCATTTAAGTTGGAAAAGGAACCATCTCAGAGTAGAAGACAGTGACAGCACGCAGCATGAGAGTCCTTGTAGGGAGTAGGTGCCAGGTGGGACCTTGAGCAGCACTGAGCATCCCCCTGCTGTGCCCATTGGGGGCCTGTCTGGAGACAGTGGTGATAGCAGGGCTGTTACTCTCTGGTTAGCAGAAACACTGTTGTAAGGCTCATATGAGTTTAAGAACTTGAAAACATTGGTGTGAATGCATTTTGGTTAGGGATAGGTCTGATTCAAACCTGTTTTTCAGTTCCATGAGAGAGACATAGAGACTGCTTTCTGATCTTAGGTGTTTGCAAGTAGCACATACTCTGGCAGCAAATTCCTCTGAGGACAGGTCTGAACATCAGGCCTGAGGACACAGTTTATATATTGTCATGGTTCCACATGCCAGGAGAGCCTCAGCTGTCCACAGTCTGTCTGCTCCATGTTTCCTTGATCACCTTGATGTGCCACCCCTTGTCATGGCTTTGAAATAGGGTAAGCCCTTGACTCTTCTCAGCTCTTCAGCTTTGTCTGGTAGGCCTGGTATACTTAATAGTTTCATTAAACAATATTCTTTGGAGGCAAAGGTTTAACCCTTCATAGCAAGTCTCACCCGGACAAGTGAGCTTCTTGACTGTAAACAAGGTCATGCTCATCTCTACAGGACAGGACATGCAGCAGGAGAGCCATGACTCAGTTAGCAAAGTCTGGCTCAGACTTGCACCACATCTCAGTTCCTAAGCTGGTTTTCAAAGGTGCAATACCTCTGTTATTTGCAGTTTGCAGATTCCCTGAGAAACTCTGTGGTTCCTCAGACTTGCTGTCAGACTTTTTAAAAAACTTGGAGGAAATTCCCTGCCAGAACCTTCCTGAGAAGGTAATACATTACTGGGGGAGCCCTCCCTTGTTTCATCCTCTGTTCCAGGACTCTGGAAATAGGTCACTACTTTCTAGCAATATTTTTGCCAATTTTTGTCTTGTCAGGTCCATGAAGGAATTAACCTAATTAATTCTCCTTTAGGTTGTGCCAGTTATTTCAAGCATGTTTGATCAGTAGAGATGGGAATGAATGGCTGGCAGAATTAAACCCAGAAGAGGTGCCCTTGCTGCTATTCATTACTTTAAACAGACCTCTTAGAAGTAGTCTGCAAGTCTCCAGAGTCCCCTGAACTCTGGTTGAAAACCACTGTTTATCTCTATATGCACAATTATGGGAATTGTGACAGAATATTTTCATATTTCCCATATAGCTATTAAACATTTTACCTAGTTTAGATCAGCATGCCTATAAATTTAACTCAGGAGGTTTTCTAAAATGTGGAAGCATTAATGTGTTTAGTGATGCTTCAAAGCCTGTACAAGGTGCAGCATATTCTACTTCTTTACTTGTCAACCTTATCAGGCCTCTGTTGATCTTAAAATCCATAGTTTATGACCTGGGGAATTATTTTCTACCAAATGAAGCACATTTTAAAAATATTTAAAAGATCAGTCTATTTGTTGTTTAGAATTCTGAAAATAGATGTTCACTTTCAGAATCCAACTGGAACACTCAGTGATGCTCCACATTAAATTTCCATCCAGAAAGATATCAGTGGGAGCTACAATGAGCATAAATATAAATGCAAGTTCTACTTCCCTGGGTTTGGAGAAAATAATGTTTTGGTTCATATTAAAGGAATTCTTCTGTTGACACTCATACAACATATTTTGTGGTAAGCTGGAAATAACGCGCAATCAATAAAGGCTGCAGGGTGGGCAAAATAAATGATAGAAAAAGCTGGATCGGAAGAGGTTGTGCCATTGAAAAACAGTATGTTTATTAACATCTGGATGCTGTTTGTGAAGAGATGGAATGATGGCTGATGGGAGTTTGGAAGAAAAAAAAACCTAGAAGGGTATTGAATTTCTTATGCCTGTTTTCCTGCAGACTGAAGCAGCACTTGACTGAATTGGTGCATTTTACAACATCTGAAGCAGCAACAGAACAACTGTAAAAATGTGTAGTGATGAAAAAGGGTGAGGTGGTTTTACACCACTTTTAAAGTGAGATAGAGCATGTTACTTGGCAAAAGAATGTGCTACAGGTTACACAGTCTGCCTTATGAAAGGAAAATGCCCATCTCTTTCAAAGAGTTCTGTAGATTTCAGTGATCTATTTCAGCCTATGCATCAGTATTTTAGTTTGCTTCCTAATTGTGCTTGGAAAGAAAAAGCAGTTAAAAAAAGAAAAGTAGTAAAAAGTGAGGTGTCTACAAGCAGAACTATTGTTAATACTCCTCCTACCCAAAGCTCTGGTGCAAGCTGAGATACCAGTACAGACACATAGACATCACTTCTTAAGCACAAAATATGGAGGAGAAGGTTTGGGAAGGTAAAATCCTTAGGGAGTATCTCATGTCTGTTACTGTGTGCCTCTCTACGTAATCAAATCAGAAAACATTTGGTGAATCTAGAACTGTTGGACACTTCGCTAAGCAGGGACATGTTATAAACCTTACATGACAAAGATCACAAAGGGCTGGCTCTAAAAATATCTAATTGTGTACATATCCATAGTAATATATGTATATATTTAAAGGAGTGCTCAAAAAGTTTGACTTTGGAAATGTGTATAATGTGTTTTCACTGCAAGCCCCTCAAACAGAAAAACTCTATGAACATAAAATTCTTTTCTCTAAGCACAGTGTGATGTTAACTGGTAAAGTTTTAGGCTGGCTCCTCATCTTACAGTTTAGAAATACCATCAGCTGATGGCTGAAATTCTGTCCCTGTTGAACTCAGATTGACTCCTGTGCATTTCAGACAGGACAAGATTTCGCTCCATATACTTTTGCAGTGGAGACTAGGCTGTGATGCTGCCTGTATAATAGATTTGTTGTTCCTTGAATCAGCCAGAATATTTTTTATCCATGAATTATCCCCGGATCAAAATAAAAATGTTGCATGCTTAAACAAATAGTAAGGAAAAGCACAAACTTTAAAAACAAAATCCAGACCTTTTCTACATGTTAATTATCCACAATGATAATGATATCTTTATTATGACTGTAGTTTAGATCAGTGTTTAACTGTTTCCTTTCCTAAACTGTCACTACACTCTGTACTGATGGAATAGGTCCTTTTCCGTACCTATAGCAATGAACCAGATATAATACTCACCTTGACACCAGTGTACAAAATCAAGGGTTACACAGCTTGGTTGCTCTGTTTTGATAGACAAAACCTGGAGGAAAGGGAGAATGCTTTTTTTTCCAGCTTGGAACATAATGTCTTTTTTCTATGTAATAAGATGGCTTGGTTTTGGTTTCCAAAAATGCAGGTTTGTGCCAAAACTGATGACTTAAATGGCAGTACTAAAAGAAGTAATCACTTTCCAGATACACAAGCAATGACTTTGTTTACAAAGAAAATGTTTGTATTCTTTTATGAGCAGCTCAGGATATCACTGTCATGTTGTTGAGAAAGAAGCATTTCATCCAGCAGACTTTCACGCAACAAACTACATGGCATTGTACATGAGAGGGAGGAAAGAGGATGTTCCTCCTGAAAGAGTTGCTTTTTTCTGAAGGTTTGTTTTGGTTTAAGTGAAGCCATCCTTCCTCTTTACTGTATTTCTTCTTTGTAGATTTAAGTACAACATACTGATCTCTTCTGAATAGTCTCTGCTCTTACTGTTCATAGTTTTTCTTCTCTTCCTAGTCAGCAGTCTTTACAGGATAGAAACAAAATGTATAACAGGCAGAAGTTACCAGAGGCACAAATAGCAACCTCATTGCTCAAGATGTGATATCCAATCATTTGGCTATGGCTTACCCTCTATGGTTTCTCTACCCTTTCGGGTGTCAGATGTGCTGCTCTTATGCAGATAGCTTGTATTGGACATCTCACTGTGCAGTGTGTGCAGCCTGTTTGTTTTGATTCAGAACGTGATTCATTTGGTGCTTTATGAGGTTTTGGTGTGTGCCTTGTGCATACAGCCCCATGAATTATGTGCCTATAGGAATGTTGTCTATTATTAGCTCTGCAAAGTAGACAAGGACTCTCTGGGAGACTGCTGTGATTAAAAACAATCTTCCTCAAAAATAATGATTTGATCTGTTAGAAGGTAGTCAAGTGCAAGCATAAATACATCGGAAATACACACAAAATGGTGGGCCTCTGAACTCCAGTGTTGGTTTCTCTGACTCAGGCTGATATATGCCAGGTTTGCTCTAGATCTTTTATTTAAATATATGTATATGTCTACAACTATATGGAGCTCTGCTTGATGGTTTAGAAACTCTGCAATTGAATGTTGCAGAATACACATCACTTTCACAGCAGTTTATGGCAAGAATCCCTTGAGAAGTAGTTGAGACAGTGTAAGTTTGTTGCCAAATAATGATGTTTAGTGACTCAGAAACTGCCATCTGTTATATAGACGCATAACTTGAGCTCTGCATATTGAAATAAACCCTGAAACATCTGCAGTTTTCCTCTAAATGTTTAAGCTAAAGCATCCACCTAGCTGGAATCTCCTACCTCATCCTCAACCCTTCCCTCAGAAATACTTACTTATCATGGCTTTTTGGGGGGTTTTAATCTCCAATAGAATACCCTAAACCATATCCACTCTTAATAATATCTCTGATTTTATGCTGTTAAACTAATGCTTCATTCCACCCACTATAACCCAATATTTCTATGGTGTTCCCAAGGTGAAAATTAGACTCTTATAGGCTTCTGAAATACTGAGGGCAAAATGAGTTGTACCACCTGTGTGGGTAATACCTGAAGCATATGCTGCTCTCCAAGTTAGTGTCTGTGAAGTGAGCTGGTTTCCTGTTGGGCCCCTGGATTCACCACAGCGGCCCCAAGCACATCCCACAGTGCTGTGTGCTGGGCAAGCAGCTGTGCAGCCCCCTACAGACCTGCTGGCTGCTCACTTGGCATTGGCTGCCTGCTCTGGGGCTTGCTTTCTGGATGCTCTTTTGAAGACTGTGTGTGCCCTGAAAATGTGCTGCAGGAGTGGGGTAAGACACAAAGGGTCTTGTAAACTTGCAGCTCCTCATCAGTCTGACTCTGAAGTCTTCTGCACTTTCTGTAGTCAAAAGTTGGTCTGGTCTCTTCAAATCTTCCAAACCTCCCTGCTGCTTGCCACTTTGCATAGCACAGAAGTAACCCCAATCCCAGCATGTGAGAAATTCTGAAGCAGCAACACAGGCCATTGCATTCAATGGTGCAGTGTTTTGGTACCACTGTGTCTCTCACAGTGTTGTGATCTGCTGTGCAGTATCCAGAACTCATCCTTATGTATGGGGACCTTCCATGCAGAGGTGAGCTTCGGGAGCCTACTTGAATAGTCAGCATAGCTTGACTTTCATCTCAGATTTTCCTTCTTTGGGGGAAGGTGAAGAAGCAAGAAGGCAAGGAACAAAGGCTGGAAGCTGAAAATAGTGTTAGACCTGAGGGAGGTCTGTGCAACAGAGCTATGAAATAGAGATGAATCGCTCTCTGGATGCACCTTTGAAGATTGTATTTGTCCCTGCAAATGTGATTGACACAGGGGCATTTTTGAAGGCATGTTACATGCTCTATTCTTTTCATTAAAGTAGAGCTTTAGAGGAACTGACAGGCGCACGGTTTTGATGCTTGGGTTTGTTTTTATACACTGAAAATGAAGGTCAAGGAATTGAGAGAGAACTTCAAATCATAGGTCAGCCACAGGGAATGCCTTTCCACTTGTTTATTCTATAGTTATTCTAGTACACATAAAGACACTGTAGTCCAGGAAAATGTCCTGGTGCATTTATGTGATATGATACTAAGGATAGCAATAATGTACAGCTATGCATTTGTTTTATCCAGAAACTGACCTCATCTAAATATTACCAGGATATTCAAGTATCTTACCGGAAGTGTAGCTACAAATAAATCTTTTCAGAAGCATAGAACATAGAGATTTTGCATCAGATGTAGCAGACAAATAAAATATCTATAAAGGAGTGAATTCTATCTGGAGATGGATTCCTTCATGGACAAGAGCAATGATTTCTCTAAAAGACCTTTACATGATAAAATTTTATGCAAAAAGGAAATACTTTAATTTTTATTTTTTACTGCTCATTACATGAAAGGGCACATTGTTTAATTCAGTTGTTCACATTTTGAATTTACAGGAAGATTTGAATTCTTAATGATGGGAATGACTCATGAATTAAACATCCCTGAGAAGCTTTCACCTCTATCTCACCAGTGAAAATCCATGATGTATCATCCATACATGATTCATACCCCACTGCTGTTTCCCTGTTCACTGGTGGCATGTGTCCTAGTGTGGGCACAGTGGCAGACAGATATTTGAGCAGCTGAGGCTGGTTTCCTTTGAAAGCACAGGTGAAGAGAACTGAAACTGGGGGCGGAGCCATGGAGAACTGAGATGTTGCTGTGGCCTTTGGGACAGCCATGGGAAAGTACTAAAACATAGGTCCAGCCTGTATTGTAGCAGTTTTGATGGCATAGAACTGTCAGTGGAGAGTGAGAGCCTTTTGCTGATATGGCAATAGCAATATAGCCCCTGTGCAAGTGCTGTCCAAAAAATCTGTTTGCTACCATAGCATGTTCTGCTTAAGGACTTGATACAAGGCAAGTGGCCAAAAGAACTTTCTTTTCTTTCTGTTTTTGACAGCTCCTAACTGTGCTTACATGAGGAGAAGCTGCTAGCATGGCTGTAGCTTTAAAATGTGAAAGGGCCACAGACCAAGAATTAGAACTGTGCTACCTGTGATGCTCCACAATATCCAAGATTCTGTACAAATCTGACAGACAAGACTTGGGATTTAAGGGAAATGTGCTTGTTGGCACCAGGTTATGCAATACACAAAATGACATACGATGCTTTCCTTTGTACTCAAGCTGTAGAAATGGACACCATTGTCTTCACAGAAAAGGTCACTGGAATCTCCTGGAAATGAATACTAGAGCCAGTGCTGCCCAAATTGTTCATGTGTGATCTGACACAGATGGATAGAAAATGATGAAAGGAAATCTCAGGGAAGGAACAGCTTACTACAGAATGGTGTGGGAAGATCATATTTCATGACTAGGTGATAAAGTGCCATCTGACACTGTTGACAAAAGCAAAGTAGTTGGAAGAACAGCCTTAATTTCACAGATGCAGTGATAAGCTGTGAAGTAGCTATTAGTAATCACAAAAGACTCTGGAGTAATTTTGGACAGTTCTGTCAATGTTGAGTGCTCACTGAAGGTCAAAGAGGCAAAAAGAGTATTAGGTACTGTTAAGAAAGGAAAAAAAGAAAAACAGGTGAAGCTGGTGCCACTGTGAGAGTCAGTGTGTGCCCACCTCATGAATCCTCCATTCCCAACAGGGGTGAGTAAACAGAAAGCACACAAAGGAGGAAGGCAGCAATGATTAGAGATACAGAATGACTTCTTTCCAAGGCATGACTTAATAGGTTACAGGTCTTCAACTTGAAAAAGAAATTACTAGGAGGAAGGAATATGACAGCTATCAAATAAAGAGTAGCAGAGAAAGTAGACAGGGAAAAGTAGTTAATTATTTTCTCCACTTCTGTTACATGTTGCCAAGTGAAATAACAGGTTGAAAAGTTCAGAATAGGCAGGGGAATTTTCTTCTGTCATCCATAGCTCAGGTCTGGCAGCCTTTGCCACAGAGCGTTGTGGGGACCAAAACTCTACCCAGGTTCAAAAGCAACTAGACAAACTTGTAGGAGCCAAGTCCTTTAGCATTTAGGACACCTGAGTGTCTGCTTCTGGTTTTGGAAGTCCTCAAGCTGTTGATTGCTGGGGGTGCACTCTGGTGAAGCACTGCTGTGTGCTCAGCTTGTTTGCATAGTCTGACTTCAACATCTTTTACTGGTCTCTGTGCAAGAAAGGATACTGAGCTGGAGGATGCAGCACTTTGTTGTGGTGTAGCTGTTCTTACCTTTCTAACCTGTGTCTTTTTTCCCTGTGAGAGAAGTTGAATTTGATTCAACAGCTCCCCTGACACACAGGTGATAAAAGCAATAACTTACATGTGGAAGTGAATTAGATTTCTGTCAGCAGTGGCCTGGTTTTCCATTCTGCAAACCTGGCCACACTGTGAAGTGTTGTGAGCCTATGAGCAAATAATACAAGCAAGACAGGATATTGATGCTAATTCTTATCCCCTGATACCTTTTACCTTTTTTGAATGCTGCCTTAATCTAAAGAGCTTCAGTCTTCCCATGCTTTGGTGATCCTCAGGTAACTCTTGAGCTACTTGTTTTGGCTTGATGTAAAAAGTGAGCTGTTCATCCAGTAATGAAGGAAATTGAAGAATATCTGTTAGAGTTAATTTGGAGCTCTATGAAAACATCTGAGAGAAATACTCCCTTATTATATACATTTTACAAAGGGGAGTGTGGGATAGAAAAAATACCTTATTTTGGCATTTCTGCAATGTGAGCTTCATAATCCTCATAGTGTCAACCTTGCTGTCAGCTATTAACTTCAGACATTATACCTTGAAACAATTTTTCTCTTTCTGTTTCTGGACTCTCCCAGTCTTTGTGGGCTGGCACAAAACTCTTCAACTTCTGACTTGCTGCAAAACAAGCTGCCAATTATTAATCCACCTCAGAATAAAATTCCAGCTTGCATAGATTTGTATAGTTACCATAATCTTTTTCAAAGAGCAAACATACTGTAGAGTCTAAGTGCTGAAGTAAGATATAACTGCTAAGTTGTAGATAAGATATTATCAAGAAACTAGTGGGTTTTTTTCATATACATGTTGCTTGGACTAGCCAACAGGAGAAGTTCTTGGGGAAAAAATTGTTAACAAAATATTCACTGGTGTTGTTTGATTTCCTTTCTCTGCCATAAGCAAACACTGTGCAAAGCAATCAGTTAAGTGGCCCTACCTCCACCAAATTTCCATCACTATAAATGACAGCAAACCCACACTGTTCTCCCTCATTAATTTCTAGTTTTGGGAGTTGGGGTTTTTGGAGAGTTTTTTTGGGGTTGAGTGGGATAATTTTAATGGGTAATTTTCTCAGAGTTAAAATCTGCACTAAAGTGGATTCTCACAGAGACCACATATAAGTATAAAGCCAAGATAAATACTTATTTTTTTCCTCACTTTTGCAATATTTTTCTGAACAGTGGTGGTGAACAGGCGATAGGGCAGAGATTGAATGGTAGAGTGAACTCAGTGATCCTTACTTACCTGAGTTCAGAGCCCTGCAGGAGTAAACAGATGCATTCAGATCCTGCAACCATGAGGGCAGAGCTTGTTATTGCCTGTTTGTATTATCCATATGTCTTGGGGGAACTTTCTGTCTTCTCGTTAAAGCATTTGAAGGAAAAGAGAGGAGAACTCTCACAGGATTGGCTTCTTTGGAAAGCTGCAACCTTCTTGCCTTTAGTCACTGCTGAAGGATGTTGAGGATTTTGGAGAAAGACAAACTTAAAAGCTATGAATTTATTTGGAAGAAAAGAAACCATTAAGTAGGAGTGTTCACTTTTAAGTCAGTTATCTCAAGAAGAACAACTGAGGATTTGGGAAAAGAATTGCATTATTGTTATCACAAATTCATAGATGGCAAAATAAATTGCTCGTTTAATGTTTTTTCTCCCTCACTTTCCAGAGTTAGTTTCTCTATATAATCTAAACAGTAGGTTTTGCAATGAGGTGACCTCAGGAAATGCATGAGTTAACTGTCTCCTTTTATGTCTGTCATGGATGAAGGAAGAGTGGTTAGAAAGTCTAACGGAAATAAAATATCTGCTCTGCTGAAGATGGAAAATATAAGCATGGACAATCAAAATGTTATTTGCTACTTGAACACTGTGGTTATGTGGTTTCCTTAGGCTCAAGACATGCTTCCCTACTCACTAGCGAAGGTATATATTCAATAGTTTCATAGTGGCAAGAGAGCTAATTAAACAGGAAGTGTCTTGGAGTAGAATAAAATGCTTCAACCACCCTTGCTGTACCATTATGCTCATCAAAGAGGAAACAAAAAATCATTCCTATTTTTCAGCATTTCTTTTTCATTAGAGTTGCTTTCTTTTCCAAATGTGGGGTGAAAAATAAAACAGAAGGCAGCATAACCAAATGGCACCCAAAGGGGCCACTTGCTGCTGTGGTCTTGTGTTCTGGGCAAGAGCTGGGACTGTCGTGGCTCTGGTGGCACTAGCAGGGCATCACTGTTCATGACCAGTCCCCTGGGACTTCCTCATGCTCTGCATGGTTTTATTCTGATTTGTTAGCTTTTGTTTGAGGGAGAGAAAGGCAATTTGGAAGATAGGAAGGGATTTATTTTTCACACTGGGAGAAGAACCCCAGTGGTTAAAGAACTGGGGAGCAGCCCTGATGAGCTGATCTTGTATTGCCCTACCACATTGCTACTAGCCCAGAGGATGTTCCTGTGACAGCAGTTGTGGGCCCTGTGGGATCAGGAGGTCCCAGTTCTCACTGTAGTGTGTACCAAGGGACTAAGGCCGGTACACTGGATACTACCTTGGCAAGAAGATCTATGTGGAAATCAAGGCCAGGTAGGGATGAAAGTAGACATAGATACTGAACCATTCTGTCAAAGCTGTGTTCATTGTGGCTACATCTGATTAAAGAAAAGCAGTACACTTTCTCCATTTTTCTTTTGTTCTGTTCTTTTTCAAGGCAAGGAACATCTCTACCTTCCTACTCTTGCAATTTTGGTGAAAACACACACTGGGCACCTCTGCCTTAGTATTCATCCCAGACTGGGTTTGTCCTTTCTTCAGGCTCAGGATATTGAAGCCTTGGGTGCTTTGGCCTCTCCTTGGGCAGGTAAAAGTTAGTCCAGGTGGTCCAATTAAGACTGTTTCAAGTTCTTTTCTCTGCAAAGTGCTGTAGAAACACCGGGTAATACATCGTCTCTGATCTTGACTTTAGTACTGACAAGTTGAAATTATCACAGGAGGAAACAGGTAACAAATCCACAAACTCAACCCTGGTATCACAATGACACATCTAGCAAGGTGCTGTTAAGGTGTACTGTATTTCAGCCTGAATGTGGATAAAATGTCCTTCATAAAAAATGGCCTAGTATTTGTTGCTGAGGGTAGCCAGCAAATTGACAGATCACACTGTGCTGGCACAGCCATCAGTAAATCTCTGTATTGAGTCTGGATATGACAGTTTTTCATTAACTTTATTATTTCCCAGAAAGTTCACACAGGAGGTCTCAGATCTATTTTCCTTCTGTCCCAAAGGCTCCCAATAGCTAATGGCTCGGCTTTAGTCTTGTGTTTTTCTCCTGTTCACCCTTGCACCAGTTTGGACAGTAAAAGTTATTGGTTTATAGTGCCTCTATAGCCCTACTATTTTTGTGATTCTCTAGCAACTAAAACCCTTGAAGATGTGGAAATTTTCTGTCCATTTTTTTTTTTGAAAAATATGTCACTTGGTTTGCCTACTCATTCCCTTGTTACTGCCTACGTAGCCTTCAGCTTTACCCTGGAAAGATGGAAAACTCAGAGGCAAGAGCAAACCTACTTGTTAGTGCTGACATTTAGAAGCTGGGGGTGTATTACACAATTCAACAGCTTTGTGGGGAGCAGCTTATGGCATTTCTGCTTCCCTCTGCTCTTCACTCCCATCTCTGCCCAGTGCTTCATCATTGCTGCTCAGTTTTACTAATAAGATAGTTAAAAAATAATCTCTCATGATGCTTCACTTCTGAAAGAGATGGCAGATAGAGAGTAGCTTGTATGTCCCAGGCCAAACAAGCTCAAGTGTATGGATAACAGTGCAGTAGCAAACTGCTTTCTCTGCTCCAGGCTGGGCTAGATCCTTCAAGTTAGTCATGGCCCATCATGCCAAAGCCTGTCCCTACACACACGTTCCTGCTGATTCATGATCAGAATGTATGTAATAGCTGCACATAACCAGAGACAACATACTGTCAGATGAGAAGGTAATGGGTGAAATGGCCAGTGAGGCTGATTGGATGGTCACTGTGTACTGACTGCATGTCACTGAGTAGCAAGATGTCCCACTACCCATGCAATGATGTTATTGGTAGTGTCCTACAGGTAGTTGAAGCGAGAAAAGGCATCAGTGATGTTGCAAGTATTTCAAAAGGAAACAACGGTGGGGAGAATATCTGTCCCTTCAGGTGCAGGTATGTCCATATTATTCTCTCTGTGTTCTCAGGCTGAGGATATTGTTGGTTATTGTATGGCATCAGGGATGGAGATATTTATTTTTGCCTGCAGCTGAGTAAGTCTTTCTGATTAAGACCTCTCTGTGATGGTGTGGGGTGTCAATGGTTGACAGATTGTAGAGCTCAACAGTTTGAGGCAGGAAAATGTAAAATCTGCTTGTTACTGAAACTAGTACAAACTGTCAGGCAGCCATCAGCCTCAGCACCTTGCTTCTATACTCCTGGCTGTGCTCCCTGTCTCTGCTCCCTAGCTCAGAGGGTTTTGCTAGACTTCTTTCTCATTTCTCTGAGAGGTTGAGTAGCTCTTGACCACAGTTCTCCACTGAACTTGGATGTTTAGGTTATACCAACTGCGCAATGGATGATGAATATGATCATGGCAGAGCAGAGTATAGCTACAGGATTTCTTTTGGGTTGTGTGGTGGAAGTCAAGGAGAGGACTTGAGCAATTCCTGCCCTTATTCATGTCACAAATCTTTTTCCAAAGGTTTTTATTAGGGCCAAGCAGAAATCAATGTGACCATGAGCTGCTGCTTGTAATCAGTGCATAAAGTCAGTAATTTTATTTCATGTTAGTGTGTTAGACTGTAACTCTGGCAGGTAGATACTCCATCTGGCAAGCTCTTATGCAGGGATGGCAACATTTGAAATGGGGTAAAAAGGACAACTGAAGGTCAGCAAAACACACTTATGAATGCGAAGCTTTTGTTTTGCAAAAGAAGTGGATGAAAAGGTCTTGATGTGACTTGGCTTTTAAGCTCACATAAAGTGTGTTTTTTTCCAGAGAAGCTGACATTTAATTTGATATTGTCTTCCACTAAAATACTGAAAACTGGGGTCTTTGACCTGGCAAACTGATGGCCTGCAGAAGTATCCCATGGGAGCCAGTGTTGAAGTAAACTTGAACTTGGGCTTGCAAGATCAGGAAACAGTTGTGAATTTCAATACTTTTGGCAAGACTGCTTTTTGAACTTTTAAATGTTTGAGTAACTCCAGTTCTGTGATAAGTTATGTAGCCTCATATCCTTGTATCTGCTGTCATTATAAGAGTGCCCTGTACTTGTGGTGGGTTACATTCCTAGAGTGCTCAGGACTCTCATCAGGATGGTGCTGCTTCAGGCTATAGACATCAAAGCAGGATCTCTGTTACACACATTTGGTATGATTTGGCTGGCTATAAGAAGGTTACACACTCACATATGAGACTTTTCCAAGCTCTGTTGGAAAAGTCTTCACAGAATATTTCCAGCCAGGTTTTGCTTTGAAAGCAGCTGCTGAGCACTGGCTTTCACACATTTATACTGCTTTGGGTTGTTTGCCTGCTTAAATATCCCATCCAGTGCAATGCTGTAAACAAGGGAGCAAACAGTCACACAACTATGATTCCCAGGAGAGAATGATCTGTTAAAAGGGAAAAGTACTTGTTTTGTCATAGCCGAATTACTAATATTCCTATAAATTGTTTCTTTGGGGTTGTGTAATGTGTTTGGCAATGTGGTTGTAAGAGATGTTGAAATGGGGAACAGACTTAGAGGAGTAGAAATGGAAGGAAGCCAAGCCAAAATACACAGAGAGCCTTTTCCAAAGACAGGTCAGCAATGATCCAAGTGTATTCCCACAAAATGGAAGTTCAGAAGGGAACCGTAAGCAGTGGAAAATATTACACGCTCAACTTATGTTACGAACTTCAGTCATTCTGAGTTCAATGCAGAAAAAATGTTTCTAAAGTCCCTTCTTATTCCTTTCTTTCCTTTTTTCTTCTTCTATATTTAAATATTTTTGTGTTAGGTGGGCTAACACTAGGAGAAAAAAAACCCCTGTTTTTCTAACATAGGAAACTTTAACAATAAAAATACTTCAGAACTTCTCAGTATAGCATTTGTCAGAATAATACATTTATTGCTCCTTAGGAGGAAGGCAGCTTAAAGGAGAAAAGTTTTGTGGAATATGTTTCCCCTTGTCTTCTATCTTTGTTTTAGTTTTAAAAATTACTGCTTTCTGCTGGTTTTGCTGATATAGTAACTGTCCTTCTCTAAAAGCAGCTGCCTGGGCAGTTGCAGAGGCAGCACCTCTGCAAGTGGTGGTGCAGAAATGCCCTCGCCTGAATTCACTGTTTGTTCTCAGCTGAACAGTTTTGCTGTGGAGCATCATGCAGACAGTAAGGTAGCCTAGATATAGTTTTTACACTCACAACTCAGACTGGCTGTTCCTGTGTACACTGGACCTGGTAGGTGCTATTTCTATTTTGGACCTGGGGAAGGGGGCATGCACCCCCAAAAAAGCTTAGCCACTGCATCAGATGTTCACACTGGTCTAATAAGAACTATTACAGCCTTGCCTCTTCTTACTATAATTTGCTTGTTTATGATGAACTACCTCTCATAAGCCAGTCTGGTGATAATCTTTCAGCAGAAGGAGGGTTTTCATTTGCTTTGTGTCTGTATATACAAATATAGCCTGTCATCTTTGAGTTCTTTAGTGTCCTAGTAGCTACACATTTTTCCACCTAGGGGATGGTGTCAGTGATCACTTACAGCAATGCCCTGTGCTTGGACACTGCTATATTTTCTGCAAGTAGGCCCCCATGAAGACTTTGTCATGCTTATTAATATTTAGCTTGTCTTTCATTGTAAAACTGTTTGCTGTGTTTATATTTGATACCATTGTGTTGGTGTCTAATCACAAACTAGATGCAATTTGTGCTTTTCTTTTGTTTGGAAGCAGACAGAAACTATTAGGAAAGATCAGAACAGCCTGCTCTGTAGCTCTGACACTACAAAGAGGAAGAGACAACCTGGCAGTACTAACAGCATCAAATTTCTGGCACTGATTATGCTCCTAAGCCAGGAAATATGCTCCTTAACATTACTAATGGAGAGAGAGATGTTTCCTATATTGAGAAAGGGATTTATAGCAGGAATGTAATTTAGATAAACTGGCTGACCCTAAGAAAGTGAATCTTTCATTCTTACCACTACCTAGAGAGAAACTGAAAGACTTATCATAGGTATCAGCAGTTAGGTCATGCTAATATCCACCTATGCCTCAGTTTCTCAGTTAATGAAACAAGTACCACACTTGTTTGTGGGGTTTTATTACTGCCCATCAGAAAGCAGACTAGACATCTTTGTGGGTTGGCCCTGCTCATGTTGTCTCAGTAAACCTTTTCCCCTTTCTGACTTCTGTGGCTGGTCAGGCTGCCCATTTCTGATTTCTTATCCCTGTGTTCAATTATTCTGTTGTCCTGGACAGACAACAGCCTATTATACACTGAAAGCGTCTCCATACTGAAAGATTCTGCACTTAGTTTATATTGAAATTCAAGTATAGAAGGGGAAGAAATACCTTCCTCATCTGAACAATTGTGAACATTCAGCTAATTTGAAGTTTGAGACAGGGAAATTGCCTTTGCAGGCCAGTAGTATCGAGATGGTCAGTCCTGTTACTGCTCTGGTCCCTGTGCGGCCACTGTGGGAGATTTGATATCAAACTCGATCTCCTGGTTCATAAAAGTTTAAATAACCAGGAACATAACTTCCAAAATCATGTTACTGAAACATTAACAGAGCTCTTTCCCAACCTGACTTCTAGTGGTTATTGAACAACTCCACTCTGTGGGTTTTTCCTTGTGGAGTTAGGTGTATGATATCCTGTTGCTTGGGTGGCTGCTCAGCCGTGCTGAGGAGGTGGGAAGCATGATTCCTTGAAGTGTCATCTTTTTCTCAGCTGCTGCCAGAAGGAACTTGTTTTTAGCCTTGGTAGAAAGCTCCCCTTCTCTCAGCTGTGGGAATGCAACTTTTTACTGATGCAGCTGATTTACAGTTACTGGTTTCTATGCCTCTTGGCTATGCTCTTTTTTATACATTGTTCCTTAAAATATGCCTTTAAATGACATGTTGCTAGTGTTCACTGCGTGATATGACCATGGGAATTAGAGGTTTGTTTTTCTGGAAGATATATATTAAGAAAGGCTTATTTGCCTGTTCAAATTACATGTATTGGAGTCTCCAACTGCTCTGGAGAGCAGCTGCCCAGCTGCAACACTGAGTCCATCATCCTGCCACCTCTGCCAAAGAAAAAAGTGGCTTTCTTAGAGCTCATGGAGAAGTGAACTTAGCTGTTTGTTGGAAAACCCAGATTATTTCAAAAGCAAAACTTTCAGGTACAATGAAAAGCCTAAAGTTATATTTCATGTAATGGCAAGTGAAAAAGAAGCATTAATTCAGATTTGGTTTTATGGTGTTGATCAAGATATTTTGGAATAGTATGATGTACAGGGTAGGCACACTTTCTAGCTCAGGGCAAAATGAGCCTTTGTCCCCTCCTCTGTTTCAGTGCCTCGTGATATTTACAGTTTGACAGTCTCATGCTTCTTTTCTGTATCGCATTGCTCCTTGGCTGACCTGCATTGCTTGTGCTAATCTATGATCAAAATTCCCATGAAAGGCAGGCAGCATTGACCTGATCAGAGTTTCTGGTAAAAGACACTGGAGTAAAATGGGTGCTAAAACTTCAAACTGCAGCTCTCCAAGACTCCAAAACCAGAAAGAGCAAACACTTTAACTCAAAAACTCAGAGATGTATGATTTAAGTCATACTACATGTTAGACTTTTTCCCCCCATTTTTTCAAAGATAAAAGATGAAAAGAAAGAGGAAACTGACTTTGTTTTTGTGATCTGAGGAAGAACTTCAAAAACTACCAGCTTCCTGAAATCTTTCTCATAGACCTTAAAACAAAAATAGCAAAAGAGATTCTGGGGTAAAAAAACCCCAAACAAACCCAAAACAAACAACAGGTGTCCATGAGCATGTATAATATGAAAAAAGAATTAAGTATGCTCTCCAAGGTCATGTTAAAAGCAGAAGTGAATAAAAACTAGTGAAATGTGGGTTCACCTTTGGTTTTTTTTTGTCTGTAGATCCCACCTCTGGTGACATATAAAGCTCATGGAGTGCAAATTATATGCAGTAAGTGTTCATGTGGAAAATCTGTATGGCCAAAGCACCTTGACAACCCACAGTTCCTGCTGGGTGAGTTAAGAGTCTGTCTTGAAGGAATGAGGGACTCAAAACTCCCCATGTAGATGAGTGTAAATCTTCCTCCTTTCATGATTTTAGCTTTGCTGGTGGTTTTAATTCCCAATTACAACCATTCACTGGAATGAAATGAAACTCTCGAGGTGCTGCTGCATGGTTCATTAACCCCAGGGGTTTTGATGGACTCTCTCCTTGCTGTGGTTTTTATGGTTAGCTCTGTTCATTGGAGTGACCCTGAACCTGCTGCCAGTCCTGCCTTGCATTCACAGCATAAGGGGAAGGTGTAACCTGTGCCAGTTTGCAGAGGGAGCAATATCTCATGTCTTCTGAGTCATGCTCTAAAGCCAAAGGGGCTTTTCTAGCATCACTTTCTCCTGTATCAAGAAATTTTCCAAAGCAAGAACTCTAGGCACATTAAACTTAAGATTTTTATTTGCTTTTTCAGTGTAGTAATGAGTTGAAAGTGTTTCTGCACTATGTAATTATATATGTTGGGTTATTTTTTTTAGTAAAAGGATAGAGAATAGAACCCTGAGTGCTGTGGTGAATTTATCCCTTAAAAAATAGTACAACCCATAAGGAGAAGATGGGATGATGATTTTTTAAAATTAGTCTCCCCCTGAGCTTCTGGTAAAGGATTGCAACGTGTGATTTACGCATCAGACTTTCTAATCCATCAGGCTTCAGTAACGTAGTAAAAATATATTCGTAATGTAGATACACATGGCTGAGGTTAAACGTCTCTGCTTCCCAAGGTGGGGGGGGGGGCAATCCCTTTTGGTTCAGCAAGCTATGAAGGTCATCTTAAGGATGAAGCACAAAACAGGTATTTCAGCTTGATCAACTGATCCTTTGTGAAAAAGCTTTTGTCCTTAAGAGCCAGCAGAAAGTGCCACAAGCACCTTGAATGTATCCTGAAAACAAAACCCAAATCTGGTCTGGGATGCTGCAGTGGTGTTGTGGTGGAGTCAGCTGGTCTCATGTCTTTGCTGTTTTAGGCTGTAAAACAAAAACATCTGGCTTGCACAGGTGGACATGGAGCAGCACTGCTGCCAGGACTGCTCTATGGTTTGTGGGATTGTGCCTGACCTAGTGAGGAGATGCATTACCTCACTGTGCTGGGCAGCCAGGTACCATCAAAAGTTACAGACTTGAACCCATATAAGATTTTCAACAATTCATAAACATGGCTTTATGCCCTGCCCAGAATGGTTGAAATTGCTTCAGTGCACTTTAACTCTTCTAAGGCATAAAATTGCTGGTAGCTGGGGCCAGGCTGCACTACCAGGTCCTGTGACTGGTAGAGAGAGGGACCCCTTCAGCACTCCTCTGGGCTCCACTCAGTGCAGTCTTACAGGCTGAGGTGCTCCTTCGTTTTCTCACCTGCAGTGAGTACATGTGGTTGCCCACGTTGCTTGGGGCCATCTTAGGGTGGACAGCATAACTCTGCAGAAAGCCCTTCTTATGGGATAGGGATGCAGTATGTGGTTGCCGACTGCCACTTCAGTGCCAAATAAGATTCCACAGCAGCAGAAAACAGAAACTTGTCATGGCAGACCAGATATATATCCAGATATACAGTACTCTATCAGCCTCATAGAGGGCTTGTGGTGTGAAGTTTTGCAGTTGTGAGGTTCTCCTAGCTGATAGAAGAGGCAAACTTCTACTCTGTGCAAGACTTCTGTTTTTGGAGGGCAATCATTCATTTAATTTAAAAATATTTAGCTTAGCCCCATGTTTTGTTTCCTGGAAATGGCTCAGCAATCTGAGCATTATCCATGCAAACCTCCATAGAAGCAAAACTTACTATGAAGGCTTTGCTCTGTACAGAGTAGATTGTTTGTGCTACTGAAGTCAGTAACACTATATACTGGCACACCTGCTGAGCATCTTGTCCACAAGTGTTTGCAATAAGCTGGGAGTGATATTTATTTCATAGAACAAGATTGTTTTTTATTCCTCTTCATACCATCCAAGATACAGGCTTCAAGAACTGCTTCTCATCTTCTGTGTCTTAGTCCGTGCTCACATGAGAGCTGTCTTTCAATGTGACCAGAGAATTGGGCTTCTGGCCAATAAGGTTAATATTTCACAAAAGAACTTGTCAGGCAAAGTAAACTGCTCTCACAAGGAAAGTTTACATATCTGAAATGTCTAATGCTTTTTTAAACTTCTGCCTCCCTATGTACTGCCAACTTTCTCCAAGAGAATCAAACTTCCTTAAGACATCCTTTCCGACTGTAAATTATTCTTACATATCTAGCCAGGAGACAGACTGTGTAGTTGCTGGCCTGTCTCAAGTGCCTAGATCAGGTAATTATTAGTCTCTGTAAACAACTCACAATCAGCTGAAAAATTTTTGGTTTAATTGTATGCTTGACAAATGAATATATTAAACTTTAATCTGCAGTTTCATTAAACAAATGAATACATTAAATTCTCTTCTACAGTTTCATAAGCAGCAGAGGAGATAACATTCAATACATTATGAATTATTCTAAATTTTTGAATCCTGGAGCTAGTGAAGAACTCCATTATCCTTTACTTCCCATATCCTGCTCTTTCTAGACCTGAACAAAACATCACATGCCAAAATGATCACGATTGTGCTCCATTGGGAAGCAATATTAAAAGAGCATGCTAATTTTCCTTAATTCCACCTATATTCACTGCCATTCTCAGATAGAATTTTTCTTCTCTCTTGGCTCCCACTGCCTCTCCGCTAGGGATTATGGAGTTCCTTTAGAAATTAGCCTATGCTGCAGTTGCCAGAGAAATGCTCTTTCTCTCTAGATTCATAGTTTGCTTTTTCTTTTAGCATGTACTAATATGTCCATGCCCGGAGACTCTCAAAAACCTGAGGTCCCTCATTATAAGTTTCTCTGCTCCTGTCACAGATGCACAGAATTGAAATGCTGGCTATATGTTTTTTTACTCTCATGCAACCTTCAGTGCCACACTGACTTTCATCTCAACCTCATCTGGCTTAGGTGAGGGGGTAATTTTCTGCAACATTGCTGTGGCTCAAGTCATTGTTTTGTTTGCTATGAAAAGCTACTCCAATTCCCACAATACTTTTGAAAGCTAAACCCCAGTGCCACGCAGGAGATAAAATACAGAGGCCTGTGTTGCAGCCAGGAACATAGCAGTCAGCTCACAGAAGGATCTTCACAAGGGACAGGTGCCTCTGGGAGCAGGATTGTTTTTCATACTGTATATGTGCATAGACCTAAGCCTGTGATGCTTTTCTTTGTCTCACTTTTTCTCATTATGTTTGCAAGAACTTACAATACTCTTATCTTTAACATTAGTGGTGTGTTTCTAAGACTTTTATTATACAAGATTTCAGGTGGTGATAATCACAGGTGTGTTGTCCTTCAGGTTAATGCTCCCTACCTATGCAAACTTACCAGGTTTTTAAAATGTTATTTAAACAATATTGATGCTGTTTTCCATAAGACAGCTTATTTTTAATTCCCTTGTTATGAAGTAATGTCATTCAAATCACAGCTGTCACAAAACATAACAATCAAGTTGTGATCCAATGTGTGACAATTATGCTCAGCTCGTTTGTCATAGGTATTAAATACATGGTTTATGTATGAGGTTGTGTATTCTTTAAAGAGATCTGGATAGTGACAAGAGTAGTGCAGAAACACTACCCAGAGTCAACATCAACAAATAGTCCCAAGCCAAACGCATACCATGGATGGAACATTTGTTTGCACATGCCAATATGTGTGACTTCAGACTGTTTTTGCTACGCCTTTTCTGTTTTAAACAGTGGGGTTTTTTAAAAGAAGTTTTTTAATATTAAAAGCAGACAGTAATGGAGCATCTATGATATTCCTTGTTGGAAATTTGCCTCTTCCTTCAGTGTCCTCTTGCTTACACTAAGTTTTGCATTGTGCAGAGCTTGGTCTAAGTGCAGGCTCCCCCTCCAATCCCTGTTGTACGCAGCCTGGTTAGCGTAAACAGCTGCTAAATGTCTGGTCAAGGCAGGAACTGGTTCAGTGAACAGACTCAGCACCAGACTAACTGGTGCTGCCAACACCAACTAGCTGTATGGGAGATGAACAAGCTGGATGGGAGGACAGAAGACACTGCAGCTCCAAAGGAGGATGAGGACGGGGCTGGCCTTCTCACCTTGGTGGTTCCCCACCATTACTGCATACCAACTTTCAGGCACAGCTGTGCTCTGTTTTCTTCCTCCTATAGAAATGGTTCTCATCTTCAAGGTTTTCTCATCCTCTGCACTATAAAGTCTTTAAAAGAAATATATGCTCTGGTATGTTTTCAACCTAAGAAGATATATTCCATTTCCATAGGCAATTGCAAACTTTTTTTATTTCTCATGACTTTATTTCCCCTTTCAAGGAGTATGCCTGAAGTTTTACCCATCTGTATTCCACATGAGTCAACTTTCTCTGCAAAATCTTTATTTTAGATTCAGATGTCACATTAATCAATGTAGTCATGTCCTGTTTGTAGTAATCATCTCATCTAAATCCAGCATAATATTCCAATCAGTCAAAGTATCTAACTCTTGAATTCTGATATTTTTTCCCTTCCATAGCTGAAATTTCCTTTATATGGAATATATACCCTTTGGACCGGTTTTGGGTATAGTCTTTTCTTTTTCACAGGCTGATGTAAAAATGTCTGGTTTTCCTGCAGACAGAAAAGTTTTTCCTAAGAGCTGAGCACTCTGCATTTGTCCCACGTGTGCTCCTTGCCTCCTGCAAGGTTGGGCCATTCACAGACTTTGTAGAATAAGCATACACAGTTGCCTGTGCTACTTGCTGTCTGAGGGGTCCTACTGGGATCTGATGGGTACAATGTATACATCTAATGAATCTCTATGTTTCTTATAAATTTTAATCCAGCAAGTTTTAAAAAGTTTTGAATTTCTGATCCCTGTTTAAAACACTGATGTGTCTGATAGACTTTGTAAGCAGTCTGGAAGAAAGTGTTTGCCCTACTGGCATCCTTTGATTCTCTGTAAAGTGATGGCTACTAAGTGTTTCTCTAATGCTTAAGAGAGAAAAAATACAAAACTATTCTACTTCATACTTTTTTGTGTGGTTATGGGGTATTTTGTTTTGGGGTGGATTTTTTTTGGAACTCTGTATCTTGTCATGAAAAGCATATGTCACTACACAAAAGACATTTAGGTACTGGAATGCATTCAGAGAAGGGCAACAAAGCTGGTGAAGGAGTCATATGAGCAGTGACTAAGGGAGCTGGGCTTCTTTAGTGTGAAGAAAAGGAGATTCAGGGGGCACCTTATCACCCTACAACCCTCTTAAAGGAGGATGTAGCGAGGTAGGGTTCAGTGTCTTCTCTCAGGTAACAAGGGATAAGATGAGGAAATGGCCTCGTGTTGTGTCAGAGAATGTTCAGATTGCATGTCAGGAAAAATTTCTTCACTGAGCGTATTGTCAAGTGTTGGAATGAGCTGCCCAGAGAAGTGGTGCAATCACCATCCCTGGGGGTATTTAAAAGAAGTGTAGGTGTGGCATTTGGGGGTGTGGCATTTGGGAGATGTGGGTTACTGATGGACTTGGCAGTGTTAGTTTTATAGTTAAACTCGATGATCACAGAATGGGTAAGGTTGGAAGGGATGGCAGAGGGTTATCTGGTTCAACTTTAATCAAGTAAAGTAATCCTAGAGCACATGGCATGGGATTGCATCCACACAATTCTTGAACGTGTCTGGTGAGGGAGACTCCATGGCCTCTCTGGGCAGTCTGTTCCAGTGCTTGGTCACCTGCACAGTAAAGAAGTTCTTCCTGATATTCAGTGGAACTTTCTGTGCACCAGTTTTTATTCATTACCTCTTGTCTTATTGCCTGGTCTTTGCCAACCTAAATGATTCTGTGATTTTCTTTGTTATATACCTGAAAGTTTAGGACACGGAGGAGTCTGTGTTCCCAAGATTAGGTGCCAGCTGACTAGAAGTGAGCACCAGAACTTATGACTGGAGAGGTAGTTGATATAACTAAGGAGCATTAGAAGGAAGTTCCTGAAATGGAAAGAAAGAAGAGCATGTCTGCCTTGGAAGGCTCCAAGTCAAAGGCTCTGTGTCTCTAACTAAACTTGTTCTTCTAGACTGCTGCTTTTCAGCATAAGCTTTAAAGGCTGGATAGCCTTACAACTTCTAAAAGAATTTGGTAGCTCTGCTATTGATCTGTGGAGGGAAAAAGCCAAAAAATTGCTTATGTTTGCCTCTAAATTTGCAGCCATGTGATTATATTTCTAGGTATGGCTATCACAGCTTTTCTTAAGAACCAAATAAAAACAGAACAAAGGTTTCATTCTTCCCCTCTCTGTACCAGCACTCACATGGCTGATGCCCATGTCTATTACTATACATTATGACTTTAAAAAGTGATTTGAAACTAATAAAATAGGGATAGTTTCCATAAAGCAGTGCTGTCTTCCTTTTTCACTGAACAAACCCAAAAATACTTTGGCTTATGGTAGATAACACAGTGAAAGAGAAAATGCTTTTCCTTTGATCCATAGAGTTTGGACTGCAAACCAAATGGAAAAATCCCAGCAGAGAATTTTCCCTTCTTTTGACCATTGAGAGACATCACTCCAATCCCATGAGCTCAGAGGGCCTTGAACAGCTATAGCATATTTACAAAATGAGTTGGACCGAGGCTTTTATTGTTTGAACACTATGGCTGCAAAGAAATAGTTTAATGATATACCTATCGTATTGTCCAAGAAAAGGCTGAATTAAGTAAAAGATCTTTTACTCTAACATGGATCTGAGACAGAGTGACTGGGGCCAGGAGATTTGTGAAATTCATAGTTTGATGTGCTTTAGTTCTAAATGTTATAGTTTAGCTCAGTGCTTCACTGTCTGCTGTGCTTCATAATTTTGTTCTGTCCTACTGAAAACAATTAAATATGTATTAAATTGATCCCAGTTTTACCAAGTCAGTTTCAAAAGAACATAAAACAAATCGTAAACTGAAGTGGAATAATCCTGAAATACAATAAGCTTGTAACAAGCCCTTTATCAGATACACATGTTCCACCTTTAGATTTTATGTGCTGAATATGTTTTGTACAGATATGTATTTGTTGCACAAAAAAATTCTGTTAAGGAAGCAAAAGCATCCTGTTATGTAAACAGGCTGTGTAAATATTTCAATCACCTAGTGCGCATTCTTTAAAATGTCTGTGTTTAAGACTGATGTACACTACTGTTTACTTTACACTTTCTTAGCCCTTTCCTTACTTAGGCACACTTTTACTAAGCTGATGTTAAAATCTGAAGTGGTGTTTTCCTGGTCAGTTTCCAATCAATAATGAAAAGCAAAGTCTCAGATTGTTTTGGTTGTGTCCAGGATCTCTCCCTTCCACCTCAGCAGACACCACCATCCTAAACTCAGGCCCTGGTATTTACGTACCAAGGCCCACACGGAAAGTTTAAGAACGATAATGTTATGGAAGACTTTTATATAAAGGGGTACTTGTGCCAAAGCTGTTGATGCCTGGTCTGTCTCTGCTGTAGCTGTCTTAATTTAATTTTCTGATTGAAGATTCAGCAGTAATGACATTGGTTCCATTTCAGTGGCAGGTACAGATTTCTGTTGCTCTCTGTAGTGACCAGCAAAGGCAGGGAGGCTATAGGCTTATACTGCTGTAACTCCACTGTTTGTAGTGGCTTCATTGCAATACTGGCACGAACCAGTGTTGGAAAAGATTCAGGGCTAGACGCAATCTTGTGTACCGAAAATACTTCAATCAAACATTTTCTGTGGTAGGGCTGTTTGTTGGCAGCACATAGACTTTAGATCTTGGAGTGGTGATCACAGGCAGGCAGATGTATTGCATTATGGAAACTGCTGTGCTTGGCTCTTTGGGGTGGTGTCTCTTGTCTTTGCAAGAAGGAAAAATAATCTTTGCTTTGATAAAGCTTTCTGATTCAAATTCTGTAGAAAGCTTGTTCACCTGGATTGACTGCTGCATGCTAGGGTGTTAAACTTGTCAGTGCAGGGAGAGCTGCATTCCCTTACACAAGTACAATAGAGAACTCATCTCCCTTGGCATTTATTTTGTAGACTCATTTGATTATGTGAGCATGGGTGTTCTTAATACTGCCATTCTTAGCTCTTCAAAATTCTTGTTAGTGTGTGGATTACAGATTTTGACCTTTTTCATTAAGAAATGAAAATTGTTCTGGCTAGACCCTAATAGATATTTAAGAAATCAATCTGTGTCTCAATAAACCCTGTTCTGCTTAAGTAGATGCAAATGACCCTCCAGCAGGTGGCTTAGTGATCCAGTACAGCCAGAATTTGCATACCTATTTTGGGCTAAGTTACTGCTTCGTGACTGCTCTTGTCCTTGCAAGCAAGTGACTATTTTAAAGATGTTGCTTGGGAATGCAGGACTTTGTTCTTAAATTGTGCCAGCCAACTGGTTTATTAGCCTGAGAAACACTTTAGCAACTTTTTCAGTTATTTGGAACCCAAAAACTGGAGACTGAAATATAGAAGTTTTCCAGAGAAAACCATGGATAAAGATTAAAGGTTCAAAGAGAACTTTAGGCCCATATTTGTTACTGAATTGATGAGTGATACCCTAACTCCCTGGAAGAGAAGGAAACTACATTGTGTTTATTTTATAAAAAATACATGTTCATGTTTGGTAAGACAAAGTTAGCTTTGTACAATAAGAAAGGATTCAGAATAAGGATATTTACAATTTTGGTCACTGTTTCTGTAGTTGTTACCATGAGGCTGAATTACAAATTGGAAAGTGCTTTGCCCAGCTGTTTAAAGGAAAATTTATTAAGATTGCCAGTAGTTTTTCCATGCCAGGATTAAACAAAAATCTCAGTTTGGTGGTTTATTTTTTCCTCTTGCAAAAATCCAGGTATTCCCAGGTTTGCTGTGAAGAAAACCAGGTACCAGTTCAACTGTGCCAAAAGAACAACTTTAAGCAGTGCAGCTGGGCTGTCAAAGAGGACAAAGACAGCAGACAAATGTACAGCAGGACCAAAGCATGTAAGGTGTCTCATACTCTCTTACTAGTTGTTTTTTTCCTGAAAATGTTTTGTTCTGTTGTTCTCCCATTCTCCCTGTTCAGACCTGTGTAATCTAAACATTGCTGCAGATCAGGTTTGGTACTCAGCAGGGTTATGGACGTCATGATCAGACAGTGTTTTTGAGGTTTGTCAAAAAGGTTTTGGTGCCTTTTCTCCTCAGTGTTACAAAGTTGTAGTCCATGATGATTCATTGAAGAGTGAGGTTTTTACCAGACTATATTGCAATTCAACCCAGGGATGCTTTGAAATTGGTCACAACATCTTTTCTGTTTTCTTAATGTCAACACCAAGTCCCTAAGCTGCAGTTCAATTCTTACTTTTTCCATTGCTGCAGTTTCTGGGCACCAAATTCAATGGACGATTATGAGGGAACAGCATAAAGAGGAGTAGTGGTAAATGCAAACTCCTCAGCATTGCATTTCAGTGTGTCCATTTGTTCAGGTAAGGATAAAGGTATTAGAGTATGGAATAGAGATATGAGTTCTGCTTCCATCTGTTACCAAACCATCACACAGTTCTGGGGGAGTCACTCCACTCTCTGCCCTGTCCTGTTATTGCTTACAAAATGGGAATGCTGGGCTTCATTTTTCGGGAGTGTATTGAAAGTCACAGACATTGTTTTCTGTATGAGAGCCCTAAATGAACAGATTTTTTTTTTGCTTTTGTGGATTTTTTGCTTTTGTGTAATATGATCATAATTAGCTGTGCTTATTAAGAAAAAATGAGAAGGAGAAAGAAAGTTAAAGGGAGGTCACACTTCCCAACAGCCTTCCCCACTGAAGTGTCTGCTCTCCAAGGTTTACCTCCAGCACACTACAGCTACTTATAAAAAATCTTGTTGGTGTAATTTGGAAATCTTCTTTTGAAACAACTATAATATATGATGTTAATATGTGGGTAGCTCTAACCAGTCTCAGAGTATTTATATACTCCCAAAGTGGGTGTGCTTTTGACTTGTTATAATGTACTTATGGAAAGGATTTGTTATCCAGGGAGATACGTTTGTGAGAGCGGTGCTTGAAATGAATGTCTTCCAAGTCATCATTCAAATTATGGTCCTTTGACACAAAGAGTTTTTGTTGTCCCTTTCCTCCCTGACTCATTCCCTGCTGAAACTTGAGTTCACCACTGAGATGGTCTGTAAAATCCCTGTCAAGGATAGGATATACAAGTGCATCAAGTACTTCATAAAGCTTCTTGATTTCACTAACAACTTCTAATAGAGTGGTTGAGGCAAAAAGTGTGTGCAATAATTTTAGCAAACATGAAGATAGTAAAGTTTGAAGTTAGGTTTCCAAAAAAAGTGGGAAGATGGAATTAGGCTGTGGTTCTGTTGAAGAATTCTTCGTCTTAGTAAAGTCCTTGAAGAAATAGATGTGGATTTGGGAGGTCCCTTTTTCTATTTGAAGATCCATTTGTGGGTTTTTTGCAGCTTAACCATGAGGAAATACTTATGTCACCAATACTTTAAATACATTGGTCATAGTGATAAATAGTAATGTATTTTTCGTATTTCATCAGGTCTCTTCTGTTGCATACATGGCTTTATTTATTCTTTAAGCAACCACAAATAGAGAGCTTTTGTTTCCCTATATTCTTTGGTTCCCAGATTCCC
Organism: Campylorhamphus procurvoides; assembly: GCA_013396655.1. Classification (NCBI taxonomy): domain Eukaryota; kingdom Metazoa; phylum Chordata; class Aves; order Passeriformes; family Dendrocolaptidae; genus Campylorhamphus; species Campylorhamphus procurvoides. The sequence continues at coordinate 2,259,126 of WBMV01005495.1, forward strand.
ATGCAAGTTTGACAAGCATTCAAAAAACCAATTAACTTCTCAGACATTTAGTTTTTTTTTTCTCAGTTTTAGTCAACTATCTCTTCCCTTACCACCTCCACCTTTTTCTTTTCCTTTCTTCTTTCAGCCTTAGTGTTAATTTTATGACTTTGTCCTTTCTTTTGGCAAGTTAGCAGTAGCTGGATTTTGAAACACTCGAAACACTTCTGCTCGAGTGTTAATTGTCCTTCACAAATTAGCCAAGGTCTCTGCCTTTTGAATCAATGCAATCTGCAGAAATTAGCACAGGGCCAGGAGTAAAAATCAAAGCAAAATATTCCCTTGGTATAATAATTGTCTAATACACAAGCAGGTGTAATGTTTGGTGTATAAGTCAGTGGTGTGGCCTATTAGATATTGATTCAAATGAAGGCTTAAAATGTGTAAAGATTTGAATCTTGCTTGAAAATATCATGTTTTTCTTTGTTGTTCAAATACCTGCATCTCAAGTGTATCTTGGTTTATGCTATTGCTTATTTGTAGCGCAATTGCAACATAAAGGCCAAGTCTCTGAGCTGGATTGTAGTGCTTTCAGTCCTGCTCAAACACAGAATAAAAGGACTTCTTGCTTCAAAAACATTAAAATCTGCTTCCTTAGAAGTAGCATAATGCATTACTGTTTGTTTGGAGTTTTTTCAAATGAAGTATAGTGCAAGTGGTGAATAAACAATAGAAATGCATCTGTAGTGAGTGCTGAGAGGCAAGAAAATCACGTATAATGGGATGTCCCATCCCCTGTGTAGGAACATACCTCTCCAAGCAGATCTTCTGAAGTCAATGCCATTCGTAAGTACAGATCTGCATGTCTGGGTGTTAAACAGCACACTTTTCTCAGCAGATCTCTTCCTGATAAAAACTATCCCAGTTTTGAAAAAAATTTTTTAGAACTACATTTTAACAGAGTATTTTTAAGAGTGTTTGGGTAATGTTAGAAAATAGCTAAAACTGCATAGTTTCTCCTATCTATAATAAGCGTTACTGTGATTTTGAGGTGTGAGTAAACAGGAGAATTTATACTAAGAAGAAAGTTACAAGAAGCTGAAGACAAGGAAATTCAAAATCAATGTCTTACCTCAGTCCTAGCCACAAACAGAGGAAGCAGATAGTATGCAAAAGCCACCTTAGAATTCAAATAAATTAAATATATGTGAACATGTGTGTTCATTATGTAGATATTTATACACATTTACAATTTTATTTTTGTACATGCTTTAATGATTCAAGTATGCAACTGAAAGCTGTGCATAAAACTTTCTAGGATCTAAGTGACTTAGATCTCGTTTTCAACAATAATATTGGCACACAGGAGCCTCTATTTCCTTGAAAGTTAATGGAGCACATAGTCTCAGATCTCTGAAGCATTTGCAAAGGGATTTTTTTATTCATGCTTGTTTATATGCTATTTAAAAATTCATGTTACATAAAAATAAACATATATGAAGAAGCAACATTAAGAATGTCTTTTATCTGAGCATTTTTTTTTCTGCTTTGCTGCCTCCTCATCCCTGTATCAGTGGAGGATCCATTTCTTGGGTCCAACCTTTAGACTGAAGGCAGATTAGATGTTGGGAGCAACAGATCTCCTGGAATCTGGTGGAAATGCTGCAGTTGTGTGATGATGATACCTTTGCTGGCATACTTTGTCCTTTCTCAGTTCAAGGAAGTGTTACAGAGGGACTGAGAGATAGACTTGTTTTGTTTCTGCTCTGGTGGCTTTGCTGAGAGCTCCTCAAAGAACAAGTCTGTGGAGGAGGGATCCTGGTGCTTTGTGTTTCTTTTCTAAACTCTACTATACCCTGCTTATAGTTTCCACTTACTTCCACTGAATAAATAGGAAAGGCATATCCCATCCTTAACTTCTATGGGAAATGTTAGTCCTAAAATTTAGAAAATATGGGGGCTGAGTCCCTTAACAGATAATCTGCTAATAAACAAGTTCTTTGAGAAGGGAGATCGTGAAGACCCTGCTCAGAATACCTACTGCTGCATGACTTGCTCTGCAAAGTGCACCCAGTCAGTGGCAACATGCTTTCCATGGAGGCAAGCCAGCCCTGGAAGGTCATGCTAAAGGCCAGACTTCTGAAGGAGCTAGTCACAAATACTCTCACTATGTGAAAGTCCTTTGGCCCCCCAGGGCACCAGGAAGACCAGGGCTGGGTTGTATAAATACAGTTTGACACGCCAGCATATTGTGCCCCTCGCAACTGTTGATAAAGTTATTGTGATGTGCCTCCTCCCTGGTTTTACAGGACAGGGCTGTGGCACTGACACAGGTGAGATGGTTCAGCCACATGTCTGCCTGGGGATGTGGGAATACAGAGCAGCTCTACTACTGCAGCACTGATTGTGACATCAGTCTTAAAGAGATTTTGGCACAGTGCATGCCATGTTCTCTCTCTTCCATATGGCATAAGAAGCCCACACAGTCCTGTCCGACTAGCACCAGGCTTGCTGGTGTCTGGGATGTCTTTGGCAAGAGCTTGATCTCTAACCAGCTACACTCTGCTTTAGCCACAGAGTAACTGAGAACAGATCAAACTCAACTGTGCATGAAGGAGTGGCAGGCATTGGTACTTTGCTCATCAAGTCCCCATCAACTGAATTAAAAAAACTCATCAGCAAGATGATGTCACACACCTTCCTAACTTCACTGTTGTCTTTCTGCTAAATCTTCACAGAGATTTTCAGGAGTTGGTGGGGAAACCTGCCTTTGTCACTAGTTTTTTTTGTTTATAGAAAGCATCTGAACTTGGATATTTCCTAATCAACTTCAGTCAGAGAAAGAGCATAGAAGATTTTAGACCTTTAAAGTTAAAGGTCTGACAAAGTTACAAGCAACTGGAAACAGTAGATATGATGGAAAATATTAGACTGGGATAACAATGGATTGAGCAGTAGCAGCACCTATAATTATGATTTTAAGTGACAAAACAGAAAGGAGAACTACATTCCAAAGGATTTAAAAGAATTTTTTCTAAACCTGGGCTAGCTCATCCTCTCCCACAGGAGGGGATTTCTGCTTGGAAACTGCTGCATGGTAATCTGCAGACTTTTCCCAGACCAACTCATCCCTGATGCAGAATCTCCTTTTCTGCTCTCCAAAGGCACAGATTTTGCCTTCCAAGTGGGCATACAGATGTCTTAGCTATCTTGTTCCAGGTCCTGCCCTAAGAATCCTGTTTACCCCTCACCTCACCCCTATTCCCAGTTAGCCTGTTTACTTTGGAGGCACCCTTGTATAGCTGTCTTGGTTTCTTGGGAACAGTCTCCAGAATGGAAAAGGGAGAGATGGAAACTATGAAGCCTTTGGCTGCACAGGTTATACAGAAAGGGAAAGGAAGAGCAGAAATGGGTAAAAATCAGATTTGGCTAGGATGCAAGGAAGGCTCTGAACAGTGTGAAGAATGCTAGTACCTGGCTGCTGGCTTACTATTTTTTTTGAAAATAATACAACTGCCCTTCTGAGTTTGCTAAAAAACCTAAATAAAACAGCACTGTTATATGAACATTTTTTCCTATCTTTATATGATATTTTTAATACAGCTTTTGGCAGTATGTGCTGAGAAGCAGAGATTTTTCTCTGAAATGTGGGCTCTCAGAAGAAAGTCTGTTTGTCCTAAAGTGGCATGTTGTTTCCTGACCTTTTACGGATGTTTCATGAATTTGTCATCCTGAGCTACAGAATTGCTTTTGTTAGGATGTAGAAATAGCTCTGTACTTGCAGAGCTGTTGGTGACATGACTCATGATCCCACTGCATAGACTTGGACTAGTGCAACAGCTGGATAGAGGGAGGGATTTTTATTTTATTTTTTTTTAGTCTGTTGTGGTAACAAATGAGAGAAGTTGCACTAACCTTTGCTTTCTCCTCCTCCCACCAGTGGTAAAAGTCTTATATATATTCATAAGAAAAATGAGTGATGATCTGTAGTAAGGATTTATTACTTTAGCAGTTACTTGAATTTCTCCCTTAAGATTACAGAAAGGGCAACTGGAGGTGTTTTCCTCATTCACAGAGAAGGGTGTAGGCAAAACCAGGTAACAAAGAACAAAACTCAAAACAAATTACCACACTGGGAAAGAATCTGCCTTCAGTCACTGAGAAGTCCTCATAAAATCATCCAGTTTATCAAGAAAGCCTAGTCTGGGATTTATTATCTAACAAATGTTTATTGTTTTTAATATCCAGTGACTGTTTTTCAGATTCATGTCCTAGAAAATGAGGGGAATGTTCCTTCAAGAATTTGCTGAAACTCTCTGTGGATATTATGGAGCCATCACCTCTGTCCTCTCCTTACTGACAGCAGGCACCTTTTAAGATAGCCAGCTGATATACTTAATGCCTCTCTGGGCTTTCCAGGTTGCAGGACAGAAAGAGCAGGTCAAGCCACTCTTCTGGACCTCAGAAACCTAGCTGAAGACAGAGAGGTGAGTGCAAGACTGGAGGGCAGAGTGACATCTTCAGACCAAACTGAATGGTCCTCTGTTCCCAAAGGCCATGCAGCTGCAGTGACAGTACAATACGAGCCTCCCCCCAGAGAGAAAGTTACCCCATCCTTTCTGTGACAGACACAACTACAGTCCTACCTGGGGTCAGGGCAGCTGTGATGCTGACAGCTCCCACCACCTTCCCAGCTGCATCCTTTTACATCCCTGGGTCCCTGCTGGCTCCTCTTCTCTCAGCCTGCATTTTGGTCAGGGATGGGGCTATGGCAGTCTTTGCAACATCAGGATGAGCAAACACCTCCAGCAATATGCCTAGGAAATCTTCTCGTAGCTACCCTCTGTTTTTGTAATTTTGAGCTAGGAAGGTGTTTTAAGTAGTTGATGCTCCCAAAAAGAAGAAATATGTCCTTTTTTGCCTCTATGTATTACTGAGAGAAGGGAATTATGGAGCTGATGAACTCTAACTGGGGGCAGCCCTTTCCCTGAGGACCCCTCCAGCAGTGGTGCACGTGGCAGGAGGTGCTTGGCTCAGCCCTCACAGGTCTGGCCAAGTTTGCAGGGTTGTTGTCAGAAGATGTGCCTGATGTCAGGAAAGGCAACCTTAAAGGCAGCCTGTATGAGTCCTCAGGAAGACTCAGTCTCTTGCCCCATGGTGTCTTTTACAGAGAGACTTTTCTCAGGGCTGCCCTGCTCTTGGTTCCTGGGAGAACAGAAGGAAAAGCAATGAGATAGGGTTGTGAAATCAAATGACATGAGGTGTGACACTTGTAATTATGGGGGAAGCCTCTAAAAGTCTGAATCACAACATATAAATTCTGCCACATCTTTCTTTTGTATTGATGTAACTTTGAAGTTAATTCTTAGAAATCCAATACTCAATAAACAACTAGCTAGAGCATCAGAGCAGGAACTGAGCTGCAAAACAACAAGTGTGTTGTAAATGTTCAGCTACTCCCAGAAGCGTGAGTGAGGAAAAGGGGCTGTTCCACAAGGAGAGTGGCAGTGTCCACAGGCCAGCCATGAGCATGGAGGGTCTGCTCTGGGGTGTTCCAGAGCACATCCTCTCTGTGGGACCTCGGAGCTGTACCATGTGTTGCTCTTGCTATTTGCTTGCAAATACCAGAGGGAAAGGCTGGCCTGCAAGAGTGTGTTTTCCTCACTTGTCCTACTGCTTAGTGTCAGCATTAGACAGAGAAGGTAGTGGGGTGACACAGCTATGCAAGACAAGTGATGTTGCTGAAGGGATCGCTGACCCCTCCCAGGAAATCTGTGCCTGGTACCTACTCAAGGGTGACCAATAGACCAATTTACACGGGTGTTATCGACATTCACCACCACTACTGCAGTTTTCTTCCCCAGGCACTTGCTCAGTTCTTTGATTGCCAGAATTAAGAATGGTCTACAAAGCTCTCTGTCTCCTCAGCCTCTAGTAACAGTGACCACTGTTCAACTGGTCAAAATTTGTGTGGCAAGGGTGGTGGCATGTTGATACTCTTTGATAGCCAAGCACATCATGCATTTTACAATTCATTTGCAGTCTCCAAGGTAACTAACTCTGATTTATGTCCTTCCACTGTGAAATCCTACTTTTCTGGTGTCAGAATGGCAGGCCTGCTCCCAGGATGCTAATGGAACCAGATATAAGCACAGTCAGCTTGCCACAATTCATGTCTCTCACTGGCCTTTACAATATCCCTACAGGACAAAAAATAAAGCCTATTCATAGCCTGACCCTCAAACCTGTTAAATCCTTCCTAACAGAGGTAGTGTGGCAAGAAAAGCAATCAGTGTAGGAACAGCATCAACAGACTGTTGGACTCTGAGCTGTAAAGTCCAGCCTCTCTGATATTTGTATTCAGCAGAAATCAGAGTGTGGTATCAAGTCTGGCGGCCTTTTTGGAAGAGGGGCCTCTTGAGAACAGGATGGACCCTATTCCCCCATGCTGCCCATAAGGACTCCTCCCTCTGTCCTTGGAGATACTTGTGCAGCAGCCACACCAGATGACTGCGGCTCCCAGCCTGGGGAACTTGGGTGGGGGTGCTCCTGGACCATTTTTAGTTGCTTTGCTAAGCTACCTTCCCAGTGAGCATTTGGGCAGCATCCTGCTTGAAGGAATTCTTCATCTAGTCCAGTTAATACAAATCTCTGGGGCTTTCCCCTTGAGAGTATCGCTGAGTAGGAGGTTAAGAAAACATAAAAGCATCGAACAAGCCATAGGAACTGCCATGGTAGGTCAGAAGAAAGTCCTTCTGTTGCAAGCAAAGCAAAGCTACTGAGAGGCATGTGCCAGAATTCCTTGTGATATGTGCTCCCAGCTTCCTGAACACCGTCTGCTCCGGGACATTCTGTTCCAGTCACACTCCAGTCTGCACCTCCTGGCACTGCTTTGGTCACACATAACATTGTCATTACAGAGACTCCTGGGATTGCAAGAATGGATGGATGTTTTGCTGTGTTTATCAGCAGAAAGACAGTTGAAGGCAGTTTTGTTTGTGAGCTTGGCATGCAGGTTTCTTTCTCTGCAACAAGGAAAAAGATGGGAATAGTCAGAGTTCACCAGAAAAATAGAAAAGTCAGAGGCAAAGAAACAGGAAAAAAAATGTATCTGATTAATTTTGCATCTGTTCTTACTTATGGACTATGTTCTTGTGTTGACTGGTTTCCTCTGATCCAACATTCAAATGTAATGCATGAATTATTTTTAACTCAAGCCTGGTAAATATCAACTATCTGCTGCTCAAACTGCCTTAGCAGATAAGTTGCCAGGCTGAAGTGAATTCATTAACTAGCAACAGTAAAAACATTTGCAGGACAGGAACCATCATCAGAGGAGGGAATTAAGACATCCCAAAGTGCAAGCAAACACACCCTGACATTTCCTCAATAGAAAAATTAGGCAGTGGGACTATGAACTCCTGAACTGATCTGTGTCCCCTCAGCTTGGTCTCCCTGACTGTAAGCTGGAAGAAGCCTCCATACAAGCAGGCTGAAAACATCTGCCACACAAAAGAAGCTTTTCCCTGCACATCCACCCACCTCCATTTTCCCAATTGCTGGGTTTATATGAACGAGCTGTCTCTTTCAGGCAGTCTCTGCTCATCGGTATGGCTCTAGTGACAAAGCTTCTGCATGTCCTACAGGCCCATATATTTGGGTGAAGGTCATGTGGTGGGCGTGATCCTAAATCACTGAGTCTTTTGCCTGTAATACATCCTTCATGCTCAAGAGCATCCTGTGAGTCAAAGTAGACAGTCCCAGACACATGGCCAATTTCATAGCCTAAATGTTCTGCAGCATGCTTTTTTAATGAGATGGTAAAGAAAAATAAATGATTCCTTCCTTCTCACTCATATGGTTCTCCTTAGAGCCACCTTCTTTCCATTGCCTCTACTCCTCCTCTTTGTCCAAAACAAAGACACATTCCTCGTTTTGCTCGTGACACCGTTTTCAGGCGTCCTGCCTGCTCCCAGAAAGAAGCACCGCCCCTCTAGTCACATATTTCAGACTCAAGAGATGGACTACCTTGGCGAGACTTTTCAAACCAAAATTTTTTCTGTACAAGGAGCAGCATTTGGGTTGTGTTTTGTAACTGCTGCTGCCAGTGGGTTTTGCAAGGCCCCTAGGCGGTGTGACAGCAGGTCAGGGGACCTCAAAAAGCCGTTGGTTTTATTTGCATCTTGCTTCAGGCACGATGGTACCAATTCTAAGTCCCTTCTTTTGCCCACCCTGTTATCTCAGCTGTGCTAGACAGGGATGTTATCAAGGTTTTTTTTCTGGGAACTACACAAAGAGTTGCCATAATCTGTTTTTCTTAGGCAAAAGCACTGCTGAAGATCCTAGCAGAGAAATATGTTTCTTAATTACCTTAGGTGGGCCCAGTGGTTCAGAGTTGGCTCCCCAGCTACTCTATTCCTCAAAATTAGATTTGTTTAAAAATGAATGGCTTAAGGTCAGTTACCTAAAACTGTAATCAATGAGAAAGCTGGGCCAGAATTTAAAACCAGGATTGGAATTATGCATGTAAATGTAAGAGAAGGAGGGACAGGTAGACAAACAGAATATAAACACCTCTTGAGGAAAGTCAGGATTTCTCTTTCCCTGAGAAAACCCCTGGAGGCCTATGGTCCAAAAGCAGAAAGATGTTTAGATCTGTGAGTGGAGTGGTTTAGGGCTCTTTGAGATATGGAATAAGGTCTTGAATATGTTTTTGCATAGAGGGGGTTACTCTGATGAAGTCTCATTCCACTTCCAGTTCTTCTGCCTTGAAAAGCCAAGATCCAAAATTTCAGCTGGACGGATCAAAAGGGATTAATCCACTCACAGTGTTGCAGATGAGGGTTGAGTCATATGAAGACAGGATGAAGTAGCAGAGCCAGAGCTGTGCTGTGCCACAATTTTTCTTTTCCATCTTGAAATGTATTATTAGAGACTTGGATAATAATGTAGTCTCCATCTACAACTTCAGAGACTGTTATAATCTGCTATACATTGGTACAACCTTTTCTACCCCCAGATCTGCACATCTTGTCAGGTTCTGGTGTTCCTCTTTAAACGGGAATGTTCCTCTACTGCAGGGTTTTTTGACAGGTTTTTACTGCTAACAGGTCAGAAGTTAAGGAAACTTGGTTAAGTGCCGGTGTTTCACATAAGAGGTCTATTCCTACTAAAAAAACCCACTTGATTTGTAAATAGTAAAATATATGGAAATAAATGGGGATGGGACGGGGAAATTTTTTTGGGCCAGGAAAAGCAATTTCAAGGGGTCTATATGAAGATACAGTCTCTTCTGGAGGCAAACTGGTAATATGGAGGGTTCATTCAAAATGAAAGCAGATAACTTGCCAAAAGATTTTGATTAGCCAAAATTTTATGCTTGGAAATTTACATCATTTCTTAATCTTGTTCCATAAAAATATACTGCCATACGTAAGTGCTTAACATCACATTTGTAGGAATTTGATCCAGTTTAACACATAGTAAATTAGTTATGTGAAGGTTGCTCGCTTTATGCTACTCTGTCTGTCCCTAATACTCCACCTGTCTGGCATTCCTCTCTGCCCACATGTTCCATCCCTGACATATATAAAAATATAAATTCAAGATGAGAAGATTAGGACCACCCTGGAATGTCTGATTTTTTTTTTCCTTTTTAAAACAAGAATCCTATATTTTGGCTTCCAAATAAGTTAAGAAAAAAGAAAGACGATAAGAATTCATTTGCAGATGATATGGAATTATGTACCTGCATGGATTTGCAGCAGGAGTCTCTTTGTGTGGAGTTACAAGGCTCATGCCATGTTTTCAGGGTCAGGTCGAAGAGAAGAGCAATGGGTTTGTTTTTAAGACAGCAATCTTATCAGTGAGAAATACAGAAAAGTTTCCCAGGTGATCAAAGTACATTTTTAACCAGCTGACATAGAGAGCTAATATTAATTTGGGGGGGATTTGGGTCAGATATGAAAGGATTTAATCCCCACATAGTTAATTCTCCCAAGAGCTAATTTAAATGGAGACTGATCTGTCAGTTACAGCACTGCTTCACTACACAGTAGAATTTCTGAATTACTGAAGTTTAATTTAGCTTGAAAATTTGTTAAAGTCCTCTCTTACCAGTTCAAATAAAATGGAAACAAATGGCTGAATTGACACAGAAGTCTGGTTTCGGGGTTTTTTCTCCCCTCCCTGTGGATGGATTCTTTTGACTTAAATTGTATTTGGGGACCTTGCTCAAGGGTGGATCTTGGTGATGGTTTGGGTTTTTTTTTTTGTCAAAAATGCAGATTCAAGGCAAAGAAAAAAAAATCTTTGAATTTGTCAATTTGTAGAACCTGCTTTTTAGGCTAGCAGAAAAAGAAATCTAGGTGTCTAGTGTCAGTATTTTTCTCCTAAAATCCATTTGTTCTTTTGAAACAAAATTTAGCTTTTATACATGAAGAACATTTTGAAGAGCCTATGACTTCCTGCACTCCCAAAATTAAGCATATATCACACTGATCAAGATAGTCTGACCAACAACAAAACATTTTGGCTACTAATTTCTATGTCAAAAATTGATGTGTTTTGTTTCAGGTTACTCTAGAACAACAGCTTTGACTTGAGGGTTCACATATCACCCCCAAGTGCCTTCTTTGGCTACTCTTCTCTGGGAGTCTGGCCTCTGAGAAGAGACCTTGGTGAAAGCTGACCTGTGGAACCAGCCTGACCAATCACAGAAAACATTCAGTTATGAAAAACATCCTCCTTATGTCCAGATTTAGTTAAAAGTCATGTCTTTTGAATCTCATTCCACACAACACATGTTTTGCCAGACTCCATAGTGATAACGTAGCAGTGTTTTAATAGCATTAGAGAAGACAATGACATAGGCAGCTGCTTTAAAATGCCAGAAGTTTTGCACTCTCTAATAAATATAGTTCAGTCTTGGCTTATTAAATGTGGAAGTAATTTATCCAATTGAAATGCTCAGTCTTTGGCCAAGATTTTATGTCTGTGTGTGCTTGATTGATCGAGGGTGCAAGGCATGCTAAGATGGGAATCTTCACTAGGTTTGAGATAATGTCTCTCATTTGTGACCTCTATTTGTTCCCCTAGATTGCTGCCACTCAATATAAAGACAATTTCAGAAGAGAAGAGTAGGGTGCAGAGTTGCCTTCTAAATCTGTTGCTGTGTTTGGCTGAGTCTTGATTGTCTTCTACTTCTGCATTATACTTTGTAACATTCATTTTCTCTGAAAAAAAAAAAAACAACAAAAACTTGGTTGCCACACTTCATTTCTCCTTGCTCAACTTCCCATTGGACATTTATCAAATTCCCCTTCAAAGTGGTGTTAAGGTTCCTGTTAAATTCAGTAGGGGCTGGAGGGGATTTCTGTGCTGCACTACCCTGTTTGTTTTGTGGTGGCAGCTTAGTCAGGATCCTTGCACTTTTCTGACTCTGAACACTTTTGAAAGACACCTGTCTCTCTCTTGTTGCCCATTCTCCCCTCACCTCTCCATGTTCCATTGGCACTGAAAGGTCTCAAAAATGTACCCAAACCATTGCTCAGTGACAGAGGGCATTTGCTGCCCTGCCTGGCTGGCTGTGTAGCAGAGAAAAGACAAGGGCACACAAGGGCCACTGAGCTCTTTGGTGAGAAACTGCTGGAAACACCAGGAAATTTTTGCTTGCTAATAGGATGCAGCAACTCGGCCATGGCCACAAACAGGCCAGAAGAGCAATCAGCTGCCTTAGGATCCCAGTGAATAGGATTACTGGGGAAAGCAAATGAAATTTTCTCTACAGCCTGGGATAGCTGAACACCATGCCCCTCCACTAAGCAGACCCAGAGCTTGACTATGGGATGAGGGCACAGCACCTCTACTCTGACAAATTGGGGCACTTGGTCACTGCTCATAGCCTTGCAGGGCAGTGCTCATCCTGGGGCACAACATGCCTCTCCTTGGGGCCATCAGGAGTTTGATAGGAAGAGCAGGCATTACTCAAATTTGTTCTGTGTCTCCATCAGCCAAATATGCCCCTCTAGCCAAGTTCTTGCCATTCATGTGCAAGAATGTGAAATTTGCTATGTCAGTCCTTCTTTACCCCCTGCCCCCCTTTTCCTCCTCCACATTTATTTGTCTTTTTTGAAGTTTGATTCACTGTAGCCAGTTTAATGAAATATGACAGCGAAGATCTAGCCTTGTCTATGTTATAATTCATTGCTTCTACTTAGCACTAGAAACTTCCTGTGGCTGCTGGATAGGTAAAGGACAGAGTGGCTCCACAGCCAAAGGCATCATGCTGTATTATCCAGCTATTTTTTTTAGGTTTTGCTAGGAATAATTGACAAAAACAGCACTGCTGGTAAAGGCAACCTTTATGTTTACACCAATATAAAACACTGCTAATAAGGGACTTTGTTATATAGAAACAAGCAAAGTTGGTTTTCTTTATTTTGTTCCACTTCCTTCAAGAAGCTTTAGATAATTTGGGAATGGAGGTTAAGAAAAGCTTGAAACATTACTTTCCCTTTAATCCTTAGATCTCTCAGCTGACTCTACATTTTGTTTTTATGCTGAAAGGGAAAAAAATATTTTCCTGGCATGTTGAGAATGATTTTTCCATTAATCTTCTTTTGGAGCCAAGATACATTTTTTCACAGAGATCTGATATGACATAATACTGTACCTGGAATTTCACACTAAAGAGTGGAAAAACATTCTCAATTCTCACCACAGCAAGCATTTGCAACCAAGCTACAAACCCTCCAGCGAAACTGAGAAGCCAAAAGAGCAATTTAGAAAGGGGACAGGATGGGAATATGGAGCATAGTCATTTCCCATGGGGAGGAGAGCTCTGAAATGTCATATTATTTATTAAGGCCTTGCAAAGATACACAGATAGAATATGGTATGTAGTGGCACAGGCCAACAATTATCTTACTTGAAAGTTATCTCAGCAATTTGAAATCCTATTAATTATATAAAAAAATCACATCAGGGCAGAATCTCAAAGTGTAAATCTGAAGAGCAATCAAAATGTTTCAGATTAATGCAATTCAAAGCAGAACAGAAATGGTTTCTGCAATTAAATACATATGTACATGATCTTGGCTTTATGAAAATTGATAGAATCCACCCATCTCCCTATTTTTGGCTTATCAATGTTTTCTTTCAACATTTAAAGTGTTTTCTTCAAAGCCCAGAGCTGGAGCATTTCCAGGCAGTTTAGTCGTCCAGATGTGGAGTGAATTTCCTAAGTACTTGCAGCATGGGGAAGACATGATGGGTTTTGCTTGGAAGCCAATGAAAAAAAGAGAAATATTTTCAAATTCTGACTTGATTTTTAAAAAGGACTTGTTGGAATGTGTCTTGAAAATTCACAGGCCTCAACAGACAAATACATCTGTCTTGATATACATCTCATGGTTCTGAGCTGAATTTATCTGTGGCTGGCTGTGCGTTCCCAAGACACAGCCATTCTGAGCTGATTTTGCACCCATGGTAACACACAGTGAACAAACTATTCAGAGAACTTTCATTGGAGTACTAGATGGCTGCACTTCTCCTTAAGCCTAGTACAGTTCTATATTGTGTTTCTTCGTACTAAAAATCCCCAAAGAACACTGAAGTGGAAGACAGATTTAACAAAAACGGTTCTTCTATCAAATATTTTTGCAACATGAGAAGATTTCTTGGTTCCAATACACCACAGCTAGTGCTTACCTGAAGTGCAGTTGCCCAAGCTCTCCTGTGTCCCTTGTGGCAGTCAAATTTGTTGTCTCCCAAAAGCAATCTGCTGCTGAAGTGCATTTCATGCTGTCATGCCACATTGCAATTGCAGTATCTCTGCAGTATCACACCCATATAGGAAAGGATCAGGAAAAGGCAGCATTTCTTATCTTTTTGGCAGGGCTCTGGTGGTATCTGTCCTACTCTCAGACTTATTTTGTGGAGAGCAATATTGACTGAAACGTTCCAAAAATCCTCCAATAACAGAATCTATTTTGGTTTGGTTTGGTTTGGTTTTTTGATTGGTTTGAATTTTCAAGTTTATTTGGTTCAGCTACCAAGGGAAGACTAGACAATGTCAATCCCTTCCATTTAGCCCTGACACATGCATAGTATCTGTTCAGTCTGCCATCACACATTGCTTAATTTAACACTTCATTTAATAAGTTTTCAGGCTGCAGGGCAAAACCAGCCTTAGTGTAAGTGAACACAACCCTCTAAAACTCTATTTCTGCCTGCATACAGCATACCTGATCTTGGCCTGACATTTCTAGTGACTGTAGCCCATTTCCAGAGGCTCAGTCCACTGAGACAGCCAGGAGGATGCAGGTGACTTCCTGTTGGGATGGCACCTTTCTTACACAGGGCTGGCATGAGATTGCTTAGTCATGTCACTGATAGCTACCAAAGGAGGCACTTGGAAGAATGGTTGCATGGGATACTCTATCATAAGGAAGTTTTTGAGCTAGTTAGCCTTGACTATAGTGTGGAAATACAGAGATTATTGGTTTGTGCTCCATTGCCACCTGTACAGGCACCATATTATAGTGATGGTGTAGAGGAAAATATATGAGACATAACAGCTGCTCTTCTTTCAAAATACCCACTCTGGATGAGTTGTTTCAGGGGCTGAAGGGCTGAGCTGTGTAACTGCAAGCAACCACGGCTGTTGTGTGCAGTGCCTCTCCTTGAAGCTAGCCTGTAGAGAATATGCATTGAGTCATACCCTGCATCTTATGTTGAAGTCCTACATGCTGCTTCCTTCTCCTGAGAAACTCATGCTCCCAGCAGGGAAATTGCTGTAAATGCTCCATCTGTATCACCCACCTACGTGAGAGAAGCAGCCACTTCCTACATATGAGCAATGAAAATGTTTTTCTTACATTAAAAATGCTAACACATCTCAGCCCCTTTGCTGTATGTCCTGGGCTCCACGTAGGCTTACTGTGCTGTATTTATACAACTCTCTGCTGAAATATTTCTGAGAATTGAAAGTGTGGCAACAAATAGAAAAGTTATACGTGAGGGGAAACTTACTGCCTGTGTCTGAAATCAGTTTCCAAGTCTGTGGCTGGCTAAGCCTCGCCCTGATGTTATTGTGTGGTTATGGATTTTGGATGTTCTCTTTGCTGGAATCAGTTGTGCCAAAACGCACCCATCCTGCAGATCTGCTAAGGGAAAAAACAACTGTGTCCTGCTGCTGGATGCAAAAGTCAAAACAGGGAGCCTCTTTTTGGCAAGTCCGTCAGGCTCCATCAGTATTATAGCTGGTAGGAAAAGGCTGGGGAACCATTGCAGCCCAAAATAGAGCCATAAAACACAAAAATAGTAGAAAATGAGATAAATATTCCTCAGTAGCAATTTTTCTCTCTCCTTCTGTCTGTCCTCTCTCCTTAAACCTTGAAATTTTCCTTCTTCCTTTTAGCTTTATATCTCTTTCAGACTAATTTTATTTTCCATCTGGGAAGAAGGCAAGCAATTTTGCTTTGTTCACTGAAAGACTTGGCACTCTGCTGGAAGTGACCAGGGAGCAGTTGGAGCAACGTGTTTGCATTACTAGGTGTTGCTATGAAGTTAATTATAAGCCATTTGATTTCATAAGGATTTTTTAGCTAAGCTATAAAACAGAGGCTGTGACTATTTATGGTCCTTAGAAATCTTTCACCATGACCCACTACCCTGATCAAATGTCAATACTTATTATATGGGATCTCTTTTTAAATCATTGCATATGGCTAATATAAGAGTGTTACAAGCTACATTTGACTTTAGGAATGACAACATCACAGCAGCAGGTGACAAAATACCTAGTACATCAAATATTTCTGCCAAAAGAATAGTGCTATGCTGTCTTTGTCTGCATTAGCAACCCTCTAACAAATGTACTTCTGTGGTAGGAAGATGTAATGGCCAGCAACAGGAACATACGAAGTGAAGGACTTTTCCTCCCATTTGCATCTGTTCTTCAGCCCAGCGTCATAAAAGGCCTTTGGGGCCTCTTCCAAATCCTCTTTTTATACATTTGTACTGACTGGCACTTCAGTACCTGTTCCCTGCCCTACAAGTCTGTAAATTCCCTGTGACCATAAGTTGATTTATCCAGCTGTGACAAACTGATTTCATCCTCAGGAGCCGAGTGATGTCTTTTCACACCCCTGCAAGACTTCCATGCAGGCATTGGGTGCTGCAGACCTGGTCCATCTTTCCTCTCTCTCTGCAGGACCAAGAGGCTGAAAACCCCTCTTGCAGGTCTGTGCCTGACTTTTCCTGAGCTGAGGGACACCCACTAGGGTCTTGGACAGGGTAGAGGGATTCTGTATTTTTTTACTTTCCCTGGTAGTAGAGACAGATGTCTTAGGACCATTTCCACAACTGAAACCCTCCCTGTAGGAGACCAGCTGTGGAAGAATCACACCCTGTAGAAGTTGTACTTGTTGTGTTTTTGAAATATCTTTCTGCCTGGTGTGCATACCCACCACAGTTTGGCCATCAGTGTTTCCTCTTCTTTCTTCCCTCTTCCTAGTACTAACCATGTCCCTTGGCAACTCCTATACATTTATCCTTCTGACAAGAATTAATTCAGATAGTTACTATGGGGAAAATAGGCAGCAAGCTATTAATTTAGTGAATCATTTCTTTGCTCTGTTCAATTTGTCTAGTTGATGCAATCTGCTTTGGCTCTCCCTTTCCACAACAAAAGCAACAGCCTTAGTGCTCAGGAGGTTTGCACTGCCCTTATTTCATAGCAGCTGTTACTAGCAGATCTGATGCTTTTAGTATTTGCTGATATAACACTTCACTGTTACAAGAAGAATTTGTTTCTTTCAAAGTTCACAAGTGTATTTTGAAATTGTGCATGTGAAGTTTTTAGTCAACATTAATATTGTCATTGTGCGGGAAGCCAGGCCAGCAGAGGAAATGTGGGAAATCTTGAATGCAAGGAATCAGGCTGGAATTTTGGCATAGAGACCCCGGTTATACAAACTATCTCACAGTTTGGTAAGAAAATTAATAAGGATGCAATTTATCTATTACTTTTCTGTTAGTTTTGTTTGTTTGTTAGGGTTTTTTTTAATCCACTTTATTTTTTAATAAAATGTTGTGTCATTGCTGCCAATGTTTTTAAGGAGTTGAAATATTGAAAGGTCAATTTGGGTAAGATAACTCTCCAAGTAACTTTTGTATTGGAATTCACAGTCTCACCACAGAGATGAGAACTTTTACAGTTTCTTACCCACAAAAACCTTTGAATACGGTCATCATCTCAGCTTCTAGCTGAGCTAGATACACAAACATGTACACATGCGTGCAGATGTAGTCTGGAATATGTGATCCAATGCCTGTGACCTGCCCCTCACATCTCCTTGCAATCCCTGACAGCAGTTCAGCTAGTGGGTTATGACTTGCTCAAAACAGCTGTTTCAGCTACTGTCACCCCAGAAGTTCTCTAGACTCCCAAACTTGCTGTACCTTCAGGAACATGTTTAACTTCAGAAGGACAACCCTTGAGATCCTGGATTCCTTTGCTGTTCCAGGAAAATCCATTCACCAGGGCCCCTTTTCTTGCTGTTTCAGCTCTGTCTGTTTAAAAATAGGCTTTTGATTTAGGGTCTCCTACAAATGCATATGTACTCTTATATCTGCAAGGTCTTTGGTGTCCTACACAAATTTCAGAGCAGGGATGGCTTTCTTTAGGCATGTGCCACTCTACCCCTGCTCAGTACTTGTGTCTGAAGGAGCCCACTTCATTGAAGTGACGCTGTGGGACAGTGCTGGCACCATGCTCTCTGTGGCCACGACTCCCCAAACTTGCAGGGATGTGCTGTATTGAGAATTTGGGTGTACCATGATGTACAGTGGATGCGATTGCATGGCAAACCCTGCACTGGCTATAGTGAGCTCCACTTCTGAGGTAGCCTGCAAGGCTTACCCATCATACACAGCTTGGTACCATGCCAAGGCAGTTCATCAGGCAGCTGAAGGATCTGTGTGCTGGTCTGTATGAAGATCAGGTGACTTTCAAGGCAACCTCTGTTCTAGGCTTTGCATATAACCTAGGAGGCAGCTAATATTTTCAGTCTTTAACCTTCTTAAAAGGCCTCCACATCCTTTTTTTTTTCCATGAATTTAAGGCCTTGCCATGAGTTGGGTTTTTTTTCAGGCTGAATGCTTCCTAACACCCTGCCTGTATGGCTCACAATGCCAACATGAGCCAGTTCCAATGGCTTCTGCTCTGTTTTAGTGAGTCAGCTCCCACATCTCCTGGCACCAGCTCTGTGAAATAGGTAGGTACTACAGAAACAGCAAAGTGTGAATGCTCGAGTAACAATACTACATATTTTTCTCAATATGAACCTATTTCCAGGATCTCTCATATGCTAGCTTGGATTTGATTTAATGTAACTGGCTGTGTCATTTGCACAGATGTTTTTATAGGGAAACACCAGCTGATACACGTTCAAAGCGCTGTGGAGACCACTCCAGACCAGTGGGAATTAGGCACTAGACATTTCTGCTCATCTGGACGGTTAAGGGTGTAATACATAGTTAACAGCGGAAATACCTACAGCCCCCTCTTGAAGACGTGTGCTCTGTTGCCAAAGAGGTTCATTCACCTCACAGCCATTTAGGAGATATATTTAACGCTGCATTTCGGTGCATGAGAGGATTTCGAGTCTCCCCAGTACTGGTGAGCCAGGGTAAACTGGGTTGGTCTGCGGGGCTGGTCCTGGCAGCCCCTGAGCAGCCGGACAGACGCCGTTCTGCTGCTCCCCTCTGCTGTTCAGCGCGGAAACAGCACGCTCCCGCCCGGGCATCCTCCCCCAGGCTCCGGAATATTTTCCCTTTAGCTGATTTTCTTCTTTCTTGGACCAGGTGTGGGAGGGACGTGGGAGGGGAAGGGAGCCGAGCTGCCACTGGATGTGTTTATTGTGTTTGGCAGCTGGCTGCAAATAAAAAAGGAAATAGTGCTGATTTCCTATGCGCTGTAATTCTCCTTTCTGACCTTTTTTATAGATGGGGAAGAAGAAAGATATTTTGCTGGAAAAGCAAAATAAATAGGACACAAACCCAGAATTGTGGCAGGAGAGATACTGGCTAAATATGCAGCATATGTCGATGGGCTGAGGCAAAGAAGCTTTAAATGTTTAAAGTCAAGGTCAAATGAAGGCTGTGGTTAAGTTCAGATTTAAAATATTAACACATTAACACGTCTTGCTTTCTTGGGATGCCAGTTCCTTTTAAATGGGAATCTCTGAATAGAGCCTTTGTTGTATTGATTGGACTGTAAATAAAAATAAAAAAAATTGAGATGCAACTCTTCCTCCCTCTCCTCCTAAAGACCCCTTTCAAACGCTTTAGCTTTGAAATTTTGGATTTCAGTTTAGTTCAAATGGCAAGCAGAGTAAACAAAAAGGCACTGCAACATTAGATAATTAGAAATGATCAATTGACGCTCTCAGAATTTTTAAGCCTGGCAGTTTAAATAATCATTGCTTATAATAGAATTAATCATCTAGACTGTATTGACTTGCATGTCTTTCTTCAAATCAAACCCTGTTGCCAAGTCATTCTTTATGTGTGAAAAAGAAAGAAACAAAAAAAAAAAATCTCCACCCATTTTGCTCTGTGGTCCTCGTGTGAGTAAACAAAACACACAGCTTGGAGAGAAGACAGACATTCCTTGCTATCTCCATTTTTTTCACTCTTTTTGCTGGATCAGCCATAACTTACTGCATTTTTCTAAAGCCTGATTAGCATTTGCAAGTTCTGCACAATGGGCCAGCATTTCTGCAATTCCTGGCTACCTCCGCTCCCCCTTTCACTTTGTCCTGTTTTGTCAGGGGTGATGTCAATAAACTCAAGGGGACTCAGATGTAAAAAGCTGGTACATCCTCTGGATGAAAACCCTTCAGGGGGGCTGTACATGGTGTGATGGCATTTGGACTCTGCCTACCTGTAAACACCCAAGACAGAGAGGGTTGCAAAAGGCCTGGGACAGACTGACATTCCCTCATGTAAAGCAGCACATTCCAGTCTTGAACAAATTAATGCAGTGAGATGAAAGATCTCCTTCTCCAACTGCTGAGTCAGACAGCAATGTGCAGGCAGGCGAGTTATTAATTTTCTGTGTTCAAGTGCTGTGTCTTTTGTGGCTACCTGGTCCATTCACTGTTTTTTCCAGGATGGAGGGAAAAAGGTCCACTGAGATTGCAGGAGGAACCGTGGAAGGACATAGATTTCCATGTGGATCGTCACACTGAGGGCCATGCTTCACAGAGAGAAAGAGGTTGATTTGAACCTGCTCTAATCCCTGCATTAGGCTGCCATTCTAAACTAAAGTGGCTGCACTGATGACTTTTTTTAACTCTTCCAAAAAGAAAGTGAACATGGTAAAATTGAACTAGTTTAACTCCAGTCAGGAGCATCCCTATGGGAGTTTAATGTGGTTAAACATTAACCACATTTATGTGTAGATGGGGCACTTGGAGACATGGTTTAGTGGTGGACTTGGCAGTGCTGAGCTAAAAACTGGACTTGATCTTAAAGGTCTTTTCCAACTTAAGGATTCTATGATTCTAAAAATGAATTCTCTGCAGTTTCACATCTTTGATATATCGGATGGATTTTCCCATATAGTCTGACATCCAAAAACCCCTACTATGGCAGAGCCAGGGAACGTTTTGCTTCTTGAGAGCCCAGAAAGACTTTCCAATACATTTAGTAGAAGACAAGTTTAATGTGAACAATCAGTAAAGCAAAGAATTCATAACAATGCGGCCACAGGCTGTAAGAAATGGAGTCATGTATTTTATACTCCCAGGTTTCAGGTATACCATGATTTGTTACTCAGAGCAAAGATCAGACTCCGATCTGTTGTTTGAAAATACAGATCTCTGGAAGCTGTGTGAGTAGAGATTGCCAGACCGCTATTAATTAACGTAGGCTGCATCTTGTCTTTGTGACAAGTCGCAGTCAGCATAATGTCAAAAACTGTGCCTGCTGACTGCACGTAGTGAAAACAGGAGGTGCAGCCTCCCCTTTCTTCTCAAATCATAATACTGCTTTAAAGTGAATATAGCAGGGGTTGCTTTCATTTGTTTTCAAGCTTCTGAGTTTCCTATGTTCAGGGTTTTCTGAATTGCAGATCGAAAGAGAGATATTTCCAGTAAAAACTTTGTAATCCCATGATTTCAAGAGCAGAAGCTTTAAGTAAATCCCAACATTTTCATATGAAAATGGTAGTTCTGTATCTGCCTGCATTCCAAACAAGCCCGCCCAAAGGATTTCATTTAGATAAGCTATCATTCCTTATTATCTATCTAGCACTGACAGTGGCTGCAAAACCCTGAGAAATGGTGGCATTTCCATTTATTTCCATGTTCAGCTCACAGAACAGACTCATGACATGAAAATACCATAGAAATGCAAGGTAATTACCATCATTATGTAACTCCTTAGCATCCAGAAGCAGAATTAACAGTTTGAGTGGTGTCTTTAAGAAAACCAGAATACATTTCAGTAAGCCTGTCATTTTTTATCTCTTAAATAACCTTAAATAAAATTGAACTGGCTTAGTCAGTGTGAAAAAAAAAGAAAAAAAGCAAGTTCTTATAATCTTCACTGTGATGATAATACATGTATTACTTCATTTAAATAAAATCTCTGAACAGCACCTGGAGTTTTACAGAGAAATCCTGCACTGGGGATTTGTATGCAGCACGCTTGCATATGAAATGTCAGAATTGCATGGACAAGGACAGCAGTGAAATTTAAAAGGTGATGGATAAGACAGATGGCTGAGCAGAAGTGGTCTGCATTGCCATGGAGAAAAGCCTGGTGCCATCCTCAGCAATCAGTGCTTGAGCTTGCAAGAGTCTGGCTGCTATTGAAGCATCTGAGCCAACTCTGGGTGTTGCAATATGCCAGTTTTCCAAGAAACAGATTGATGTACAGTGTGTACTATTTTTTATTTTCTTGAGGGAGGAGGGGAGAACTATCTGTGGATTTGGGGCTGTCATTTGGCTTTAAATTTCATCTTATCAGTGCATTTATTGACACCTAGGAAAATTTCTTTGAAATAGAGATGATATACATAACCTCCTTGGAAATTACTTCCCCCTCCCCCCTCAGGAGATCAGAAAATCACTATTTGTACAGAATCTACTTATTTCTACTCACTGTTCTGTATTTAATCTGTGTGAAAGGTCTCGTGTTCCTTCCTTGAGACTGATAACAGTGTCGATCTCTGGTTTTCAAGATTTTTTCATAGGCTTGCCTTTTTGAGGGGACTGCACTCCCGAGGGTCCATGCAAGAGTTAGAGTTGATGCCCACAATGTGAAGAGGTTCCCCTGGGGTCAGGCTTGAGGCTGCATCTGATTATAACCAGGATGGGGAGGGGAGCAGTCTGGGAGCCCAGACTTCAGGGTTTGGAGTAATTGTTGAGCAATACAGGGAGCCAGGACTGAAAGCAAGTGACAATACCCTGAAAGGAAGCATGAAAGCTTTCTGCCTTGCAGGGCTGAAATGCTCTGAAAATATAAAGATCTACCAGAGAGAGTTTAAACAGTGACTCAGTATCTGCAAGGAATGGGTGCCAAAACAAAGGCAATTAAGTCAAACCAGTCTAATTTCTGACCATTGTTTTTTCCAAAGCATTCAAAGATTCTGAAAGTTTTCACTTAATTTAAGAGAATCTAGGTAGATGTGAATTTGAGTGACACTGGTGGCACATGAAATACGAGCAATATGTTTTCAAGTGGCAAACCAAAAGGATGGCAAAAGCACAGACAAAAATGTGGTTGGCCCAATAAGGCAACATTGTAATTTTGGGAAAATGCTGAACTCTTGGTAGGAGAGTAGGCTGAGTTTGTAGAGCAAAACACTCAGGAAAGGCTAAACCCTTGACAAGATAATCAAAACATAGCCTGAGAGGAAAGTCCCCAGCTGTGGTAAAGCTCACAGCTAGCGGACAGCTCTCTGAGACCTCATTCCTGGTCGCAGACCCAAGGCAGGAAGTGGTGTGAACCTCTGACAAACTATGTGAAAAACATGAGCTGCACAGGCTGGGCAAACTCCCACCCCAGCCAATGCCATGCATTTGGGGACCAGGACTTCCATGGCTTGCAGTCCCTTGGAAAGAATGGCAAGCCCAAGGAGGTGTTGGCAGTGCCACGGGTGACGAAGGGGTCTCAGCACAGCAGTGTGTGGAGCAAATGCTGGCACATGGGATGTGGATTCATTTCCAGTTGGGTGGGAGCATGCAGGCTAGTGCGGTTTCAGAATCAGGGATCTCACAGTACTGGATGAGCAGCTCTGTGTGGGAAAAGTCAAACGCTATATAGTGGTAGGAAAAGCCCCTCTTGAGTGTCTGGTATAGCCAGTATCAATTCTGATGGGAGATAGGAGAGATAAAGGCCATATACTACAGAGATGGGGGTGGAATGACATAAACAGCAGCTCAGCAGTACTCCCTTATGTTGCTTGGGTCTAGATCATTATAGCTGTGGTCATTCCAGTTAAATTTCTGGACTGCAGGAATCTCTCCTCAACCCCGAATCTTATACCTTCTCCAGGGAGCAGATTCTGCAAAGGGAAGACACTGAGTTGAAAGATGTATCTCTTCCCTTGTCTTGACAGAGGACATAAGACTTTGCAGAGGAGCAGCCCTCAGTCTTGGCTGTGGAGCCTGTCTTTAGGAGACCCTTATTTCAAAAAGAGATGAGGAGGAGGGTGTCTTCTTTCCTTTTCAGCCTCCTCTCTGTTGGAGTAGGATCCAGTGCAGGGTCTGGGAGAAAGACAGAAGAGACAGAAGTAGGTGATGTCTCCTCTGGAGGAGAGAAGGATGTTTGCCCAGGGAGTCCTTCAAGGCCCAAATCTGGCCATCATCTGGGATTCTTCAGCTGGGACCTCTAGAAAACATGCAGCTTCAACAGGGAAGTTAATGCTCCAGAGGAAAAGAGAGCTGAGAGAAAAATAATTAAAAAGGGGATTCAATCATGCAATAGTAAAACTTCAATGTCATTTAATTTCTGTGTAAACAGAGCATAGTTTTGTTCTCATGGTTAGCAGGGGATGGATTCAGGAAGCTGAATTAAGTTCTTGGCAGTGTTTCTGATTCACTTAGTGGCCTTCAGGAAATGACTTAATTGTGGGGTCTTGAGAATGCTGAGCACATGCTGAGGAGCATTTCTTTCCTCTAAAGCAAAGCGGGATTTCTGAAGCAGAACAAGGGCTCAGCACCTCAGAGGATCAGGATGTGCTCTCTGAAAAAATACAGGCCCCTTATCTTTGTAGCTTGCACAAAAAATGAGTTCAGGATTCCCGGGTGCTAGTATCCTTATCATCCTCAAAGCAAAGAGGATGGTTTGCTGGGGATCTGTGAGGAAGCCAGCTATAAAGGGCTGTAATTGAATTAAAGGATGGACTGGCTTTGTTGAAAGAAAGGGGAGCAGAACCACTCAGGCATACGGGCTCACATTGTGAAACAAATTACAGGCTGACACATCCGCTAATAATCTGTGCTCCGGTGCAATAGACAGGAATAACTCAAAACCTCTGTGGCTGGCAAAGGGGAACCAAGAGTAATGGGGGAAGCTTGTTTCCACTGAATCCCATCCCACACCCACTGACGAGGTCATCTGATCGTCAGCTAAGGCTGGGTAGAGGGGAACATGCCAGTGAGAGTGCTGTGCTGCTGAGGCAGGTCCCCAAGGGGAACCACCTTTTTTACTAGACACGTGAGTGCGGGGACTGAGGGTTTTCTGGCTGGAGGTGAGGTAGATGCTGACAGCGCTGGCAGGACAGAATTAAGATACCTACCTGTGGCTAGTAAATTGTGTGTGAAATCCAGGGCACACTGAATATTGCAGAAGTGTATTCTCACCGGAAACCATTTCTCCACATAGTTTCATTCCACTGAAACTGGAGAAGGCTTCTTCTGTTTAGGATGGTTACTTCTTCCCACTGTGCTGCAGGGCCACGCAGTTCCCACCAGCACTGCCTTGCTGTGGTCCTGTGAGCCTCCGTGCTGCTGCTCCCAGTATGAGGTGTCCAGGGCATGGTGTTGGCCATCCTGCAAAATGTGAGAGCTTTCCATAGTGGAAGGTTAAAGTCTGCTCCTAGGGAGATCATGGGACATTTCCCATATTTTCACTGCAGCTGGATGCTTCTCTTCAGTGGTTTTGTTTTGCACCCCAGGAAGCCACCTGCCATATATGCCCAGATAAATCCCTCTGGACAGTATGGGACCATGTCACACACACTGGGAGTCTTGTCTGGCAGAGTGGGATGGACTGCAGCCTTGTGAGGTATACAGCCTTGGTAATGTGTGTTTTTTCAGGCCAGAACAGTAGATATCCTCAATCAAGCAGATTTCCCTAGCTCGCCTGTGCCAAGTCTCTAAAATCCATTGTTTTCCTTCTCTGACCCCACGCTTTCACTTTGCCGGGGTACCCTGTCCTTAGATACAGACAAGCCTTAAACAACCCACAGCAAACATGAATATCAAGAAAACAAGTCTATTCAGCTGTGTGCAGGTCATGTGTTCAGAAGATTAGCTACATAAACATTGATAGAACAAATGGATTTATTTCATGACATTTAATCATAAAGCAGTATTTATGTTAAAACCTGAGTTACATTTTTAAGATGTGGTGCTAATTTCACACATATATAGATAAACCTGCATACAAACACACACATTGGTAGAAATTCTGTGTTCATGTTAACGAGGTATAAGAAACTGCTTACTAATTAAAGCTAGAACATGCATTCAAGTTGAGCAAGAAGTGTTCCTTGTCTGCACTCTGTGATATTTCTGCTTCTATTTGGTGGGTCTGTGGCTTTTTCCCTGGTGCTCTTCTGTGTACTACCCTTACTCTCTGATTTACTTACTGTATTTCCCTGCATTTTTTACATTATTCCATCTTCATAGTGTGCTGGTGCTAACATGTTTTGAGTGACACCACCATATACTTCCTAAGTAGTTTCATTTTACTGGTTGTTTAACCATAGACATTTCAATGTGTTCATTTGCCTTTTTTTGCTATTGAGTTGTGATGTTCCAGGAGCTTTAAAAAGAGATGTCTCTTATAACTATGCTAGGAACTTCTGTCATTGAAATAAATTGACTTAGGCTGATGCAAATAAGAGCAAAATTTGGCCCCATCTGTTCTACATAATCTAGTTCCTATATCAGGAAAAAACAGTCAGTAAGAAATGACAGCCAGTATTTTATTTTTGTGGGAATTTGCTGAAGCTTATAATGCAGACTAACATGCTAAACATACTGGTTTCATCTAGGATAATATTGGAGACTTTTCTTTGCTAGTCTTTTGGGTAAGAATGTATCTAAATTACTAAAATGGGCATTAGTTTCACTTACCGGCAAAAAAGAGACAGGATAAATGGTCTTCAGCACTGCTTTTTAGGGAGGATAATTAAAGTTGAGCAAAAAAGAGACAACAGACGTAGTGCTTAAGCACTGAAGACTACCAAACTGTCTTAAAGAAAAGAAGAGCAATATATTTTACCTGGAGCAGTGCTAGAATTGCCACAGATAAGTTTGCTAAAAGACTCTGGGACAGAAATGTTCATACTTGTGAAACTGCTCTAGGAATCAAGAAACATGTCAGTGTATTGCACTACAGCAGTGGACAAGCAAGTGCTTTTATAGGCAGTCTTTCAAACAATGTTGCCTGAGAAAAAGGAACTCTCACAGACCATCTGTAGTTTCAAAAAGCCTACAGATGGTATTAAGACAGCTTGCTGGGAGTGGTAGAATGCAGGTGTTTTCTCCCGTGGTTGTTTTTGCACCCCTCCCTCACGGCACAGTCTCACTGATTGCATGAGATCAGGTGCGGGTGAATAAAACAACATATGACTATTTAGACCTCTCTTCAAAGAGAAGACCATCTCAAAAGTGGTCATCTTTCTGAAAATTATACTTTATGAAGTGTCAGAGCTGAAAGTGAAATGATTTATAAATAATTTATGTTTATAATACAACTTCACATATTCTGAAGGATTTTTTTATATAAGAAATACATGGTGTCTCCTAATAAATCCATGACATCCCAGCACCTCTGCAGTTTACCATTGATGATATTATTGGAACACATTTATTTCAATGCAAAATTAAAATGGAAAGACCAGCTCATTCCTGACATTATGCTGTGATATCCACTGGTCCACTTAAATTACAACAATCTGAATTTGGATATATTAGTTTAGTCCCTGTGCACTTAGGAATTCAATTGTTGAAAATTTGTAAAATCTAGCAGCTTGTAAAATGTGGAAAGGGTGGCAGAAAAGTTCTGAGCTGTATTTCATTAGAGAACAATTTTATTATTTTAAATATTTTGGTTTAAAACAGTCTTTGACAAATGCCCATCTGGAGCAGGAAGACCATTCTGACCTTGACCTTGGAAATACTTCCACACTCCTACCTAATTTACCAGCATGAACAAGGGAGCAGTGTACAAAGAGACTGAAACAGGGACTTTTATGTATCACAGAAAGAGAATGGAGGATATAAAAAAAAAAAGTTTTCAATTAAAGGGTTGGGAGTTGGTGTAGTAAGGTTGTTTAAAAAAATATTGATGCTGTGTTGGTGCTGAGATGTGAAGAGAGAGAAACTGAGGCTTTGAAAGTAGAGAGGTGCAGAACTTGGGTAGTGCCGCAACTGGGTTGCTGTTGTTTGTTGACTCTGACTGAGCCAGAGCTCCTGTGAGTGCTGAGATAACTCATGTTAGACCACCCATGAGGCCCCTCATGCAAGAAAAATTTATTTGCCAACACTCAGGATATATGCAGAATATATGCCTTATTTTGTTCCTCCATCTTTGTACAGAAAGTAATCATTAAAAGCCTTTCTAATGAGTACTCTATCAAATTTTCCAGGAGCTCTCATTCCTCTTAAGCACCCCAGGTAATTACTGTGCTGGGGACTTGCCATGTCCATGAGCTCACCTTGAAATCACATTACTGATAGCGGGACTGATGCTCACTTGAGGCAGTCTTTAGAAAACCGTGACTCATTGCTCCAAAAGCTACCGATAAAATAAAACCCACATGCATTGTCCTGCCTTCTTGCAGGAACCAGAGTATCAGTTCTGGATCAAGGATATGTTACTGCTGACCATGTGTGAGAAGGAAACATACAGGAACTGCAGTGCCTGTGTAGAACCCAGGAGAGCCTGCAGACACAAATAATACAGATAAAACAGGAAAACATTACAGCTGTGTGCCTTCCTCTGACTAAGCCCTCTCAGCTGTGCTGTGTAATACTTGCAATCTTAATTTGCCACCATCTCTTACCTACCTGGATTATCTTAAAGGAAAGTTTCAGCTTCTCAGCAAGGCAGAGAGGAAATATAGCCCTTTCTCTGGGAACACCATTGCATCTAGGGAAGTGTCTAAGTACCAGCAGGTAAACTTCCTAGACTTGGTTGTGCGGGAGAGTGTCACAAGTGCTGGGCAATGTCACAAGTGGAGCAGAGGGTGCTCACTAGTCCCAGAAGCTAAAGGCCCAAGTATTTGGATACTTAAAAGCAGGGAGAAGAATGTTTGACCAAATGAAATGGAATAAGCCTCTACATCTGTAAACAATCCTGTAGGGTCTTGAGTGAGCTCAGAGGCATCAGGTACTTGGTTCCCTGGGCTGTCTCCTGACTGCTGCTTTGTTTGCTCTGGAAAGATGAAAGGCAGAAACAGTCTTGTGGAACACTTCAAATACCTCTAGGTTCAAATGCATCTAAAGTCAGAAGGCTGATAGAAACCTGCAACAGCGTGATACAGATGCCTCCAGCTGATCTTCCAAAAGCATGGATCTATTTCAGTACTCAACAGTTTGTGTCTTAAATGAATCCGTAGAAACTTAAGACACTTTGCTTTCTGTTTCATAAATGGATGATGCCTACTTTGTCAAACAAAATATTAGCCACAAACCAATGGGTGTGAGTTACCTCATTTGGGAATCAGACACACTTGGAGATATATGTTGGGTTACATACACATCCCCAAAGGCCTATTAAAATTGATTTCACAGTTTAGATACTGAATAGATCCAAGCAAATGATCAGGGCATATTTTCCACTGAATTAACAAAACAAACAGCCTTTGGCAAATGAATCACTGAATAAGATGCATTAATTGGAAACCTACCATTAAACATGATTGTTAGTATGCTGTCTGCACAGTGTCAGAGAGTCAGAGATAACTTCTGGGAAACTCTCTGAATTCTGGATGCAAAATGAGTGTGAAAAGAGCAGGCCAAAACTGTGGACAATACCATACAGGACACGAGCCAACAAAGTTTGCAGATCACCCAGCAAACCAAAGCTGGACATGTCCTGGCAGACAGAAAGAAAAGTGGGGCTGATGCCAATTTTCCTCAGTATTTATCAACACTATTATAGCACGGTAGCAAGAAAAAAACCCCAGTCAGATGAGTGACAGGGTTTTTTACATCTTTCTTCCCCTGAAATATATGCCAGGGAAGTGTCAGCTGAGACATCTGGGAACTTCTGAAGGACAAACTGTACAAGAGCTTTAGCCACAATCCATGAAAGCTAGATAAATCCTGCTCTGAGTGGTATCAAAACCCCAGCAAATGAAACTGTATCTGGACCAACAGGCTCCAGTGAGCTAAACCTTTTATTTCAGATTTGAGTGACCTAGAAAACCCAAACCACTGAGAGGGAGAGAGAAGAAAGCACTTTCATAAAATCACGTAATCATTTAGGTTGATGCTATTCTCTTGGCATAAAACTGCCTTTGGAGTGGCTGGGAGGTCCTGCACATCCAGACAACAGCCGGCACTGTTGGTAAGAGCAAAAACAGCCTTCTGTGACCTGACATGTGTTTCATTTCTGGTGAGGGGATGAAAGCACTTGTGATGCGCTATGACATTTCTGTCAGTCCTCAAAATGTACTTGACATTCCCACAGAGAACATCATGTTTGTGCCTTGCGGGGGGATGGGAGGGTCCATCCCCTTCTCTCCGTGCTGCCCCTGCAACAGACCTGCAGCAGAACCACAGCAGGTTCACATCCTTCGAGGGTGCCAGAGGCCTGAGGTGGCACAGGGGACAAATTCTGCTGCTGTTCCTCATTGTCAGGTCCCCTTCACTCAAAGAGAGAAGGGATGGGATGCAGCCTTCCGTGTAATAGAAATTCATTATGCCTGAGAACCTTTTGCAGCTTTTTCTAATCTTAGTGAGAAAGGCTCATTACAGGGGTTATTTTGCAATAAAACAAAAGCCAAAAGCACATTCACAGAGGCCAGACCTGCCCGGCATCAGCACTCTAGCAGACAGTATGGGAAACAGCACAACTGGTGAGAAGTGAGTGAAACGCTCACGCTCCTTTTGATTCCAGTAATCCCTTCTCCAGCATTGTTCAAGCCCCAGATACACACTGTTTTTCCTAGACAGACGGGGTCAGATCCCCAGCTCCTATCAGCTGGCACCGCTCTGCCGACCGCAGTGCAGCTGACGCAGCCGGGCTAATTTGCTCTCACCAAGGATTTGACCTGCCGTTTTCGTCTTGACAGCATCCCTTAAAAGATACATGATGTTCTGCAGGGCCAGGCTAATCTGCTTGTGGAGGAGCATCCACTGTTCAGCATGCCGCCCTTATCACCCACTCGCACCAGAAAAGAAGCCCAGGCTGGATGTTGGTGACAGCCCTCTTCAGACGTGGGTCTTGCCGAGACAGTGAGAAGCCTCATGCTGCAGAAAGCCCCCAGGAAAACGAGAAGCAGCCGTGGCTATGAATCACCCTAGAAACAAATGATTTGCTATGGGTAAATTTGTGGAAATGCCATGGTACTGTAAAGTGTGACTAAGGCTATTATCCCAGAGCAATGGAAAGTTTCACAGCACCCCCACCCCCTCTTTCCATGCCATCTTGGAAGTATGTTAATTATTGCTCGGGGTGTGAATGCTCCATGTCTGTAATAAGTCACTCTAAAAATCGAGTCCACTGCCCTTTCCATGCAAAACAATGCTGGACTGTGTAGAAAACACTGTTAAAAACATCTGACAAAGCATCATTTTAGTGGTGTGATTCAGCAATAACTGATGGAATTGAAAATGGCTGATTATTTAATTAAAGGTGTTTCCCTGTTACACTTGCTGCAGCAACGATCAATATGAGGAAGTTGGGCAGTCCTGCAGAGCCATTAGGCTCTCCTAGCAGTGTGTAAGGACAGGAGACATTTGAAATCTGCTGCTCTAAAACTCCTCACTACATCGACTGTGAAAATGGTTTGTTGGCTCCCACTCAAAAAAAAACCCCAACAAGACTCACTTTGTCCCTACCACCATCCACGAGGTGGATGCTCTGGCCCTGGGAGTTAACATACAACTTAAAGTAAACCATTTGCAACTGACAGGCAATGTTATTGATAGAAGTTCCTTGTGACGACTCAGTGGTGCTCAGTAGCATTCCCAGATTCTTCTATGTCCCCTCATATTTCACAAAGGAAAAAAATCTCTCTGCAAAGTTGAACTGTATAGTTAGGAACTTGATGGAAGTTTCACTCTCCTCTGAACTCTGTTTCTGAGTGATGCCATGGGTGTCCCAAACTTTACTTAACATTGGATCACCTTGCTGTTCTAAAGACTGAAAAAGTCTGACATAAACAAATGAGTCCAGAACTGAACTGCTCCTGATTATGATGGTTTTTCTGTTCTCGTTTTATGGCCCTGAATTTTCAAGGGCACCTTTGAATGAATCTATTCATTTGTTTTAAGGCCTGCCTGAGTTTTCCTAATAGGCTGAAAATTTATATAGAGAAGCCAGGCTGATAACTTCAGAGGGAAAGGTAATGCATCATGTTATTGTGCAGGAAGCAGAGAGGTATGTGGAGTTTTTCTTTACAAAGACTAGACACCTTTTTTATAAACAACCTTGAAACAAGAGCATTATCATAGGAAGAGCTTCATCAATAACTCCTTAAATGCCTTTTAGCAGACTGTATATATTATATGAACTAAAACAACTTTACCACAATTCTACTTAGCTATTCCAAAAGAGAACTCAGGCTGGGACTAACAATTATACTAATGCACTGTGTTGGTTAATTGAATGAATTTATGACATAAGATAAATGTCAGAGTTCAAAGCCAAATGTGTGTGTGTGAGAGAGAGAAAGCATGCAGGTAGGATTGTCATCAGCTGGAGTACTAAATATAAACCTTTGTGATTTTACATCTGGGAAAATATCCAGAAATCCTTTCTAAGCAATAGATTATATGCTTGTGAGAGAGCAATGATATACAAGCAAAGCAGCACCTGTAATGAGCCTGCAACCATCACAGAGACCTGGGAACATTAATGCCCATTAATCTGGGAGGGAAGAGTAAGAATGTGCCAATGATGCTAGAAAGGCTCGTAACATACCCACCTTGTCTTCCACTTGAATAAGAGCACGAAGTATTAATGAGAACACTATTTTTTTCCCTACCAGCTTCCTGGAAAGGATTTTCTTGTCAAAAGTATTTCAAAGGGTCATGGTACAATAGTTTTCACTAGTCATTACTGCTTCTGTCAGCTTGGTGACAACAACTGTACTGTGAACTTGAAAGTGCATTTAAAAAAATAATTATGGAAGTATGTCTTGATCAGTGTTGACTCATCAGTTGCTTAGTATATGCAGAAAATATTATCATTCTTAATTGTCTCTGTGACACTGTGCTTTGAGAGGAATATCCCTCAAAGGAAGCCCTTGGGAGAAAATGCTACTCTCAGCTTTCATGAGACTAATGTGGCTTGGACCAAATTGATCAAACTCACATTCCACAGAGTAGCTTAAAGTGCCCATTTAGCATTACTCCCAGTTGGCAGCTTTCTCTGTCTAGTTTATAGATTAGTAGATTTTTTCCTTGTTTAGGTTTATCCTACATTTTAGCCTCTATTAATATTTAAATTGACTTGGAACAACCAACTTCCCTTTGATGACAACAAAGAAGTTTTGATGAAACAAAAGCAAGGTAAAGACCAACTTTGGGGCTTATTCTTCCATATTCTACTTGATACATACTGACTTTCTTGTTACATCTCCTCAAGAGAAACTGACTATACAGATTGGTGTAAAGTGACATATGAAACAATGGTGTTGCACCATTTGGTGAAGAAGTCTTTCATCCAAGGGCTTTGATCCAGCTAAGCACTTCAGTAGGTACCTAACTTTCAGCATCAAGAGTACTCTCCCGGTCCTCTATGCCTGTGCTGCACTTACATGGCTGGGCGGATCAGAAAAGCACATAATCTTGCTCATAGTCAACAAGGCATGTCTTCATGTCAGAGATTGCCTGGCAAAGCCACGTCTCCTAGGTCCCTCTTTGCCAAGCTCCTTCAAAGACATCTCTGTGCTTCCAGTGAATGCAGAGCTCAGTTTATGAGCCTCTGGCATGTAAACTTCATGACTTGAATTGCTTGGACAA
Organism: Campylorhamphus procurvoides; assembly: GCA_013396655.1. Taxonomy (NCBI): domain Eukaryota; kingdom Metazoa; phylum Chordata; class Aves; order Passeriformes; family Dendrocolaptidae; genus Campylorhamphus; species Campylorhamphus procurvoides. The sequence goes on from WBMV01005495.1 coordinate 2,292,551, forward strand.
ACATGGCAATTGATGCAGGCTCATGTGATAGATGTGTGTCCATGAGGTGAATCAGCTGGCTTGTCCCTATACATGCTTTTTGCATGCTCTAAGAGTGGCACAAGGAATACAAAGCCCTGTTAATACAAAGCAGAGGACTGGTCTTGGCAAGAGTTCCTCACTGAAAAGCTTCTCCAACAGTAAGGCATCTCAGATAGCCCAGGGACAAGCAAAAGCCACAGTCCTGCACTACAAAAATGTGAGATCCTGGCACCTCCAAGGAGCCTGTGGTGCAAGCAGATGGGAACTACTTGAAAGATTCCATGGGTAAGGAGAGCAGGGACTGTGATATCAAAACATGGAAAAGAAGCTACGCTAGCCACTTCTAGGGGCAGTGCACAAACCTTTCCATAGCATGTATTGTTTTCAGTCCTACACTGGAGGTGTCCATTAGATGCTGCACCAACCACCAGAGGGTATATAATTTAAAGAGCTCCTATGCATATTCTGTGTGTAGGATGCTACTTTATACAGACTATAGCCAGGGAAATAGCTTTCAATATAAAAGTGTTTTGCTAGAACCTTAGGCATTTGTAGTTAGCTTTCAGTTCACAAATTTCTTCTTATTGAGGGCAGGAGAGTTTGCTTTAGAGTAATGAACAACTTAGACCAGAAGGAACTAGTCTGGTCTTGCACATAACACAAACCAAAGAATGCCCTCTTAATTCCTGTGCAAAATTCATTAGCAGTGTTTGGTGCTAGAAAAACAACCAATTAAAATGTTAAGCTTTCCAATTGTGGAAAATCCACTGCAGCCCTCGTTAATGTTTACTTACCTTCACTGATAAGCAAAAATGCCTCAGCTAATTCACAGTCCGAACTCGTCTGGTTTCAACCTGCATCCACAGTGTCTTATTATACCTTTCTGTTCCAGAAGTGCCCTTATATGAAACTGCAACATTAGCTAGAGAGAAAAAAGCACAGGGGTGATATTCCATGGGAAATTAAGGTTCAGGCAGATAATGATGATGCTCCTTCAGTGAATACATGTAGAAATGCATGTCACCTTGCAGAACATAGCCTGGAGCTGCATTTTTGGGGTAATATATGTCAATCTCCTGGGAGAAGAATTACATTCTCTACCCAGTGTCTAACGTCAATTACAGTCACTGTCTTTTAAGATGTTGAAACTACAAAAAGGGTCAATGTATGAAATATTCATGCTGACATTTCCTTACAGCACATCCTTTCCTGGCTCAGCCATTTCCTTAGCAATAGCTTTGTATCATACTGTGCTCCCCTGCTGCCACTCTTCCCCCAGTCCTGTCAATTCACCCACTCTTGAGACTCCCTTGGTCCCTTTCCAGGAGAAAATCTATGACTGTTCTTATGCTACTGCTCTGCCTGGATTGCTCTCCACCCACACAGTCTGTAACCTACCCGTGCTTCTGAGCCCGTGTGATTCTCTCTGTCAGCCTCTGCCACACAGCACTATCCTGACCCTCATTTTGATACAGTTCCATACTGCATTGCATCACATGACCAAAGAAATTCTAGCAATAACCAGTTTATGGAATATATTGTGCACCAAAGCAGAGTGAAAACAAAGATTCTTACAGTTCACAGTAAGAGAAATTGCTTCACATGCAAATGTTTTCATTTTGAGATCTCTAAAGCATTTCCTTGTATCCATGTTTTGTTTTGACAAAGTTGAACAGGAAATTCATTTATGTAAATCTTTCTCTGCAAATCTTTCCCTTTTAGTAAATGGTCCTTTTCCAGAAAAATATAACACAGCACAACAAAAATAATTGACAAAGTATCTTCCAATCTGATTATGCCTAATTATGATTAGCAAACTCATGCTGCAGGGTTTTTATTTTTTTTCCCTTGCCTGCTAACCACCATGTCGGCTTCTGGTGATAGATAAATAACACCATGCTGATTGAAACGTGATTGCTAGTTCACACGGTGGTTCCTCATTTTAATGTACCTCATTTCTTAATGTAACCTTGAATGCCTTATAATGCTGTGATAGTTGGCAGTGATAGATAATGGCAGTGATAGATAATGGCAGTGATAGTTGTTGTCTGCACCACACAGGCTTTTTCAGTCTTCCTCTTTTCTCCCACTGGTTTTGTTGTAGAAGGAAATTTTTACTGCAGTTATCCCAAATTCTTCTGAATGTATAGCAGTCATCTTTTTAGTTTTATTCACTCAAGCCTGGGATTTGTAGGGGTTGTAAACCAGGGCTTGTTTATCTGGGGAGGGTGATGGAGTCAGACCTGGCTTAAAGTTGCTCCATTTCTTTGGCAGTTGTTCTGGACTAGCTCTTACCTGAATGTTTGTGAGGTGATATCCTGACAGCAAGAAGGGCTGATGTGATGTGTTTAAAAAAGCAGTACTCAGGCAGCCTGCCGAAACACAGGTTTGCTGTGGGCAAGAGGACAAATTCCATGTCAATCCAAAGGTGCAGATGTGATGTTTGGGGTGACTGAAAAAGTGGGTGCGTGCCACAGTGCCAAGAAACCCAGCCTTCAGCCTGTACTTGGGCATTAAATTGATGGATGCCTGTGAGCAAGAGCCTTGCTGCATCACACCTTTGCTTCATTGCATCCTCCCTTTAGCCTCCAAGACATACTGAGATCACCACCTGTTTGGGGAAGGCACTGTTTTGCATTCTGTATTGCTAGGAAGATGGTGCCCTGCTTGTGGCAGGGTCTTTGAGGTTCTGCTGAAATAAGAATAATGAAAAGCAAAACAACAGCCTCAAGCACACTGAAGTGTTAAAGCAAGTTTGTTCAGAACAAGTTGTCTCACAGAGGAATACAGGTATTGTTTGTATTTCCCCCAGGTAAAGCACTGAGCCCTTGCATCCACTATACAGAAAAATAAACTGACCCAAATTCTTTAACATTCCTTTCATTCAAGCATCCCTGGCTGACTGCAGAGGCATGTGCCAGCACTGAAGAAAGCAGCATCAGCAGTCCATTCTCCAGTTTGAGGGGCAGTCCCAGTCCTGTAGCTTGCTCCCTTCCCAGCCCTCTGGGTCTTCTGCCAGGAAAGCTGATGTGCACCAGCAGGGAAGAGGGGAATGGTCAGGCTCTCTGGCCAGCAGGGACTACTGCTCTGCCCTCTGCTCAGAGCCCTGCTACAGCTCCAGCACTTGTCCTGCTCTGATCAAGGTTCTGTGAGTGTGGAGTTCAAGTTTTCCTCTTGAACTGCTATGTCTCAGTCAAACCTAGACGTGAACTTGAGACCTGAACACATCCTTGTCCAGCTTACTTTTAGTTAGCTCTAGCAACACCCAAATGAGTCACCTGAGCCTGCTGTGTTTGCTGTCGCACATATCTGTGCAGGAGCAAAGCCACATCACACATGTATATCAGGTGTTTTGTATACAAAGGGTACACTAGGAGACACAGCCAAGTGCCCTATCACTGACATAGCAAGGGGAAGCCAAGTAGCCTGCATGAGTCACTCTCTATCAGGAAACAGATTTGCTTTCACCTTCTAGGTACTCACTGGAGTAAAAAGGGAAAGCTGCAGCCTTTGCTGCCAGTTAGCCCTTTGGTAAAGCCTCTGAGCTGGTGACACTTGGGTGGCTTTAGAAGCAGCGTGGGGTTCTTTCAATCAGTGAGGAGGCTCCCTCCTCCCCAGAGGAAAAAGCGTGTTAATTAAGCTGGCAAAGCTGTGCAAGCTGGGCTGTCAGGCTCTTACAACCTGTGTCTTCTGATCCTCCCAACAAAGGGATTGTCTCAGCACTGTCAGGCCTCAGTCAGTTAACGATGAACACAGTGCTCCTTTGCGCTCCGGATGGGCTCAACACCACAGTTTGGCTTGTTCAGCAAACAGATTTCTAATATTCCTGCCTGAATTTGTCTCAGGAATATAAACAAGTGAGGAGCTGTTGCAAAGTCTGCAAATTCCCCTGTAATTTCTGGGTTTATTTCTGTATCATCTCAGGTTTTTAACTACCAGCAACTCTCAAAAATTTTCAGATCTCAAGATCAGAAAACAGAAACTGAAAACCAGAGAAACTACTTCTAGTGAATGACCCTGAATGACCTTCTAGCTTACAATGACCAAAAATTAACAGGTGTTTCTTTTAAAATCTTGTTTAGTCCTTTCTCTTTTGTCACCATTGATGTGTAATCAACAGCTCTGTTGTACAAGCTTTTAACTTGGAGACACCTTTGAAACTTCATCTTTGCTTTCTCAGCACATCCAAGATCTTCCTGGAAGTATTTAATGCTTGTAAATACAGCCTTAACATAGAAAATTAAAATACCATAAGGTGATCAGGCAGAGATCCAGCTGGCTCAGTGTCTTCTTTCTGATTGCTGGCAGTAATGCAAACCATACAGCAATGTTCCCCTGAAATACTTGTATAGGCACCAGCAATGTGCCGCACAGGGATTTCTTGACCAACAATGCCTTTGCAAAGACTAGCTCTTCCTGGCTCTTTTCTGCATTTATTCAATTCCTTGTGTATTAAGTGAACAAATGTTAGTGTCCCATTGTCATGTGACAGAGAATTTTGTCTTTTTTGTGGCACACATCTGGGAAAGCAATTTTTTATTCAGTTATAACTTTAAAGAAGATTTTTCCTTTACTGGTTTATTAATACTGGCAGCAGGACCAGAAAGGACTGCATTACAGACCTGAATCTTTGAAAGGTAGCCATCTGACTCTGGTGCCACCTCCTAGCAGCATATGACCAGGAGCCAGATAAAAGTTAAAAGTATGTGAGTGTGGGACTTTGGTTTCAGAAAGGTTCTAGTGTATGAACATTTGCCAGCAACAAAATGCCAAAAGTTGTAAGGCAATGGTTGAAAGCCAGTCAAGAAGGAGAACGTGGGAGACTTCTGGGTTGATTTTTAATGAAGATTGGGCACAGATAGGCACAAGGTGAAATCTTGGGACTCATTAGCCTGACAGGGTGAGAAATTTGGCAATCTGCAGAAAGGGGTTCCTGCATAAAATGAACTTGTGATGATGGAACTGAATTTGCATTCTTGAAACTGTTGAACTGTTGATTTAGTGAAATATTGAACTATCCCAGGCCAGTGTACTTCAATAATACACTGCTGCTTTCAAGGTAGAGCTCCAGCCAGTGGTATTGCAGTTGGCCTTGCCAAAGAAAAATGTATGGAGACATAACCGGTATTACATAAATGCCAGGAAGAAATACAGCAGAGAAGCTGTGGTGGTATCTTTCCAGCCTGCAGATAGAGTAACAGAGGTCATGGTAGGGATTTTCCAAGGAGGTGGAGGAACCAAGGAATAAAATGGCAGCAAAGTAAAGTTGCCTGAGAAACACTCACTGATGTGTTTGAAAGGACTGCCTTGCATCAAGGACAAGAAAAGTTTTGGTTACGGTGACACAGGCAACACCCAGGATCCTGTACCTCTGTATGTGTTTGGACTGCTCTGGTTGGAGGAGATAATCCCGAGTATAGCTGGAGGTGGCAGAAAGACAGGGTGGATGGAATACTAGTAGTACTGGCTGAAAAGTTGTGAAACTGAGAAACAGCTAATGTTAGATAAAGCCTGTGAGATGAGAAGGTACTTGATCACCATGGATTAGATGTGACTGAGAAAGAAGGAAGGGGATAAGGCAGCCAAATCCTCAACCTTTATGAAATGAAAGTGTATGTACTTGATAGCCAGAGACACAGCATCAAAATAATGGGTCACAACTCTGGAAAAGAGGTTTAGTCTTAGAGGAACCAAATTCATTATGAGGTGCTTCCTTGGACATTCAGTAGAAGATTCTCAAATGAGGATAAAGGCAGAAGAAAAGAGACGTGTGAAGGGTCAGAATAAGTGCCCTCTTGGGGTTGCCATCATCCAGCTCCCTCCACAAGAGGAAAGAACAACTCTTTAAGTACATGCATTTCCCTTTTCCTGTAGTTATTAGAAACTAGAGAATGGGGAAATTGAAAGAAACATGGTTCAGGCAGGAAGAGAACTGTGGGACCTTCAGGTGCAGGGAAAGCTGGGGGAGAGTGTCAACCACAACCCAAGCAGGAGGTAGGTTTCCACTTCTGGAAACTGCCCAGTATAGACGAATCAAAGACAAACATTAGCTAAGATCAGAGATTGGCAGGGGAGCATTTACGTGTGGTAAACAGTCATATAGTCAAGCACATCTGAGTCTAGCAAATTCCTGATAGAAGAACTTGCTGTATACCTTACAGAGATCTGTTTAGACAGGGAACAAAATAATCAGGCTGAAACTCGCCTCATTTAGGATACTGATAAAATCAAAACTTCTTGTTTCTTGGATAAGCAGTTCTGGCTCTCCCAAAAAGAGTTATCTCACACCTTCATTGCTGGCATAATCAGGTTCCGAAGCTCTACCTCCATTTCAGTTTCTCAGAGTTAGTCTCTCAAAAGCTTTATGTACAAGTTCAAAGATTTGACAATGCTACCAACACATAGTTCACATCAAGTATAGTCTTGCTTGTTTTTATTGCAACTGATAACAATCTCATTCCAAAGAGTGGAAACACTATTTCTGACTAATTAGGTCGCACAAGATAACTCACATGCTTCATTCAATATATAATGATTACTGTTAAGCATTACCCCATATGGAGAATATATTCAGCAAGCTCATTCAGTCTTTTTAATAGTGCCTATAAAAGTGTGTAATGTCCTCATATAGTTGATGCATTGTCATGACCATGGTGGTCTGAAGGAGAATGATTCTATTCTTGCATACTACTAATTGCCACAATATACCATGGAAGTTGCCGTAAGCAATAAACTGCTCAACCTACCTCAACGTTGCACTGTAAAAAAATCAACTGAATATATATTTTGGAAAAGAGGTACACTAAATGTACCATATTTTACTTTTCTTATACAAAAAGATTTGCAGAAAATACTGAATGACACTGCAATACTGTGTTGATACTGCCACTGGCACTTGCATAATATATTTTTGCAGGTAAACAGGAGTCTGTTTAGCAGGGTTTCAACATTTCTGGACGCGTAGTGCAAGGATGAATCAAAAGGGCTGAGTCTTTCCAAAGTTCCTAGGTCACTTCCACTATGCTCTGATTCTGTGATTGCTTTGCTTCTTCGGTGCCAAAAAAAAAGATACAATTCTTTTAAAACTTTCTGCCATTTATATTGTTTATTCTTGCAACTCCAAATTGATACAATAAATATTTTCTTTCATTTCTGCATAGAAATAAAAAAATTGCTTAATACCTTCTTTATACTCAAAAAGGCGATTAATTGCACACTGCCAGACATGCACAGCAATTGGGTGGAAAGAGAAAAGTAGTCAGAAATAACTGACAGAAAAAGTAGCAGCTTTATCTTTGTGGAGGTGCATACAATAACCCCTCACAGTTTCAAAGCTCACCACTACATCCTTGACTCTTCAAAACATTTCTTAGTTTTGAATATCTTTGTTTTGCTTGTTCACTGAGTGGACTTGTGATTCTGGCATGTTGAAAACTCTTTATTGATCCACTGGGAAAGCAATTTATCCCTGATAAGACACCATAAAGCTGGACATGTAAAGGAGTTTAGTCACAGGAGTAGACTTGTAATGCTTGTAACCTAGCTGTGGTAGAAATAAGCTGTATGTCAACATTAAAGTCTCTCTCTCTTTTTTTTTTTAAATGTAAATTTTGTTAGAGGGCATACAGTCAGTTTTGGTAGATAATTTTTTTTATGCTCCCTTTTCCTCACCTGATTTTCCTGTAGGTAGATGCTCACATAAACCAAAACAGGAAAACACATGAGAAATTGATTGCATGATGACAGATTTATCTCTTGTTGGTTTCTTGTAATGCTGTGGAAGTCATCTTAATGACAAAGCACATACAACCAGCCACACCTTGCATTTTGCATAATCACGTGTTGGAGTTTTCATAAATTTGTGTGCTCATGCCTTTTCCCACTCTTCATATTGCTTTTCTCCACATATGCACACTGCTGAGGACATACATGGCACTGGCTGCTGGACTCTTTCAGACTCCAGAGGCCATTTCAGGTAGGGGGTCCGAGGCCACCTGCATCAGCCCCATGGGCTGGCAGCACTGCCCCCAGCCTGCCTTGTAGCTGTTACCTCCATGGCACCTGCCAGGTCTACACATGCGTTTGTAGCTTTGCTGCCAAAACCCTTCCAAGCATGGATCACTTCCATGCCTTTATCATGGTTATGGTTTCCTGATCAGGAGTTATTAACAGGCAGTGGGTTAGCGCTGAAGACTGCTGAATACACACCCAGGGTGAAACCCCACTAGGTTGCCAAGCAGTAAACTGCACCCAGAGGAAGATATTGTGAGGATACTGTAAGAGGATAATTGCACTCTGCTTTGCCTCCCAGTAGAAGCCCTCTAGCTCTCTTATATTGCAGAGAAGCAGCATAAAGTAGAACAGATGGGCTTGGTAGAAAGCCTGAGACAATGCTTAAAAATGCCAGTGGAGATGCAGGAGAAAGCGCTATGTCTTTCATTGTTTTCAAGGATTTCTAAACAACAGATCTGTTGAGGAAAAGGTAGAGATACCTTCTCCAAGCAGGAACTGCCTGCAAGATTTTAGTGACTGTTCCCATTCAAGGAGATATGCAAATTTTACAGGAATACCTGAGTGGGCATCCCCAGTTGCTGAATTTTATTGCTTCTGCTGTGCTAAGCATCCAATTCTCCACCAAGAAGGGGCATATATTTTTATGAAGGTCATAAACCTTAAATGACACTTGAGCATGGAAGAAAAGAATAGATGATAAGATGCAGCCCCTGAAGATTTTTCCCAATCCCTGAAAATAAGAACCTAATAAAGTAAAATCCTGGTTCTAGTTAGTTTGACTCTGCATCAGTGTTAAGCATTTAACAAGTTATTCTGGCCAGGAACCGAGTATGAATGAGGCATCTTTGTGCAAACAAAAAGTCGTAGGCTGTATCTGTTCTACACAGCTTGAAATAGAGGTAGATCAGACATCAAGTAGCATGTCTGGTCAGGAAAGAGGTATAATGCATACACAGTGAGGTTCACTGGAATGATGGCAAAAAATTAGTATGTTTGCTTCACATGTGTTTTCCTCCTCTTTTGTGAAGTGTTGAATTAGACAATGAGAAAGAAAGTTGTGAAAAGAGGATGACTGAATAGAAAAGGTGAAAGGGAAAAGAACAGATCTATGAATGAGTTATACAGAGGTAAAGCAATCACAATAGAGGCAGCACACAGAAGAGAAAAAGTGCTACAAAAGTAAAATATTTTCCAAGAATCCATGAAGCCTTACTTTGGCTGTTTTCAGACTGGAGTCTCAGGCTGGCTTCTCCTGGGAGTTTTCCTCTAGGACTCAATGGTGAAGGGAGAAGAGGCACAACCCAGGTCTTTCTGCTCTAAAAATTGTGTCTATACCAGGCTGAAGTGCCTCCATTTGGGGTGAAGGTATATAGACCTACAAAGCATGTAAATGTTTGAATCAGTTTGCTCTACGAAGTTGTGCATGAAAGAGAGCAAAATTAAAAATAAATAAAACCCTACCTCATACTATAGAAAGGATGGTGGTAACATTATGGATTTTAAATAAAAAAGAGCATTAGATATTAATCAATTGACTAAAATGTCTGTGTTGGAAAGTAGGTACTAGACCTTTGAGGAGGTTAATAGCCTGACACCATCTGGGAGAACAGGCAGCCTGGAAAGCTTTTGAGCTCTATTAGCTCCTCAGCCTCAGGATACCCGTGACTTTGACCCTGGGGTATCCAGTTAAGCCAAAGAGATAACTTGACCAGTTACTAGCGAAGGGAACTAAGAAGGAACTCAGCTGGCAAAAATCACATTTCTGCCTCTTCATCCATTTTTATTTTTGTTTCCTGCTCCTTTTCTGTTCTCCTCATTTCGTATGGGCCTCTTAATGAAAGTGTTTAGCCTTGCTGTCCAAGATTAAATCTTTTTCCAATAGATCTGCTTCAGCTAGATTAGTATATATTATGCAATGGCTGATCTGACTGTGCTATGGTCTGACTGCTTTTCTTCAGTCTTTTACTGCAGGTAAATGCTAAATCTTCAAAATTCTGAAATCCTGTCCTTGGAAATATTTGAACTCTCTGGTAGCAGACCAATAAAGTTGTCTGGTGCCCTCCAAAGCTACTTAGTCTTCTTTAGACAGGTTACACTGTGCAATGCCACAGAATTATGGAATGGGTCAGGTTGGAAGGGACCACAGTGGGTCATTGATGTGGTTCAGAAGTCATGAGCTTAAAGAAAAGATCCATTTGCTACTTGCACTTTCCTTTTCTTTGCCTCTCTTCCAAGTGTTTTGTCTCCACTCCTTGTCAAAATCAAACATCAAAAAAACCCTGAGTATTAAGAGCCACTTGCCACTCCCAAAATAAATCTTTTACCATCTCCATCATTATCTAAAAACTATTGCATATCCATTACTAAACAGAAAAAAATCCTTAAGGTGGTAAGAAAAAGAGAGCTATTGTTTAAGTGACAGCTCATGCCATAGCTCTTCCTTCAGTGACTGACTCCTGTATCTTCATTAAAAGATTCAGGGAATTTGTGGCGGTGGTTGCTGATGATATGACTAAGCAGCTCTCTCCAGCCTGACTGGAGAGCATCGTGCCCAACACGTGCACAAGTCATGCTGTCAAGCAGCCATCTGGACTGCACTACCCCACTGACACCTGAGAAACACCCCAAAATCCAGACTCTTCGCATCGTATCTCAGTGTCTGGCATGTCTGCCCACAAGAGAGGGGAGCCTGAAATGTTTCAGGCATTCACAATCATCTTTTTGTTGGACTGGGGCCCAGTGCCAGGATTTGTGCTATCTTCTACTGGCATGGACCAACATTTGAATCGAATCCTTGATATTTAATTAAGAATGGTATTTGAAGCATCTGTTTGCAAAAGCAGTTAGAGTATATTCAGATACCAAATAATAAGCACTTTGCAGTGTGTTGTGAGGCCATGTATTTTATTTTTTAGAGTTTTCTTGGAACTAAATTCCTTGCAAATATACACAGAATGAATTAAATGTTCTTTCTTCTTCTGACCCCCAACATAGCAATGCCTGTATGGAAATTAACACTGCAGAATCACACAAAGAGAATGTCTGGTAGGCCATATGATAAACCTAAAATTAGAGCTCTAGTTTATCTAAAGAATTGGCTTAGGAAGTCAAATCACTTAAGCTGAACAGAAAAGAGCAGAAGGGGGGATGCCAGGGTAGTAAGAAACAAAAAACATAGCTTGAATTATCCTTTTTTTGTTCATTATCATAGCTTTGATTTGTTTTTTTGATTTTTTTCTGAGAAGTGTATGATTCTTCTTTAAGCTATAAGAATATAATTACTAATCTATCTAGTGAATATGACATTTTACACTACTAAAGTCCTATCAAAATGAAATGAGAGTTATTTCAAAGTACAGGGCATTAAACTCACACACTACAGAATAATAGAAATGGCTTCATCTAGATTTTGTTTCTGATTGTAGCTCTTGCTGAGCAATAGGACCTGATGGATTTATCATTAAGCCAAGAATCAAAAAATGCTGGTCAGTAGCTGAATAAACCCTGCTTACTCTCCTAAGTAACTATTAGTGAATGCACTTTGCATCTAACTTTGATTCTTACTCTCATTCTCTGGGAAACTTGGTGATGAGGACCTTTTTCTTGTGCTACAATGCATAACAGAAATGAATAGTTGGGCAATAAGGTAAAAAAAGCCTCAGAGTTGAGCTGTAGAAACATTAAATGCTTTCAGACAGGTCTTTCAAGAGGAGGGTGTGATGATAAACAACAGATGCAGTAACATTTCTCTTAATGATAGAGAACAACCCTTGATGGGAGTTTAATGGACTTCATAATGCATTTTATCAGATGTTCTTATATTCCAAACTGGTCTCTTCCACCAGGCTGTCAGCTCTTTCAACATGCTGAGGGAAAACCAACCTGCAAATACCAACCATTTACAGAAAAGAGCGTTGATAAGGCACAGAATCAAAAAAATGCAGAAAGACAGGATATAGTTGCTCCAGCTCCCCGAGTAGATAGGAGGAGGGAGGGGCAGCCAGTATCCAATTACACTTCATGCCCAGAGACAGAATGGAATTAGAGGGTCAGGCCACTTGGGAAGGACAACCCTGCAAGGTATCCACAGACGTGAGTTTGGGGCTGGGAAGTTTTGGGGAACATTGAGAAGGGCTTTTTTGTGCACTGATGTCTGAGCACTGCCAGTGCCAGTTCTCTACCAGGATTGCAGGCAGTAACAACAAGGGTGTGCCTTTCCCAGGAGCAGCAGGGAGGCCAATAAACTATGTTAGTAGCCTTTCTTTCTGTCAATAAATTACAGGCTGGGATGTGGCATTTAAAGTGCTCTAGAGGAAGGAAGATGAGATATTTATTTTCAATTATATAGAAAATGCACACAGCAGATTTCTTATTTAACCTGGCATATATTCATGGAAGTGAGACAGAGGAAACTGAACTTCCATTAAGAGTGGCAGAGGACTTCTCTTCAAGGAAAATACAAGAAGATGAGAATTCAAGTAAAGTAGCTTATTCCTGCAGTTCAGGGGAATATCAACAACATGGAGAGCAGCTCTTCCTAGGACTAGGTTTCATCTCAGGTTCATCTTCCTGTAGATGAGAGACCAAAGTAAGCCCCAGATCAATATGTGCACATGTAGGCATTCCCTTTTGGATGCCACTGGTTTATATTTGTGCTTTGATGCTGGAGAAACATTCTTTAGCACAGAAGGCACATTTTCCATAGATGGGCACCATTATCCATAGATATCTGGAAATAAAACTTCATGCTCCTGTCTCTAGATGGCTTGAAAGCCGTATGCACTGTCAAGGTTAAACTGCTTTTCTTTAAGCAAATCATCATTTCTGCTTCATTACAATGCAATGTCAGTATTAGACCCATTTCACCCTAACCATAACTCTAACTCTACCCCTTGTTATCCAGTTTTTACTACTTAAACAATAAGAATTCAATACTTGAATTCCGGGAGCTTCTAATGCCTGTAAGTTTTTGTTTTCTGTCATCTTATCAGGGTAGATAGGGCCATGATCTTCTGAATGTGATATCACAGTGAAGGTCTGCCATAAAAGATCTGAAGATTCAAAACTTGTTCAAACTTACAATTCTTCCCATGTCAAAAAATATTCTCTCATTCATAAAAACTGAGTTGAGAAAAAAAGACTCAAAGTAAACCAGCCTGCAGTATATTTGCTTCAAAGAGGTTCCCCCTGTGTATTTTCATATTTTCAATCATTTAGCTTGGTTCTGCTGTATTGCATCTTATAGCAAGCATTTAGGGTAAGAGAAAAGCAGGCACTTCTTTTCAGTAGATGTCTAAAAGTAAAATGTGCTTGGGATCTTATGTTAAAAGGAACTGAATCTTTGTACAACTGCCTAGATGTGTTAAAGAATCTGGACCCCAGTGGGATTTTTCCCAGTGCTGAGCTGCCTAATTTCATGAGAATCAAGAGGAGTTTGGTAGCTAAATACTTTGGCATTTTGGAAAGCCTTTTTAGCACCTGTCAGTGGTCAGGGCAGATGCCCAGTGCCATTCTTTGAGCAATTAGACTGTTTTGGTTCTGCTCAGTGAGATTAAAGGGCAAACCTCTAAAAGACTTTTCTTATTCATTTCTTATGCCTTGAAGGAACATTTGGCCCAGTACTGTCTTTTTCCCAGAACTCAGCAAAACACTGTACCTTACTTGGCAGATTCCAGAGAATTACTAAAATATTGATAGCCCAGAAACACAAAAATATAAACAGCAATGCTGGATGATGTAGTATGCACAAAAATAATTAATGCCAATTCTAAATGTATAATGCTAATCAACATAACTAATTTGTAGACACGAAAATGACATCTGTGTCTTTCTTTCAACATGGGAAAATGAAACAATGAGAGGCAAAACCATCTCACAGCAGAAAAAGAATTCACTGTTGAAATCAGTCAGTAGTGCTTTCAACAGTCGCTTGCTTAATTATTTCTTGCTTTTCTTGTGCTGCTGCCAAGAACAAAGGTCATATTTAATGACTGCCTAAATCATTTGCAATATTTTTTAGACTTACCCTAGAGGTGCCTGATGCAGATCCTTTTGTACTTGGTAGGAAAGTCTCGTACGGATTACACTGTTAAAGAAACATTATCCTTCTAAACTGGTTCAAATCCCTTCACATCCTCCAAAATACACACTTTTCTTTTTCTTTTCTGTTTTATGTCAAATGCTGTAGTGACAGCTCCAACAAGGCAACACTGTTTGCTTCAAGATTACAGACCTCTCAGGACAGCCACATCATCTTTGAAGTAAATTAGTGGAGCCACAATCCTCTACCAAACACAAAAGAGTATGTCATCATGGCATCATTGTAATGACATGACCTTAACCAGGAGTCATAGACAGTAGCAAAAACTGAGGACCTAAATCTTCTCTGTCTTGTCCCTCAAGTAGAAAACATCATGGCTCCATCAGTTGGAAGTAGTGGCCTACTGTTCTAGAAAGTGAAATCAGATACAATCCCATTTTTTAACCATGGGACAGTACTGCTGTTTACATTTGCTTCTCTTCTTGCTTCACTAAGTCCAGTAAACAGTGGGAAAGTATGTTGTAACAAAGCACTTCATGATCAGGTGGAAACAGAGGAAAGAATAGAAGAAAATTGAATATTAATTTCAGAATATTAGGGACAGCTTGAAACAGACTGTTAGGAGTCTGCCATCAGGCACTTATGCCATGTTAAGGAGGATTGGTAGTGGAAAACATTTGGGCTCAAAATAATGAACTTCATTCTATATGAGGGAGCTAGGTTACAGAAATGACCCTGTACTTTCTGTATTTTTGAAAACAGGACACAGGGTGATCATAGAGGACATGTCTACACCAGCATTACACTGCCATCAAAACAGTTCAGTTTCCTTCTTTTCTCTCTTCCCATCAATAAAGGAGTTCCTGCCCCAGAAAATAAATGGGAGTCCTTAAATTTTTAATGTTTCTTTGAAAACTGATCCTTGAAAACACAGATTAACTACTGACAATATCTCTTGTTTATAAAAATATAGACATTAATGTTTAGTGT
This sequence comes from Campylorhamphus procurvoides, assembly GCA_013396655.1. NCBI lineage: Eukaryota > Metazoa > Chordata > Aves > Passeriformes > Dendrocolaptidae > Campylorhamphus > Campylorhamphus procurvoides. The sequence goes on from WBMV01005495.1 coordinate 2,307,615, forward strand.
GTGGTGGTTAGTTTTCAACGCTGCTGAAGTCTGCTCTTGCTGTCACATAAGTCTATAGCATCACAATGCCATCAGGTAACCTGAGTGAAAAGGGACCTCAGGAGGGCTCCTGTCCAATCTCCTCACAAGGCAGGGTCAACTATGAGTGTAGACCAGAGTCCTCAGAGCTTTAAACAGTTCGGTCTTGGAAAAATTCAAGGACACAAACCGTACAACCTCTCCAGGCAACACCTTCCCATGTTTAGTTTTGCCCATGATGTTTCCTTATATCCAGTCAAAGCATCTCGTCTTTTAAGCTGCATCTATCTCCTCACGTGCCCTTGCCTTGCACTGCTGTGAAAACCCTGGTTCTCTTTCCTCAAATACCTCCTTACAGGCACTGGAATGAAATGACCTGCAAAAGCAGAAGTGATTCCTAGCTTGGCTACAATTTATCCAAAGCAAGATCAGACCTTCATATATGTTTCCTTCCTATTTCCTCTCCTTCTCATCAAGTCCTGACGGAGCATCAGCTTCCTATCCTTCCCCAGCATGTTGATGCAGCAAGGTATATAAACACAGGTTCAGCTGCCAGGACATCTGTGTGGAGAACCACTGACTTCAGCCGAACTTCCAGCAGTGTCATATGCATAAGCAGTCTCTCCGAAGCATGAGTGGCTACAACATCACATGATTTCATACACATCTTCAGCACCATTCTTGGTTTGGAGCTAGGATTATCCATCCATTATCTCAGTCACAAAAGCTGGAAACTAAACTTGAATTTATGTTTTAAATGCAAACTGATATTTTGAAATCCCTCCTTGGCCCCGGAGTATGTGCTGGTAACACATTAACCAATGTGAGAACTGGTAACACTGCATCTATACCTAGGCATGTGCTTTCAGACCTTGCCAGACAGAGGGAAGAGAGAACAGCTAAGCTGTGCATATGCTCCCTGTTTCCCTCAACAAGACCATAAACCAGAACATTGTTACAGTAACCTTAACTTGGTATCAAGGCATTCCCTTGAAATGATAGGCTGTAAGCTTATGATTAGCCATCAACAGATTGTCACTTAAATGTCATCCTTAGCGAGTTATTTAAGATGAAATAAATTTAGCAGAGAACCAAACCACACTGGGGGAAGTTCAGCTTGTAGGAATTTGCTCTCCTACTGAGGTCTGAGCCACACTAGTTTTTGACACAATGTCTAATGACATGGGTAAAACTTAGCTACATTTTTTATCATGGAGACACAGCAAATATTAATAATGATTTAATCAGTCATTTGTGCTGAAAATATCCAAAATTACTCTTATTAAGCCCAAACTGTAAGACTGCCTTTCATTCCTGAGGGAACAGCCATGCTACCAGATCATGGGAATTAGGAAGAAACTGCTTTCCTAAGTGCAGTCTGCTTTTGTTCATTATTAATGCATTTTTCATCCCTAAAAAGCATGACAAAAGATCCAAGTGCAAGAGGAAGGCATGGGAGACAAAGAGACCGTCAGTGTAGGTACTTGCACTTACTTGCACTAGCCTGCCACTTCCTAACACACATCCATAAACTCTACTGGTAATAAATAGCGTGAATCCTCAATTCAGAATGCGAAGATTTGCTTATATGGGGCTCTTGTGAAGTTCATTAAACTGTTTCCAGCAATGCCTAGTCTTCCAAGGAATGGCTTGCCCACTTCACATCTTTTCTCTTGGGTATTGCTTTACCAAAATCTGGGTCCTTCTTGCCCACAGCAGTACACAGGTTTCTATTTCAAGGGATATTATTTCAGAAAAAAACCCAAAATTGTGGTAACACATGGTGGCAGCAGTGAGCAGCAAGGAAGGAATGGTGAAATCGATACTCGAGCTTCAAATAGCATATGGCATGGACAAATTCCGTAGAACTGTTGAGTTTTTCACGTGCCCATCTGTATATTTCTGTATTCTTTACTCATGTCTTTGCAACTCCAGGTATGACTATGAGGATTTTCTGATGGTATTTTATCCATTGAGTGTATCTCAGTGTTTCTGAGCAGCTCAGACCATAGATCAGAACAATATGAACCTCAGAGCCACAGGGCAATGTAACACTTCTTAGCTGTTTGCTGCTTAGCATGCTCCTCAAGCCTAGGTTGCAGCAACCTCTCATATAGTATCTAGTGCCAGTTCTGGGCTGAGGTTGAGATGCTGAAGCCAGCAGTGAAATGCAGAGGGAAGCATCTGCCTCGTTATGGATGTCATGTCCTTGCTTCTCTTCTTCAAATGGAGACATTTCCTTCTGAGTACTCCCTTGGGTGCTCACAGCTCTTTGTCTCCTTGCTCTGGAGACAAAGGCAGTGCTACCTGTGATAGAGAAAGCAGCTCTTTTTATTAAGCAAATCCTTTTTAGAGCACTGAGAAAAAGGCAAAAATAATTAAGTTAAAATAGAGCTGTATGTAAGAAATAAATAATAATATAGAACCAGTTAAGAAAATAAGTATGTTTAATATTTTCATAAAATTTTTGGAAAAAAATAAATATGAGTTTTCTGAACATTGTCAGCACTTTGTGGCAATGTCAGTTACAGGAAACTTAATTTTGGAAATTACTTTGTGTTTGAGATACCTGAGCAGCCTAATGATCAAATGCCATAGCACATCTCTGGGCTATGACTCAAGAAAAGGCACAGTAAACATCAGAAAACATGACAAGATGAGGATTTCTACTTCATTTTGGAACTTGTGAAGATACATTTTCAAATGATAGGCTGTAAATGTCACGGGCTTAGGAACTGCTTCATGAACTGCTCTGCTTTCTGTGGAAAGGGGGCAGATCGGGTGACCTGAGGACTCCCAACCCTAGGCTGTCTTTGCTCTTCAACCAGTGCCCAGCAAAGTAAGGGAGGAACATCAGCAGGGATTTGCAGGCATGACAAAAAATGAAGTCAGTCTCCAGAAAAGCTGCCAGCCATTAACTACAACAGTATTTATGAGCATCCATTGCTGCCTATCATGGAATTAGTGTCATAAGTGAGATGTCCCTTCAAAGGCAGCTGAGAGGATGGGAAAATGTGACAGCACAATATTGTTGCATAAACTAAGAAAAAGGTTTCACTGATTTTACAAAAATATTATGGACTCCAATAGTCATAGTCTACAAAGTGATGACAGAATTCAAGGAAGATCATTTGCAGCAACAATGATTTCAAAGCTGTTTTCCTGAGACTGAAGTATTTGTAATATGTGTATGTGAAGAAGGGATGAAGCACTGTTGAAACACTGTAGTCCTGGAAATGTAGGGGTGCTGATTGGATTTAATGTGGGAAAAAAAAATTAGTAAGGCAGGACTTGCCACTGACATTAGAAGTAATAGCCCCATATTGTAGACTGGTCAGCGTTGCATTCTCATTTTCTTTTCTCCTGACTATTCATGTGTGAAAGCTATTATTCCTGATGAATCCATATTCCTGTCTGTGTCTTCTCATGATCTATATTAATTACTCCCACCACACCCTAAAAGTGTCCTCAGTAGGATTTTATAGTAGTCTTATGCTGTTGCTACATAAGCTGATTGGTACCTTAGGCTGTGCTGTATTGCCGAGGTAATTATTACGTTGCCAGGCTGTAAAGACATTTCTATAGGGTTGATGGAGAAACTCTAAACTCTGAGCATGCACAGGTGTGCACTTTGTTTATGCAAAAACATATACTGTCCATTTAATGCAAATCTGTATTGAAATTACAGCTTGAGGTGATGCACTGAGACCACGATACTACCCTCAGCTGAAATTTAAGTTTTTAGATTAAGATCCTTGGCCTCCCAATTGAGGCATTTGTTTTGAAGCTATGACTACAGAAAGTACATGAGCCTTCTAATTAAAGGGCATTTTAAGGGCAGGGGAGGGCATATACACATTTTAACATATAGACTTTGAAACTCCCACTTTTTCCATGGGAAGAAAAATTATCCTTGCCACAGTATGGCTGTGTGAGAGATGGTAAGAGAGGAAAAGAGAAACCACATGTGACTGGTCCTGTCTGAGGCTGAAGAAATGCCTAGCCAAGCCATGAAGAAATATTTCTGGATGAGATGTTATCAGCTCAAAAGAGGAAATGGAGACAAGAGGTTAAGGATGTGTCTTGGTTTTTCTCAGGGGCATCTTGAACTTTTGCTAGCCTGCTATAGTTTTCCAGTGCCTTCTCCTCAGGATGGAGCACTGCCTTGGAGGGAAACAAAGAACAAGAAAGGAGGACAATATAAATATTGTTTGTATTAGACTTACATCTTCTGGAAATGTGAATATAGGACAAGTAGAAAAGTGAACATAGGAAAAAAAATCCCAGATTTTCTACAGTTACTTGTTGCTTGCTTTCCGTTTTTAGCAGGATTAGGTTAGTGGAACAGTGTGGCATCACCACCACCATGCAGCAAATGTCAGTACTCTGTGTGGTCGTATGCTACAAAAATTTAGTTGCTGACTGTGACAATAGTTTTACAGCACTGTCAGAGGATGGCAAGAACCATGGGCCCATTGCAGTTTCATTAGCATAATTGGCATCCGCACTTCTATGGATTCAGCATTACCGAAGTGGTTTCAAAGGGCCTGATTATGTGCTGTATTCCTTGGAGCAGTATTTCAGACAGAGATCCCACTGGGATAGAGCAGACATTAAAAAGAGCCCTAAATTTTATAGTGCTGTGTCAGTATTGCTACAGGAAAAGTGTAGAAACTAAAATAAGTTTATCACACATAGACAATTACCAGCTTAATGGATTTACACTGTTCTTTTATATTTATCTTGATCAGTTCTCTGATATAGCTTCCCTTGATCATCTAATAGGCTTGTTTTTTCCCTAGACACTGAAATACAGTGTTTTCTGTTACTTGCATGCAAAATGTACTCATTCACTTTGTGATCTTGGAAATAAGGCATAGAAGCACACAGATTATATTGAACTACATGGTTCTGCTGGTAGCAGATTGCTTAGAATTTTTTCCTTTTTCTTTTTGGAGCCAATGCCCAAATGCAACTGCACAGCCAACAGGGCAAAACCACCAAGCAGGCTACAAAGTCATGCGCTTGTTTGCCCCCAAGTCTGAGGATATGGACAAGTACAGCTAATAGATTCTGAAAATGGCAACAGCTGGTGAGAGCTCCAACCTGTACTTTCTTTTTCTTTCCACTGTATTCATCAAAAAGTGGGTGTATCCTTCAGGATAATTTTGAACTGGAAGGCTAGTGCAAGGACGCTGAAGAGGGTTGGAAAACTGACTTGCACTTTTGTGGTTTTATTTTTAGAAGCAATTGCAGTTGTTAGATAAATATTACAAACTTTTTGATCTATATATATTTATCTGTATAAAGTATAAGTATAAAGTATAAGTATTTATCTGTATATCTGTATAAGTATTTATATATGTGCTATGCAGTTTTAACATAATATAAATGTGTGTTATGCAATAAGAAATAGTGAAATTATGAAAAATTATGGGTTTGCTAGCATTACAGTATGTGTACGTGCAGCTGTACACAACCTGTGAGACCTGATGGCTGCCCAGTTCCCCTGGCCATGCAGGGACACTGATGACCTACTGACAGTTTGCAAGGATCAAAGCTCATCCACTGTTGGCTTTTGCTTCCACAGGTAGAAACCCAAGTGTACACTCTGGAGGGTAGGCATGACTTTCTTCTGGAGAAAGGTCTCCAACAGCAGATCCCTGCCAGTCAGTTACCCAAGAACTGCAGGGATCTACCCTCAAATGACAGGGCTTAGTAGATATGGTATCCCATCCAGATTTGTCATGTGCTACAAATGAAGAGAGATATGATAGTAACAGAGAGCTAGTAGTTTTTTAGCTAGTTGTTTGTCCCTTGTCACCCCAGGTTAATTTTACCCTTCCCATACCTTGACAGTACAATTAAATTAATTGAATATAATCCATGTTTTCAAATTAAGGGGTTTGTGTTTTTTTCTTAACCCAAAGGGGAATAGAACATTGAGTGTATTAAATATAATCACAGAAAAGACCACAGGGTCCCTTAAACTGTCTTTGGGACACATATCAGAGGAGAAAATTGGTTTCTCCATTTTCTTTATTAAACCACTGTGGGAGACAGCAAAAAAGCATCACATATTCCTTTTGATGTATCACAGAGAGTAAGCTGTGGGGTACCATAAAACACTATTAAATGCAAATATATTTTGGGGGGAATGATTAGACTTAATAAGAGTATTTAAAGACAGCACTAAATATGTCAGTGTGAATACAGATAAATAGTTCTGCTATTTTTAAATTAAACTAATATAAGAAAAGTATTTACCTTTTTTTGGTTGTTGTTGTTGTAAGAAAGGAAAGAAAATCTAAGTTTACATTACAAAAGATATAGTGAGGATTTCCTTGTTTGTTGTCCACAGTTTTCTTAAGCCCGATGTTTTGTATGAATGAGTTGTACAGAAGCAGGATAGCTGTGGATCACAAATGAGGAATACATACAGAACTGAAGATATAATTGATATCGCTTTCTTGTACATTTCAAAGGAATGCATTGTATCCTGCAAAAAGGTGTCTGTTTTGTTATAGTCACCACCTATCTCATAGCTTCTTTACAGGGTTTCAGTAGGAAAAAAATTACACTTTCTGTCTACGATAGTCATTAAAAAGCACATTTAACAAGGAACGAAGGGCTCTAAGTCAAGCTGTGAGTGCCCAGAGACATCCCAGCCTCCCAAACAGGATGTGCTTTCACACGTGCATTTGGCAGCAGCCAGTGGAAGCAGTTCCCATGACTCCCACCCCTCTTTCCCAGCCCCAGCTGTCCTTGATCATGCCTGGTAGGATTATTTCTGTGGCTGTGCAAGGAGCTGGCTCAGTGGACAGGCCTTAGTTAAAGACACAAAACAAAAAAAAAGACAAACAAACCAAACCAAACAAAAAACCAAAACAAACCCAAAATCCCCAACAAAACAAAAAATCAAACCAACAAAGCCCCCCAGCCACCCAAACCAAGAAAGAAAACAAACCAAAAAACCTAAGAAAGAAAAAACGTCCTTTTCAGCCTGGCTGCCAGGGTAGCAGAAGCAGGTGCTTGGCAGTGCATCTGGGGATGCTCACATCCCCAGCAGTGAGGGGTGGCAGCAGTGGGGAGCTGCTTGAACCAGCTCCTGTGAAAACACAGCCTTGCTGCAATACTCCTCTGCTGAGGAATGGGAAAGAGTGAGGGGAGAGTTGGTAGCTCTGGCATTTCTTGACGTGGAAGCACACCATGCTGGTTCAAGGGTCCTGGAAAAAGGGGCTGTTTGATAATGGAATTGAGTATTCAGAAATCCTGAGCTGGGCCGGCAGAAGTCATGAAGTCTTTAAAAATAAATGTGGTATTCCTTTTAATTCTTGCTGCAGTCTTAAACTTTTAGGATACATAAGACTGTACACCTTAGACTTTTCAAACACAGTGACTGGATTCTTTTTTTGATGCAACCTTAAACTGAAATTTTCATACTGTTCAGAAAATACACCCAGTCTTATCTTGGTGGCTGCTATCTACCTAGCACATCTGACACTTGTGTATCAGAAAACTGGCTCTGGCCATCATAACTTGATGAGAACTTTCCAGGCTGCAGTTGTGAACACCTGCTGCCTGAGGCAGGCCATGACACTGTGGTGCCAGCCCCAGGCAAGCAGTGAGGTCCCTTAGTTGCAGGCACCTGCAGGCACCCAGCACCAGCAGGTTTGCTGCCAGGCCACCAATCTGCTGGTGTTCCCCACACACTGTTTTGAATTATGTCCTGCTCTGTTGGCAAATCCTCTGAAGATCAAAACTTTCCATAAATGTTTTACATTATATATATCTCCTCGTGGGCTTATGGTTGATTACAGAATGCCCATATGCATTATTTATTATGCAGTTGAAGTGTTTTGACAGAGCTGGAAAATTGGCTATCAGGGGGCAGTTCCAGCTCAGCATAGCTGACAGTCCAAGAGAAGTCGGAAGAATTATTGCGTTGCATGAAAATCTGCAGATCAGCACATGCAGACCTGCCAATATATATGGGCAGATCTATATCCTGCATTGAGATACACAGTTTTTTACTACCATAACTTAAGTGCTAACTTTCATTTTCCCTCCCCTCCTCCACTGTTCTGGGTGGCCACAGAAGGCACCCCACAGGCTAAGGTACCATGCAGCAAAACAGCTTCCTTTCCTCACCAAAAAACTGCCACAGAAATGTGGATTTTGAGCTCTTTTTGTCCTGTGATATTCTGATTGACATAGTCTTTTTCTGGAAGTGTTAAAAGCACAGGCAGATTCATTCATCTTGACCTCACTGGGATGTCTTCAACACAAATGTCTCAGACCCCTAAAATGCAGCGGGGTGGTCAGCAGCTCTGACCTTCAGCTTGGTGATGCCATAGCCACAACCTCCTCCATATAAACCCCCAGCATGAGGGACCCCCACAAGCCTCCTCTGCCACCATTCAGGCACTCCTGCTCTTTGCTGCAGGTGGTAGCAGTTGTGCAGCCCTGCCCAAAGTGTGAGTCCACCGAAAGCTCATCCAACACCGATCCCACCTGGAAGTGCCGGACGCCGGCCAGGTTCCCTGTTAGCTGACACCAGCCACTGCTGCTGTCTTGTCTCTACATCCTGCACTGCTGCTGCCTGCCTTAGGCTTGCAGGGCATGATCCCCAGGAGAGAAACTGCCTTTTTGGTCTGTGCTTGTGTGGTGGCTTCCACTGAAACGGACTCTTTGCAGCTGAGAGTGTGTTGCTTTGATGCTTATAGGAAGTTGCAAAAGAAACGAATGGCAGGAAATCCTAGCTGGAACACTGATGCAAATAATAACACCACCAATAAAATAAAACTTCCACATACAGCCAAATGCCTGCTTTAAATGATAGCAGTAAGGAAATACATATACTTATATGGGTGTAACATACAGTTATGTGTGGGTTGTGTATCTGAGACATATTTCAAATTCAAGAAGAGTGCAACTTAGCATTGGATCCATGGGAGGTCTAAAGGTGATTCTCTTCCAAGATTCGTACTTTGGAGGGCATTCAACTTAAAACTGACTGTGACAACACAAGGGTTTTAAATCCCACAGCATGACTGCAGGACATAATCCTTGGAAACACAATAAATAAATTTTAGATTGGAAAACCTGCAGCTTTGAAACAAAAATATATGGAGTGTGCAGCATGTTCAATACATGTTCACATTCTGGTTCACTTACAAATGGGCATGTACACAAATACAGAGTCTTTCCCTAAATCCACACTGTGCTGCACAGACCAGTTGCCTGTACAGAACCATTGCCAAGTATTACATGGAACTTTTCCAACGTTTCTGTTAAATTATGCTATTTCAGTGTATGTAAATTTAAATTTAGCAAATTCACCTCATGGCAATGTAGGACTCTACAGCGAGTACTTTAGGGAATATTTGGTGTTAATATCTTCAGTAAAAGAGCCTTAATTACCTTCATCCCTGTGCTAGCTGATCTGGAGGTTATTCTCTTCACTCTTCCAAGGATAGTATAATACTTTGCTATGTAGAAAATGAAAATACAGGTTATGCAGCATGCCCTACAAGTTAAGAAACTCAGGCTGTGGCAGGTGACAAGGGAGAGAACATTCACTGGTACAGATTCTGAGCAGGAAACATGCTGTCTTGCAGCTTGTGGGGACTTGAAGCTCAATCTTTGCACCTACTAAAGGGAAAACAAACACTGATTTCAGTGCTGTTGTGGCAGATCCGGATATTTAAAAGCTGAAATGCCTTTCTAATTTCATTTGTTGTGGTGTATGTTCTAGGTGAGGGCAGAGGGAGTAAGTTATCTAAGCCTAATTAATAGTAAATTGTAGGTATTTTAATGCATTTTATCTGTGTATGTCAACTGTCAGGTCTAAAGCAGCTCTAGAATCTGATACTAATGAAAACCCCAGACTGAAATACCCATATATCAGGTTCTCTAACTGCTGTGACTGACAACAGTACTAACCCGTACCTGTATGACTCCATATCTTTTAAATATTTTATACAAATGGAAATCCTTTAGCATGAGAATGAAGACAACATCATGAAAACAGGAATAAAGTTGTCTATTAAGATGCAAAGATAAATGTAAACTGTTTGTTTCATTTTCTCTTCTTTGAGTTACAAATTTCTTGCTGTCGTGAAAAACCTTTTCATCTTCCATGAAATTCATCACCGTGGCACTCAGTTGACAAATGTATTCATCACAGTAGTGTATTTCCCAGAAATTTCTGTCTTCTGCCTCAAGCACTTTATTCCTTTAGATGATAAAAGTATTTATCTGAGAAGAGTTTATATACATATCTGTGCGACTGTAGGCTCACGTACACCATCAAAGTATTAAAAAAACCCGTAGTTCCAAGAAAAAAAAGATGGATATTCCTTATGGCAGAATCTTTATTCCACAATGGCCAGTGCAGTGATCATCCTTCCACTGTGTTTGGAGATTGAAATGCTCTTTGCTGTACTAATTAAGGAGCCTGCCAATGGATTTTACAAACGGAAAGGTTTAATTGGAGGTTCTCAATGTGTGGCAGTGCAGCTCCATTCCTATATTTGGATGTGTAATAGCCATTTACATAAAATGGCATCAGGTAACACGTTATTTCTAGGTGAGAATACATGTGTATAGCTACTGCATTTTAGTTTATACTGCATCTTGAGGAAAATGAGAACTGAGAAAGTTGGACATTGCTGCAGCAACTGTGGTATTGGTAAAATAAGCTTTTCTTCATCTTCACTTTTCTTTATAGAACACACTGTCTTTTTTTTAATGGCACCTTCTTCTGCAGTATTGGATGTGAAAAGAGAACTTGTGAATGCACAATTCCAATTTGTCCTCCTTTCTGAGCTCACATTGTGTCACACGTAGCTAATTTTCAGAGATCTCATTTCAACTGAAATTTGGCTAGTTAAAAAAGTGTCTTTTCCCTCATTTCCCTACCCTCTGTGCTGGTGACCATTTCAGTGCTTTATAACCAGATATGTAAAATATACACTGGAATCACTTTTCCACAATTGAAACCAAGCCATTCTGAAAGCAAAATCTAGAGGATACAGTCCATAAGGAATTGCCAACTTCTCTGGAGAGGAAATACTTATGTATGCAGAAATTCTCTTCTCTAAACAAGCACCTGGCTGGGATATTCGAATTACAACATATATCATTGGAAAGTAAGGGGTTCAGATGCTCAGAAACTTCTCATGCAGAAGTCAGAATCTCTGTTTTGCTTCTAGTATGAAAATCAGCATTTCCATTTTAATACTTTCACCACTTCCACTTAATACTTTGCCAGAGCACTGATGAAATGTGTTTTAACAAAATTTCCCTGTGTAGTAGGTCACGTAAAACCTCCCAACAAAACTTTTATGGTCCATTAAGCTTTCAGCTCGACAAGGTGACTGACCAAAACTCACTCCCTCTTGTGCCTTACTTTGGGTGTTACTCTTTGAAGAACTGGTCAAGCCTGAAATCACATCCCACTGGAGTTTCCAGTTAGTCAATACTCTCCATTCAGAGGTACAATGAGCTTGGAAAAGAAGACATTTTGAGGCACTTGGTTATTTAGATAAACAAACCAGTGTATTTTGTTAAATAAATAAAATATAAGTAAGGTACTCTGTTTTGTTTATATAAAGAAATATGTAAAAAAATATTCTAATCTTTAAACACTAATTCAAGGCAAGTTCATGTGAGAATGTATAATGGTGCTGATATTCACAGTATTTTAAGAAGGAGTCATGTTGGATGTGCTAATACCAGGAAAAATGTTAATTTTGTCTTTTCTTTCACCAACTCAAGTAAGTTTAATGATACAACTTATTTCTTTAATTTTTATTAGATTCATTTTGGCTTTACAGTTTCTCAGAATTAATAGACTTTTATGATCACATTCCCAAAGGCATACAACTTCTTTTCACTAATGCTTGGACAGCATTCAGACATTAAAAAATGAAATCATAAGAAGATTTTGGATAACATTCTGCTCTATGTCAGCCCAGACCCCAGGGTTCTTTATACCTTTCTTAGGCCTCTTTGAGACTCTACCCTGCTGAAGAAAACAGATCTAACTCAGGGGGGAAAAGGTTGCATGTTATTCAAACTAGAAGAAATGGGAACAAGATTTCTAATATGCAATTCAAAACAGAATTGCTACCTTTGTAAAAGCCCGTTGTTTAATATATTTTTCATCAATAATACTGCCAAATAGGCGACATAAGGACACACCTGACCTCTTGCAAATTCCCCACATTTTTCCCATCGAAATGTGATGTAATTTCTTACCATTGTTGCCTCTCTCTATATATTTTTAATTTTCTGTTTTCTCTCACTTGTACTTTACTTTTCCTTAGAATACATGACCCTGTCACTTGCTGATTGTACAGAGGACAGTTGTATTTGCCCTACCCTCCTCCAGATATTAAATTCGTTCCTTCAATAAGGAGGGCACACATGAGTTCTTTCTCCTCCTGTCTGCACCAGACAGGGACGAAATTGGTCAAATGAGCATCCATAAGCATAATGGTGCTTTAGAAATGCCAATCGATGATATTTGATTGATTATGCCATTATGATACTTAATATGTTTCCACTACAATCAGTAACTATGAATAGCCAACAATTCAAAATGTAATCTCTGGGACAGAATTACAAAACCTTGACTGTTTTAGATTTTGATGGATAAAATGTTTCACAGCACGTGTAAAAATCTTTATGATGATGCTCCCAGCATACTATTATAAAATGAGTGTGGTTTCCATCAGAGAACTAGCCCCTCAGTAATGCTGATTCAGGGTCGTAAAGAGAAATGCATCCCTCCGCAGGAAACTATAACATTATATTGATTTCAGACACCTTGTATTTTGTGCAAAAATAAAATTAGCACTGCTTAAATTTAGGAGTACAGGACAGCATTTGGAGGAGGGCAGTGGCAATGAGGACTCCCAGATTCTATTCCTAGCCACAGCAGTGACTCATGCCATGACCTTGTGTAAGCCTGTTGACCTCTGTGCCTGTTTACTCATGTTGAATAATGAAAAGAGAAAGAATACCTACTTTGCCAGGGTTGGAACCCTTGGTTAGAAAGAGCTAAGTATACAGGCATTCTTGGCAAAGTAAATAAATCATGAGGACATTTCAGATGAGTTCAAAAAACATCTCCAGTATGAGGTTTCTACAGTTCCTTCAATTTGATCTTATTATGTATTTCAGTGCAGCACATATGGTCCTATCTTTAAAACACTGGGTAATGTTACACACTGTGGGATAAGTTACAGAGTGAAGACTTTAAATTAACATTAATGGGAGCCGTGCATTTAAAGCCTGTGGCTCCCTGCTGAAAGTGTGCCCTTGGGAGATCTGTGCTGCTAATAATTTACAAACTGTACGATTTTAAAATGTTGTGGATATGTCTAACTTCTGCAGATGTATATTCTGAACATTATCAGAAATGCTGTGGCTTTAGGTATGTTTGTATGTCAATTCTCAGGCTTTTGTAAAACATTCTGTGAATGTTCCTAAAGGACGCTTGGGCAGTTACTTATCCTTTAACACAACATTTAAAATTAATGTACTTAAAGTTACCCTGAAATAAGTGGTAATAAATGAACAAGAAGTGCTGGTTTCTTTGCGGCAACATTACATTTAACTTTTGAGGTTTCATTTCTGTTCTATCCCTCTGCAGTCAAATGCTGTATTTTGTGGGACACTAGCTGATCAAACAATATTGTTGGCGATATTCTCATATTTTTGTTCCAGTTGTAATAATCATTTGGACTGTTCGTTGCAGAATAGGGATAGGACAGTAATTAATATCGTGACTTGAGAAAAAATATCCACATGCAACTGACTGGTATCAGGGAAGCGACACTCAGAAAATACCCTTCTTCCATGTTATCTTCCTTCATGTAAATTAGCCACTAGTGCCTAAATTGAAACAGACAGGTATCTCCAGGATCCATATTGTTACTTTCACGCTTTACCACTTACATTTTTCACACTACGTTGTCTTATAACCTACAGAAAAAGAAAAGATCCGTGGTCAGAGTTCAGTGGGCTGATGCCACGTTTAAGCGCATACGGTAAAGCCAACGGGCCTGTCCCCAGCTATAGCCTGAGTACTGAAGCAAGTTACGGTGAAAGAGAGATGCACCTTCCCCCACTGAATCAGCACCTGGCCCCAAGCTACTAGAGATGGTAATGATTTCACATGCAACATTTTTACGTGGGATGACTTCTCTACACACGGAAAGTACTGTAAGTAGGGAGTGAACTGAAAGTAGATGTTTTTTCTGAGTAATTCCATAAACTGATAAGCTTTACAGGAGGAAGAAGAACTTTATGAGCTCCCAGACATTCTTTTCACTTTGAAAAGGAGCAGTCTAATTCGGGGACAGACAAAGGCAGTGTTTCCTGATGTCATTTTCTCCTTCACCGACTGCATTGATAAAATTATCTCTAATTTCCACAACCATTGGTCTTCTTACCATGTTGTTATCACAGTCTTAAACCATTTTGCATAGTGTCAAACCTACTTGTTTTGTATTTTCACACAATACACTTCAATTCACAAACAAACAAGAAAAAAGAACCACAGATACAACAAACAATACATTTGGGGGCTATTTGAAATTAATTAAAACATTTACTTATCACAATCAGCATTTCTGGACATATATAGATTTCAACAGTTGATTTAGAAAGTGTGACCATGTTGAGTTTTTTTCCTTTGCTTAGTAAAATAGTACAGCAACCCTAACTGATTAAAATAAAATGACACAAACAAGCACACCCCATTGGACCGGAATGATCTGCCTCAGCCAGCATCTATAGAAAATCCTTCTGTTCTCATGTTGCCAGACACCAAATGAATATGTTCACATGCCAGGCTCCTGCTGGAATCAACAATATGCACAAGCAAGGGCAAAACCACACAAACGAGTGTTCACACAAAATACACTTAGTTGCTTTGTTAGACTTTAATTTTTCTTAAGTTAATATTAAAGCCTAAGTAGATTTAACTGTATGTGGAGTGTTAAGAAGAAGTCACAGTCTATTCTAAAAATACAAGAAAATGCAGAAACTTGAAACCTTCATATCAGCATTGTCTGTAGCAGTGTGCAATTCCAAAAAGCTTCAGTCTCCTCAGCCTGGCTTTTTTTGTTGTTGTTGTTTTTTGGGTTTGGCTTGGGGTTTTTTTGACGGGAAATGAAAATTCAGGATAAAAAACCCCTTCCAAATCATAGTTACCATGTTGGGCGGGCTGGCTGGCACATTATTTGGTGGCAGAGTAGCACAATCTGATTTCAGTGCTAAGTACGCCACTTGTCATTCCTTTCACAAGAGGTTCTTAAAATCCTACCTGTGAAGATCTTATTTGTGCTTGACGCACAGCATCTTACAAATAAGCCTGTAAATTATGTTTCAAAATACAGCGTGAGAGTTATGCAGGTGACATCTCCACTGATCCTCTGCCAAAAAAATGAATTCCGTATTCCGTATGTACATGTCTGCTCCACCTGGTAATTTGCCAGGGTATCTTTTCATGCCTTTATTTGGCCGGTTGACCCAGTGTGATGCCCGTTCTGCTGCTGCTCCTCCCCCTTCCCATGGCAGTGGGCTCTGAGGGTCTGAGATGGGCACCTGAGACACGAGGGGTGTTCAGTGCATCTCTGCACCTGCACCAGCACCCAAGCCGGGCCCGGGCAGCCCCGGGGGCTGGGGTATCCCCCGGCAGTGGAGCTGCAAGCAGAGGACAGCAGGATGTGACACAGTGCAGAGTGCCAGCGGAGTGCTGGTAGTGACACGCCGTGGGAAAGCAAGATGTGGCCGGAGAAGGGAGCCTTGCGGACACAGGACAGCACTTTGGCCGGAGCAGTGCTGGAACCAGGGCTTTCCCTTTCCCTTCTCCCTACCCCTTTATCCAAACCCCACCGCTCCGTGCGTGTATGGTAGGTCAGGGACTAACATACCAGCTTCGATGCCAAGTGTGTAATTTACTAACAAAACTCTGTGGTTTCTTTGAGGACTCTCTGACTCTTGTCGTTCCCTTCGACCACGGGCGTTCCCGGCTCCCCGGCGCTCCCTTCCCCGCAAGGCCGGGACGCGGCCCCCATTCCCGACCGGAGCAGGTGGGATAGGGGCGGCGCTCTCCCCGTGGGGAGCACGGGAGCTCGCCTGGGGCCGAGCCGCCTGTGCCGGTAACCCCCGGTGTGCCGGCGCTTATCGCGACAGCGCGCCGACACCGCGGCCGAGAAACCACGGCGATTCCTAAAGGAACTGCCGCCTGCCCTCCGTGCCCGAGTCCCGGGGTGTCCCAGTGTATCCCGGGGTGCCCCAGTATGTCCCAGTACGACCCAGTGTGTCCCTGTGTATCCCCCTCCCTCCCGCCGCCTCCGCCCCCA
>WBMV01005495.1:2324533-2364830 GCA_013396655.1 Campylorhamphus procurvoides
GCCGAGTCTGGCCCGGCCGAGCCCCCGCCCCGGCAGCCGGGGGGACCCCAGGAGGGCGGTGGGTGTGCGGGTGGGCTGCCCCGGCCAGCCCCCGGCCAGCCGTGCCCCGCGGCCGCCGTGGGGAGGGCAGGGGCTCTGCTGGGGGTACCTGGGCCTGAGGGGCTGCCCGGGCTGAGCGGGTCGACCTGCAGACTCCCGGCGGGAGCGGGAGCGGGAGCGGGGGCCGGCCCTGCGCAGCTTCACGTGCCCGGAGCCGCCTGCCCGGCCCTCCACCTTTCCCTGCCAGGCCTTGGCAATCTTTTGTTCGGCCGCCGTGTCTTTCTCCTCCCGCCGTCTTGACAAACCTTCTGAAGGCAAAGGAGGTTCTTCGTGCCTTCAGTCGTTTGTTGCTCTCGTCGCATCACACCCTTCTTTGTCTGTCAGGCTCTTTGGTTTCCAGCCCAGCTGGTGAAAAATACTTGTCTTCGCTCTCTGTCCTTTCCTGGTGTCTCCCCAGCCCTACCTATTGTCTCCTGTGCGGTATCAGGATACAAAGGTGGGAGGGTCTGCGCTGCCAGTTGGCTGCCTGTGAAAAGATGCTTCCTAGGAATGGTGTTTGCTTGTGTTTTCATGTGTGTGAGGCCAAATTCCGTGTAATAGCTCATACAGCCTGCTGTGGGTCTCCTTACTACTCTTCCTTAAAGATAAAGAACACACCCCCTCTACCCAAAAAAAAACCCCACAGAAAAAAACACCTAGAAACTTGCGGTGGTTAGGCAGCTGGCATCCTGTGTCTGTTTGTTATGCCGATCCGTATCAGTCCATCCTTACCTGTGAGCCCTTACATCAGTTACATACACATCTGTGTTTTCACACTTAGGTTGCCGTGATCCCTCGAGATTTTGTTCTAAAAAATGTTTGGCAATATGGGGCTGGGATCTCTGTGTCCTGCTGTACTGTATGCAAACTTTGTGAAGTCTTGTGGTTTATTAGAACACCATCTATGAATGAGCAACAATTGTGGACCCAAAATGCATTTAGTGTCCCCTGAGTAAGGTTGCCTTTTAGGCTTTGTTACTGTTCGTCTGTCGGAGGCTCTCCACAAAATAAGTGCTTGTTCATCTCTTCTGTTAAATAAGCCCTTTGGTTAAAACCGAAAAATACTACCTTTCTGCAAGTAATCATTGTGAAATAGTTTCCAAAACCCCCATTATCAGTATGTTAATATGGAAGTACTGTATTTCAGAACTTTTCTTCTGGGAAGGATCCTGCTACTGACAGTTGCTGAGGTGAAATACTGGGCTCTGCGGGACCATTGGTTTAACAGAGTAGTGCATGTGAGGTTTTCAGCTTCTTTAGTAATGCAAGTTTTAATCCAGAAGAAGTACAAGGTGGATTTTTTTAGAGGCTTCATGGATTTGTAAAGGTGAACTGAGAACTGAAGTATTCTTTCACTTAAAAGAGGACAGAGATGGAAGGGAGTTCTGGTTTTGAAGAGTCTTTTGTAGAGGGAGTGATTTTTAGCAGCAGCTGCATTTCTGCTGCTTAAGTGTCAGTTGCTTGACAAATCAGTTATTTCAAACTAAATTCTTTTAAAACTCTTTTATTTAAGAATGCCAAAAAGTCAAGAGGAATCATATTAACATGAAATCTCTCAGCCTTGCTAGTTACAGAGAATTCCTCCAAGTCAGTGTTCTCCTGCAGTGTGCTGCAGGAAATCTTGACTTGAGAACAGGATGCTGTGCTGAGATTGTAACACCACCTGTTCCTTATAAAAACCAATCTGTGGTACTATTTGGGAGAAGAGGTGTTTCTCTTTAGTATTTCATGGAACATGCTTCTTGTTTGCTTGAACCATATACTTTACTTTGTAGTGGTGTGTTCATTTAGAACACAGTAAACTGCAATGTGTGTTTGTAGTCTCTGTAGTGAGCCTTTCTTCAGTGGTGACTTTGCTTCACGGGAGAGTGCAAAGGCTGCTCTGTTGTTTGTACCTTTCAGCAAGTAGGAAGGAGGGACATGATTTGTTAGTTTCCTTCAGCAAGTCAGATTAATAACTCTCTGAAACAAAAATTCTACTGAATAGTATTGCTTTAGTATAATTCTCAAGATTATTTTTCCAGATTCAACATAAATGTATTGATTTTGCTCTTTGATAATGTTGAAGGGCTCTGTGTTACTTAAATGTCAGATTTATGCTGGGGAGAGGCAGATTTGCAGCATACAAGAAGCTTGGTGTTTTCCTACACTTGCTTTAATTTAGTTTTTCAAGTTGCTGTAAGCTAGTGTAAATGCGGTGATCAGGAACTACAGTGAAGTGAGAAACTCTGCTCTGTTGAGCTCAGAGGGTGAAATCCCAGTTCCGCTTGCTTGATTTGATTTACTTAGTACCTGATAAACAAAACTTTGATCCTACAGATGCTTGATGTGTTTGTGAGGCTCAAATATTTGTTTGTCTGTGGAGACTGATCTGACACGTTTAACCTTCAGAATAAAGGTTTTCCATGCACTGAGAAGAGCAGGCCTTTTCTTGCATTGAACAACCAGCCAGCAGGTACATTATCTATGAATTTGTGATTCTACTCAAGCTTTATTGCTTTGCCAGCCTACGAGATAGGAATATATTTCAAAGTTTTGGCATAATTGAGGGTATACAGTGCACTTTCAGAAGTGACTTATGTGTTTGCTTTCAAAGTATATTAGGTATCTAAAAAACTCCTAAGCCATGTTTGCAAAAAATGCATTTGAAGCTAAATTGAACTATATTAAGCAAAGCCGATACCTGTAATGTTCAATAGCGAACTTTAACTCAGGTATAGAAAAGCAGTCATTCAAGCATCAAGTTAGAAGTTGTAGATTTTTCTGTTGCTGTTGGTTTGTTGCGCAGTTTTAGATAGATGTGTTTAACAACAGAGGAAGCAAATTTGCAAATTCTGAAGGTTAAACCATTCAAGGTAGAAGTGAAAAATATGGTAAGTGTACCTTATGATTAAGGTATTTGCTTTTGTTTGCCTTCATACTCTGTTTATATGTGAGTGCTTGTATACTGGGTTCTAGATGAGAAGCTGCTTTAACTACTAAAATGCCAAGTGAGATGAAGCCTATAAAAGCTTGTTTCTTCCCGAAACTACTGTAAGAAACTGCACTGAAAATCGGGTTTAGGTTAATAGTTACTGATGTTTTATCAGAACTTATTGCAGGGGAGGGGGTGATGGAAGGGGAGGTGTGGGGTAGTGGAAGAAAAAGAAGTGACTTGCTTGCAGGTCTCAGTAGTGGTATGCTTTGGTGTCCTGTGTCAAAGCCCTCTCAACTCTGCATAGCTAACTGTGAAAGGCTAAGTGTCTCCTGGGTTTTTTGCTATTCAGGTATTGTTTTCAGGTGCATTACCTGTTTCCCAGAACAGGTAAATTCTTGCTTTAAAGGGTTGTGAGGTAGTCTCTCACACACTGAAGGTGTAACTGACAGCCTAGTTTATCTTAGTGTGTAGGTGAAATTTGGACTGCCTAACAGCTCAGGGATTCATTGCTTTTTCTGTTACAAGCCTTACCTGCATATGTGCCTACACATCATCTTTTAGGCTCGCATAAGCCTACATCTCAGCATAGTTTTGTTGGAATATGTCAAATTGATCAAAACTAGCTGATTTTTTTTTTTTAAGTTTTGCAGCTGTATAACTACTTGTGGCAAAACTGATTGGATGCAGTGTCATTGTAGTTGGTAAAGCTTTATTTTTTTTTCTTTCAGTGCGGCATAGTTTTAATTATGTATTTCCTGTTTTCTCTGAACCCTAAATGTGTAGTAGGAAAGGGCTAATTAGGGCTAATAATGATGGGCATTTGAAAGGATTTTGTATGGATTTTTCTGTATGACTGGTGGACTGTGCTTGAGGCAATGCATTTATTTCCAGAAGTCAGATGTGGGTGATAAGGATCTGAGTAGGAACAACTGCATAAAGATATTAGAGTGACCACTTATCTTTAAAGTCCTTGAACAGCGAGAGCACTGACTTCTTTATTGCCCATTTATATCTTTCTCTTAGCTAAGATGGATCTTGTTCAATTGGCAGTTAAACAAATGTTTGCAGTGTCATAGTGAACACTCTGAATACCTCTATGGTTGCTATTTTCATTACTGCCAGCATTAGACTTCATTCTTTTAGAATTCATGCCAAGAATAAATGTCCCAACTAGTTCCTTGTTACTCTTAAGAGGAGGAATGGTCTCCTGTGGTGATGAAAAGGAACTGCTGCTGTTCAGTGAGGGAGGGATATGGTGGGAATGGAGTTATGTGGTATTACTCTACAAATTCATGAGATGGGTTTTGTTGTTGGTTTGGGTTTGGGAGTTTTGTTTTTGTTTGGTTGTTGTTTCTTGTTTGTTTTTTGGTAGAAGTTACTTCAAAATTACTGTTCTTATAAAAAAACCCTAGCATTTCTTTTGGGAATCTTATAAAAGTTAAGACCCAGTCTTTGTGCTCTGTTGCTCATCATATGTTCTTCCTAAAATTTGCATCTAATCTTTTCAATCTGTATACAAGATAATTAAGTTAAGAAGCTGTAATACTTAGCAAGACACCTGAAATCATACTGTTAGTTCTCCTGCTCCCAGGCTAAGAACTTACATGTACTGAAAAGATAAGTTTCTTCAATTGATGGACAACTTTGAGTAACCTGAACTCCATTTATCTTGTTATATGCAGTAATTACCAGCCCTTCCATTAGAATGTGTTGAGAGAACCTGGTTCTACCACGTGTTCATTTGGAGGGATCAGATTGCCTGATGATAACTGGGGAACTTTTGACTTGTGAACAGGCAGTTCTTCTCAGTCAAGAAAATACACTTTTTAAAAGAACAAGGGAAAAAAAGGTGGGGGAGAAACAAAGCAAGCCTTGATTTTGCAGTCAGATCCTTGTGACAGATCCTGTTAACTCAGCAGCCTTCTGTGAGGGTATAAAGGTCTATTCATGTAGATAGCATCGAAGGTTTCTGACCATTACTTGGAGACGAATATCGGGGGAAAAATGAGGCAAATGTGCTCTTGTCTGTGAAGTGACTTCCTTAGAACCCATGAAAAAAGATGATTCTTCTATGAAATTATTAGCTGTTGTGACTCTGAGCTAGCAATCTGCTATGTGATGTGGATTGTTGCATTTCCAAATTTCTGTGGTTGTTTCCATTCACTGAAGTTGGTTGTGGAATAAGATCAGTTAGAAGCATATTTGGTATTATATACGTCATATCTTCCACTTCATCTTTTATGAGATGGTTTGTTTCTCAGGTGCTGTACCCTTTATTTTTCTCTAGTCACCTGGGCCTTTCTTATTTTGGACTAATATCTGATCATTTGTTTTCTTGCTCCTGCCAACTTTTTGTTTTGTTCTTAACTCTATTCCTCTACTCCTATTTCTGGAAATTGAGTGGGAGACTCGTTGCCTTAGTTACAGTGACTAACTTTTCAAAGTTATTTATAATGTTTGTGTTTAAATAACCTGTACCATAATACCAATCACAGAACATTTCACATCAATAAAAAATAAACAAAGCATTTCATCACTAAGTACTTGTAGCATGCTCACAGTACTGATTCTTGGGGTTTGTTTTTTTCTCTTCATTATTGGGGTGGAGGACAAGTTCTAATCTGGCATTTAAAGATTAATCTGAAATAAGGTGTCTTGGTGTTATCCTTTGTGCAAATGAGGACAGAATTTTAATATTTAAACTCTGAAATCAGGGAATGTTATTCTTCCTCTCAGTGATGACACTGGCTCTCTCCCCAAAGGGTGGCAATATACCAGTTTAACTATGTTAATTCAGTTGTGATTTGGGTGTTGAATTATACGGCACTGACCCATTTCAGCACAAAACCCAAAGCTAATGCAAGAGTGGTGGGACTCAGTAGTTGGAAGAGAAGGGAAAATGAGACCTGTAGTCAGCTGTGTGGGTGCATAGAGTTAAAGAGGAAGCACCAGCAGGATATGCAAATAAAAGAGGGACAAAATAGTTGGTTTGTAGCGTCCTTATTGATTGAGGAACTACTTTTTAGCTGAAGCACCTGACAGCTTTTATCCTAAAATAATGAGATGCTCTTTACTCTGCATTGAATATAATCTTAGAATTTCATTGTTTATTTCTACAGTAATGTGTGTATGTGAATTGAGTGAACAGTACTTTGTAAGTAGCTTTACATGACTAAAGTCTACCTGTTTAGGGCAGCCTGAGCACAAATATTTTTCTCACTAAATTACTGAAACTGCATTTAAATTTAAGGAGTGTAAAGCTAAGGTCTGCCTATTCTAACACTGGGGGTTTAGGAGAAAAAAAATAAGGAGGGAAAAAAAAACAAGCTTAAGCTTATGTTAAACTTCAGAACTACATTTACAGGGATGAGGGTGAAAACATTTTTCTGCCCCAGAGTAATTGTAACTGACTCATATTAGAACTCAGTGAATGTTCAGGTTTTATTCCTAACTTTGCCTGTTTACATGGGTTAGTCTAATTCTGACTGAACTGTTGTAGTCACCATAAATGTTTAATGTTTCCATTCTCTCAAACAATGAACTTGTCTTAATGGCCTTTCTAATTCCAGTTGATGAGCATTTGCTTATAAGTTATTTGTGGCCATATTGCAGTCATGCAAGCATACTTAAGGTTCACTCTGTGCTGAAATCCTGTACTTGCTTTCGTCTGGTGCAGAGAAGAAAGCACAGGCACATCTGGATTTTTTTTATATTTTACTTTGGCAAAGTGAAGATAGAACAGTGCTTTAATGAAGGAATAAAAGGGAGTACAAGCAAGGATTTGTCATCATGACAAAATAAGAATGAAATGGCAGTAATAAAAGCATTGAGACCAAAATGAGCCTTTTCCGAGTTTACAGGATTTCTATTAGTCACAAAGAATTCATGTTTTGTTTCAAGATTTTGCTGTTTATCATCCTTTCTGATTTTTATTTTGATAGCTTCATCTATGTTGGTCCCCCTGACAGGGAGGAAGTTGAACCTTCCATCAGGAACCTGGTCACTGAGCAGCAAGCATCATGAGAGACCAAGGATCTGCTTAGCTCATAGCTAGACGACCAACTTGAGTCACAGATGCCTGAAATGGAAGGAGAAAAAAACACTTTCAATGTTCTGTAGTTAGATACTAACATAATCTGTAACTAATGCATAATCTAGTTGTTGAAATCCACTGCTGCAGACTGAGTTTTGTACAATGTTAGGGGTAATTGGTATTCTCTTCTTTTCTGTTCCATCTTCAGGTCATCTGCTCCTTCTATCAGTTGCTTATGAAAGTGGGCAGGTAATCTGTGCAAAGTCCTTCTTTCGATCTTGAGCTTTTGATGTTTCTTTCCTGCCTCAGATCTCTATGTAGTGTCTGCTGACACTTCATTCACCGCAGTATCTCCCCCCGAAGTATTGTTGGTAGATGAAAATCAAGAACATTAAAGGAAAAAGATGAAGAAAAACAAAGTGCTAACATTATTTTTTTGGTTATTACTCATTGTTTTGAATTACTGAAATCTCCCAAGTCATGGTACAAGGATCCTTCAGAAATAGCACATTAATGAAATTCCCTACCTCTCCCCTTTGTCCCTTTGTAACTGCAGAGTTTTGTTCATTTCTTGCTATGTTTGTAAAACAGGAGGATCGATAGAAAGACATCTAACACTCAATACTGTGTTGCTGTGCAGTCTCTGCCAAATTAGAACCCTCTATTGGTACTGCCTGGTAGCTTCTATTTCCTTTGCTCTTGTCTCAGTTCCAGGAACAGTATTTTGCTTTATAACTCTGCTGTATCTATTGCTCTTTTCTTTTTTAACAGTGCTTTCATTCTAGGAGATAATTTTCAGTGTTAAGGAAATCTTGTAGAACACTTTCTCTTGTTTCTGTCACCTGCAAGCTTACAAATGCCATTACTGACCTGCATCATTCCTGATCCTGTAGTAATCACTCAGCTCATTATTTATCCCGTCCACTCCTACCCGGTGATGTTGTTTGCTGTTTCTTTCCATCCACAAGCATAGAGCCATTTCAAGTTTATTATCTAACACTACTTAGATCACAGAATGGGAAAACTATTAAAATAGAACTATTCAAGTAAAGAATTACTTGTCCATAGACATTTCTCCATTCTTTTTACCCTAAGTTTAGCAAATTATAATTACTGCAATCAGGGATGTAAATGGTCAAGTTAATCTACTTCATAAGAAACACAGCTCAAGAGAGGAGTTCTTTCAAGGTCTTCATAATGAGAGTAAAAAAGAAAGGTGAAGAGAGGATCTGTAAACCTCTAGAGTGAGAACCAGAAGCACAGAAATGGTTACGATATCACAGATTGTCAGTGTCAGTGAACAGCAGTGTTCTTCTGATGAACTTCAAGGTTTCATAGTAAAGGGTCATCCAAAATACAACAGGTATCCAGCTGCCCTGTGGAGCTCTGTTTACAATGACTTCAAGACACTGATTCCTTTTTCTGCCTACTACACCATTCTATAGCACAGGAAGGAGACCTTCCCAGCATTTCTAATCTCAAACTAACACTGAATAATATACACAAGAGGGTGCCTCCCGCTGTTTTTCTACACCCAGAGATGTAAAAAAATGTTTCTGGATCAAGTATAGCAAATTTGTCATCTCGGAAGGGCAAATGTAGCTGCATGCAGCCACATTTTGTATTTTTGAAATGGACTTTGGCTTTGCACGTTGTGAATTGGCTTTCTTTTTTTAAAAAAAACCTTCTCAATATTTAATAAAACATAATTTCTTAAAAACTGTGGTATCTGTGATAGTTTGCATTTGAACATATTGTTGTGAGGTTTTCACATCTGAAGATTGATAAAATTTCTATAATGCTCTGCGTATGTGTGGAAACTGCTTTAGTAATCTAATCATAAAAGTATTAAACTATTTGCATACATAATTGAAGAATAACTGCTAGAAGCACTGTGGTTCCTGACTCTGTGCCCAAAAGTAGTAGAAAAACTGCAGAAAAATTAACATGACTGTTAATAAACTGTTTATTACATCTTTGCATTTCAACTTAATTGTCTCTTGGAATGCTCCCTCTTGCTGTGGCGATGGCTGTAGAAAATACCTTGTGTATGTAGGATATCACACCGATTTCCTGTCTCGACATCCAACCCCTTACATGGGGGAGCAGCAAGATATGTTTCCTTCTATAAAGCTGCCTACTGGAACTTACATAAGCCAGAGAAATAGTATCTCTTTGAATGACAGGAGGAATAGCATTGCCAGTGGTGTCTGTGGGGACTGTTAGAGGAGAAGTTCAGCTCCCCTTCCCTGGAAGCTACAGTACCAATATTAGCAATGCTCTCCTCCATGTTGATTGGAGGTGTTGCAAAGTTGTTTTGAAACTGTCATTCTTTAGAATATTTGCTCTTTGCCTCCTGAGTGACCACAAGCAGTAATAAACCTTGTAGACCTGAGGCTTGATCTGGTGGCAGCAGTTGGCAACAGTTAACTGAACCCAAAGATAGAATGAATGTGCCTGCAGAAGTGTCTGCTGGAGCTCAGCCTCACATGTTGTGGGAACTCATGTTACTTCTACTGACATAAATGTCTTTTACACGTGTCCATGAAAAGCATTTATTTATTTTTAAATATTTCATGATTATAGTGCCTGCTAGTGCTTCCTTAATGTTGCCTGACACTCCCTTGTTTTCAGAAAAAGTAACCTGTAAAAGTAGGATGGATAACTGAAGAAAAGAGGAGGAGTTGTTGGAATTATGTCATTTGACCACATGGTTTCATGACCTGCTCTTGTGTGGAGTTCAGTGACATGTAGCCTGGCTGTGATGCGTTGTCACAGGATGCCTGTTCAGAATGCCAAGTTCTTACTTTTCACGCTGTATGGCATGGCTGCAGAAGTGATGTGGCAACTGCTTTGGTCTATATTTGTAGTGTCTTGCTTTTTTCACTAGATAAGAAACAATAAAAATGACCTGTAACAAGTAAGGTTAAATACAGTCAGAAACAGTAGGATGTGTTTTTCTTGTTACTCTGTTTTTCTTTTAAGAGGTTAATTAACAGCCAAAGCTCTGCTAATTATATGACTTGGAAAATATCTACCACAGTGAAGGCCAACATTTTCAGCTGACAGATAGGAGAAAGAAATACAGATACATGAACTACTGAATGCAAATATATTTCTGGTGTAGGGTAGGATTGTATGTGTAAGAAATGGAGTACATTGTCTGAATCAACCCTGTTCTTTAAAGTCAGTGGAGTAGGTAAATTTTCATGAAAGGGTAGGAGTTCAATAATTTTAGGATGGGATTTGATGATGTGTTTCTCCTTGGGTTGTTGGGTTTTTTTATATTTGCAGGGTTTCTAACAGTAATGATTGAAACTCAGTGGCTTCTTATCTCTTGCCTAAGGCCATGGTTTGATATTAGGTTGTAGCTGAGCTTAAGCAGTCTCTCATTCTTTTCTTCTGCAAAGTGGTGAAAACCGAGGGGAGAGGCAAATTATTTAGGTTAGCATATGACTGTGAAGTTGTTCCTTGAAAGTGTTCCTTAGTAGGAACTAGGAGTGTTTTGGCTCTGAGAAACTTACTCTGATCTCTTTGTGTCAGAAGTCCTGTAATCACAGATGATGTGTCTTGTGTGAGTGCCCTTTGGTTTTGGGGCTGCAGGCAAGTGGAGAAACTTGAGTGTGGTATGCCTCGGACCCCTCTCTCTGAGAAAGTAACTTTAATGCTGTTGACCCACAAGTTCATACAATGTGTTTTGAAACTCAGCAACAGGCTTAACTTTTCTTTTCTAGTTCCTGATTGTTTTAGGGCTTGAGTGTGGTTGTGAATTCGTCTGTAATTGTGAGAGAACCTAGGGTCTTAAGGAATCTGCTTCTATTTGTAACACACCATGTTCACTTACATTGACAATGAAAACACTGAAAGAAGAAAAGTTCCTCTGCAATGTACTTGTTTACCACATGTGCTGCCTTTCAGGACCCTCAGTTTTTTTCCACCTCCTATGTGACTACAGCGTGTCTATTTTCTTGCAGCATTTTAAAGTTGTTGTTTTCTGCTCTTAGGCTGATCACATGTTCAACTACTCAGTTTTACAACTGGAGCTCTGAAAATAACATCAAAAAAACTTTTATTTGCCTTCCATCTCTTCTCAAGAGGTTACAGTGAAGGTATAAGATCATGTTCAGGTACTCCAGTTACCTGAAAACTGCATGCCAAAAGTAGTCTGAATTTGCTGCAGCCTTTTTCCTCATAGAAATGTGTGTAGACAGAAGGCCCTTCAACAGCTTATGCTTCTTGTGTGTGCAGCTTTAATTCTTGGAAACCATCCAGTGATGGCTTGGAGTCATGCCTGTTGTGACTAGTGATCCCTCTATCTCCCTGCACAGAGATATATGCTTGGGGTAGGGAAATATCTAGTAAGAAAATATGGTCATAGAAAAATGCCTAAATTGAAATAAACTCTACAAACAGTAACTAATGAAGCATGTCAGTCTAAGAATAAACTGCAGTCTTCTGTAATAGATTTTTTTTTATCTCAGCTCTATAGGAAATGGAAATAAAAAATAGTAGTTAAACTTATTGTTTGATATTCCACGTATCACCTAGTATAGTTGTATGGATACCACAACATAAGCACATTGGTTGTGCAAATACTTTTATCAGCAGCTAAAGAGGATAGCATTTTGAATTGCCATCAATGGAAGCCTTATCAAGGTGGACTGTTCCTTACTTCGTGCTTTCTGAGTTTGATCATACCACAAAGCTGTTTAATTCAGTGGGTTATGGATGAGGGTATTTATGCATCTTCTGGTTTAATTTTCTGCAATAAGCAATGGTAAAACTGCAAAGCTGGGTTTAAAAAAAACCCAACCAAAACTGGGCATATCTTTGGACTGTAAGGAAGCTCTGGGAATGTCAGCAAATAAGAGTATAATAAAATCACACTTAACGGTCTCCACACAAATAGTTCTCTACATATCACCTGTATGTTTGTGAGGACTCAGTGAAGGTCAGATTACAGCCTCTATATCATGCTTGTTCTTGAAACTGCTCATCAGCACCATTTTTTAATTTTTTTTTTAATCTTAGCCTAAAAACCTTAGGCAGTCATTCAGGGACTGCTTTATGAGTAGGTCAGCTGTCTCTGCTGTGGACTAGAGGATGGTATTAAATGCCGCTTCTAATAGATGTCAAAACTCACACGGGTAACATAAAAATGTAACACATAAGCAAATGAACATTGTAATATGGGAAGGGGAGCTGGAATTAGAATGACAAACATGAAATAAAGTGCATAGTATTAATAAGAAAGTAGTCTGATATTTAAGAAAGCTTACCTAGGTATCAGATTATAGATAACCTTTGTAAGAGGAGAGAATATGAGAGGATAGCAGAATCTTCTTTGGTATGCTGAAATAAGTGAAGTTACTGAAAGTATGCAAAGTTTTCAGAATACCTGTATTATGTAACTATTAGTGTTTAAAAATCAGGGTCAGTGTTGTGAACTAAATTACATTTAAGGTAATTTTCTTGCTATTCTGTACTTAATGTTCCTTGTCTTAATAGGAGATACAGGGTACTTTCTGTTGTGCTTTTTGTGTTATGTTGTACAAAGGTTCTCAGTGATAAGACTAGACAAAAGGTTAATCTATTTTCAGTGTGGTTTATTGGCATGGATTGTGGGAACCTTGAGGGAATGTTCAAACTTGAGTACGTAGAGAACAGGGCAGAGAAATTTTTAATTTACAAATTACATTAGGGAAAGATATGAATATTATCTTGTTAAGATTTAAGTATACCATCTACTTACATTCCTTTGTTCAAAGCAGTATTAAAAAGTAACGTTTAAGTACTCTGTATCTGTTGCCAGAGGATTGAATTCAAACTGCTTCATGGACGGAAGTCATGAGCTAAGCACTTGGAATGAGTTTGTGAAAGTTCACTGTTTGAAAGAAGCATTAGACGACAGTATCCTCTTCTGGAGCAAATGGTATTTTCTTTACAATTACTCCTCTTAACTAGTCTGTTCAGTGGCAAAAAGAAAAGCTCCTCTTATGAAGTGAAGCCTGACAGAACTGTACTAATCCTAAAATTTTGACAGACTTTGTGACCAACCCCCAAGTCATTGATTCAGCCGATTAAGTGTTGTATGAAGGAAATACTATGGACTACTTAACTTGAAACATTTTTGGAAGATTTTAATTAGTGGCACATGTAATTAGAGCAACTTAAAATATTTTTATTTTCTGTTTTTCTTAAATGCTCTGATAAAATCATAAATTAAAAAATTAAAAATAATAAAAGTGAAGTAATGTATGCATTAAAGTAATCAAAGTCAAGTAATTAACGCACTATAAAGGCTTTGTGCTATTTAAATGGATCCTAAAAACAAAAATAGAAACCAAGATTATTCATTTTGATTTGACTGGGTGTGTCCTTCTTCTAAACACTGGTAGTCATTAGTTTAAAAAATGTTAATAAAGCAATCAGCTGTCTGTTCTGAAGAGGGTTACACTTTGTGAGGCTTACTTAATGGTAGCTTGTTTGTCTTCTCCCTGTGGAGGGATTTAAGCAGTCTAAGACTGAGAAGGAGAAATTGCTGCAACACTGCTTTGCTTTTGTGGAGAGATGCTGGAATATTAATTTTATAGGGTGGTTCTTTTGTCTCTGATTTTGGTTGTGCTGGATCACATCCTATTTAGTGCACATCACTTTGCTGTTCTGTGTTTGGAACATTGTCTTCACATCATTAGGATTGAAAGGGACCTCTGGCTATCATCCAGTCCAACTGCCCTGCCAAGGCAGGGTCATCTAGAGCAGGTTGCATAGGAACACGTTCAGGTGGGTTTTTAATATCTCCAGAGAGGGAGATTCCGTGACCTCCTTGGGCAGCCTGTTCCAGTGCTCTGCCACCCTCGATGTAAATAAGTTCTTCCTTGTGTTGAGGTGGAGCTTCTTGTGTTTTAGTTTGTGGCAGTTGCTCCTTGTCCTGTCACTGGGCACCACTGACAATAGTCTGGCACCAGGCACTTGGCCCCTGCCTTTGAAATATTTATATGTATTGATGAGATCCCTGCTTAGTCTTCTCTAGACTAAATAGGCCCAGCTCCCACAGTCTCTCCTCATAAGAGGAGATGTCTTCTCCCAGTCTTTTTTCCATCCAGCCGCTGTCTTACCCCTGAAGAAGTGAAAAACTAACTTTTCATGTGGCTAATTTATTATTAGATTCCCGTCTGTCAAGAAACAGTATGACTTGTTTTATTTGTTTTTAAGAGCACTGCACCTAAGATACTTGGAGATAGTCAAATGTACTTTGGAAGTCAATTCTGTTTAGTCAGGGTAATGGCACTTTAAATGAGCGCTTTAGTTTGGTTTGAGCAATCTACTTTAGATTGATGGTATTACTTACTTGGGATTAATTTTTCTGGGAATGTCTGTGTCCGCCATGCAAGTGGACTTCACTGTAACAGTTAACCTATCTTTTTCTCATCCCTTTAAGTGTTCCACTGTCTGTGAAATGTAATACTAGTTTTTAATTTTTTTATTACTTTTTTCTGTAATGACCACATCCTGCTGAACTTAGAAATTGTGTTCTTATGCACAGCAGCCCTCAGATGGGATAGAGAAGACGACTGACTTCTGGCAGTCAGAGGAATCCAATTTTGTTCCCTTTGCAGGCTGTGTTGATGTAGTGGAATCTGCTATCGCAGGTCAGAACACCAGTTTTCCTCCTGTGTTTATGTGGAAGTGGCAGTCATGACTTAAGCTTTAAGCAATGGGCAGAGTGCAGGTAAAGGAGATGTTTGGCTTTGTACCCTATTCAAGCAACTGGGTTCTTCCCTGGAGGAAGAAAACCCTGAAGTGTGTGGTAGTATTCTCTGTGTTTCCCATGAAACTACACTGAACTAGAAAATACAAATCATGTTTCTGCTCAAATATTTGACCTGTCATTGTAAGGTGAAGTGCTGCTATATCCATATGCTGAAAATTTGCTGGCCAGTTCTCTTTTAGAGTTTGCATTTTGGGGAAATAAAAGCTCTGTGTCACTGGGCTGTGTTAAAAGCTTATATGGACACACCTATGGAGAACACCTCTCTTCCAAGTGAACTCTGACTCTTCTCATGTCCCATCTTTAAAGCCATGTTTTTGTGCTCTAACAATAGCTTCAAGGCTGATAAGACAACAAAAACCCACCCAGAGGCATTAGGAGTGCTGGGAATGTTTATGTGAAATTGCAGACTCTTTAAGTCTGTTGAAAGAGCTGCTTTTTCCATATATTTTGCTGTGTGTTTCAGTCTTCTTCTTAAAAGACATAGTCAATAGGACTATGAAGATTACTGCTGCTTGAATTGCTGCCTCTGGCAGTAGAGAAATGACGACATGCACTGTTGGTCCCTGTGAATTATAGCACTTCCTCATTAACGATCCAGTCAGGCCATTGGGATGTACTTCTATTTTTGCTTTCAAAAATTACTCTAAAGACATTCTTTTTGAAAGTATTGCATTCCTGTTGGGGAGCGAGAAACAATGCCAAGGAAGTTTTTTACCTATGATGATTTATTCCTCTTGGTGTATGAGCTATATGTTTCCAGTAGACATTCTTTTTTATATCTGTCACTTAATTTCACAAGTGCATACTTTTTTGTTTGAAATAGTATTTATGTTTTATCATTCTACCTGATGAATGTGTAGGTTTGCAGTAGTTTCTGAAATGCTCCTAACCCTTCTTTCTGTTTTTCCTGCCCTCATATTAGGTAGACTAGAAGTGTTAAAATTCAGACACCTGAGAATTGTGATAATTAAAACCCATGAATTAAGAAACCATTTCTTAAAAGGGATGTGCTGGTAAAAGATTACCTCACAAATGGCCGCCCTGCTATCCTATAAATTCTATTGATCAAGTCTAATCTTTGTGCCTGGGCAGATACCTAAAGCATGCAGTGCTTTCCTCCCTCTACCCAATATCTATTTTTAACAGTTGTCTTCCCATAGATGTTCCAAAATATATCACAACTGTGTACCAGAAAGTCTCTGTTCCACAGTGGTAATCTGAGAGGTTTTGACTCTTCAGTCCTCTTGTGTGTTTCAAGTATCAAAGTTTCTGTGAAGCCAAACTTTGTGAGGTAACCTGCTATGGACAAAATAGACTCAAATAGCTCTGAGCCTGTGTTTTCTTCTTTGGTTTTAACGTGTATGAACACCACTTCTTGATTTGTAGTCTCTTCTTTGAACATGACAACTGTCTGTTCAGATTGGAAAGCATTACTCTTTTCTGGCTTTATTAAAGTACAGCATTTTTGAAGAGTAGCTCTAAGTTCTTAAAAACTGTTCTGGCTGTGAACTGTCTTGATGAGTTGATTTATATATAAACTGCTGTGCCTCATAGCATACTACCTTATTTTTATCCAGATAATTAGTGTCCTAAAAGATGTGTGAAATAGCATTTAAAGATTTGTTCCCTCAGCTTAAGGAGCAATGTTATTATGTACTTTTTTGTCTGTCCTTTTGATGTTATGTCCCATCAGAATTCATTTTCTGCTTGCTTTGCTTTCTTCCCAAATTTTTAAATGGAAATTACCTCTGAGGTAGCTAACACAAAAAATTGTAAAAGTGAAATTGAAGGCCGTAGAAGTGGCATCTGAGCTGCAGTAGTTTGTTTGTGGGGTTTTTTTAAAGTGTGTCATTCCCAGGTATATCTTAAGAATTTTCAATATTCTTACGGCTTTTTGTATATGTAGTTATTATTTGAAGTTACACATATGGACACGCTGAAATAACATGTAAATAGAGGTTTCTGGAATCTCTAGAGAATCTTACTCCTCTTCTACCTTGAGCATTTTTAATAGTGGTATGAACATCAGAGGATCAACACGTGTTTTCACTTAGGTCATTTGGGATGCTTCGTAGGTTCCCCATTCTCCAGGCTTGTCAGTTCATTATTTCACCTCTTGTTTTATGCCAGGGAACTGTTCAAGCTCAGAGCTTTTTCTGAATGCAAATCATTAAGTAGGATTCAACAGCAGGAGTGCTCCTCAATCTATTCTTGAACTTCCTTTTATTTAGAAATGGTCTAATACTTTTGCCATGATCTCTCTCAGTTCTGCTGATTCATAATGAAGCAGCTTGAGTTACTGCTTTGTTTGCTTGTGAAGTTCCTTTGAGTGGTCATCTTTGGTAAATAGGAGTCACTGAGGAAGTGGCATAGCATCCTCCTACCCCTTTATGTCTTCCCCCCCAAATCAGCTCGGCTCACAGCTGGACATATATGTTAATGATATTGATTTTCTCTTAGTGTACCTACTTGTGAACTGCGATTATTGCACACAGACATCCTTGTGAATATCTGCTGCTGCTAAACCTGCTGGGAATTGTAAATGGTGTTACTATAACCTATAGAATGCTCTGAAATAATGTACATGATCTTAACCAACCAAAAAGTTGAAAGATCAAGTAAACCAACATAAGGCATCAGGTTTTGTTTTATTTTAAGATCATAAACTATTTTCACGTATAACTAAAAGATGAAAACTAGCATGAAAACTAGAGAAAGTGAGATACCACTTTAAATTAATTGTACATTTGATGTTCCTTGAAGCTTGGTATAAAATATAAACAAATCATCACAAGAATTTTGAAACAGCAGATGGATGGCTATTCTCTCCCTTCCAACCCTCAAGATATCCAGGAATATCTTTGGAAGAATTTGTTGTCCTTCCTGTTAGTACTCTGGTTTAAATGTAACTATAACATAAATAACGCCTGTGTTTGTGTTACACTGAAAGTCTGTAGCATGATTTGCTACTACTACCACTTCCCGTCTGATGTAAAGGATGGAGCAGTGAGTGCTACATATGTTAAATTATATATCCTGGGATCCAAAGTAAGCTTAGTTTTGTATTGTAAAATATATTGCTTTTATTACTAAGATAATGCTGGTAAACTCAGCCTTCCACATAGTTTGACGGTCTGAGACTTTTTAAAAGAAAACTGTAGAAAACTAAACTTTTTCCGGTATTAGTAATTTGTTTCATGATAAGCCTTTACACCTTGCTTCTGACTTTCCTGAATTTGGATCCCCCACCCACACAGCTGTGTTGGGAATAGCAGCTTTCTTTGGCATGTTACTCCACATGCTGGTGGTGGCTTTGTCTGCCCTCACTCGGATACTACCACCAGTCATCTTTTTGGCTGGGACTTCTCCCACCTTTGCTGGGATTAGTCTCACACTGTGTCTTTGTGAGATCCTTGTTGTTTCTTCCAGTGTGGTTCTTGCTTTTACTCTGCTCAGCACAACTTAGTTCAGAGGGCTGCTCACCAGTGTTGATTCTGTCTTGTCTCTATAACAAATGGTTATCTTAAATAGCTTCTCCCTGAATTATTGATGTTCCACAATGACTTCATGCTCCAGTCTATTTACTTTCTGCTTTGAGGATCTCTGTGTTATTCTGAGATAGAAATATTCATGTGAAATACAGCATTAATCAGCCTCTGCAATAGTTATATGTGAGTCTTTAGGTATCTTTGTAGTACTATAGCTTTCTGTTTAGAATTCTACAAATAATTATAAACTCGGAGCATAAGGTGTTCTGTGTCTCTTACTGTAGGTAGTTATTTTACCTGCTAAGTCTTCCTCTATTTCCCAGCTTAGCTGCTTCCATAACAATATGAACAGAGCGTCATATTTGCCTTGTGTTCTCCCTGCTCTCTTGACAGACTATCCTCTGAATGTGAGTACAGATGGTATGACTCATTTACACTTGTCCTAAGCAGGCGACGTACTTAACACCAAATATGTGCCTCCAGCTTCTGATTCCCTTGAAAAAAAGTGTTTTCCTCTCCCCACGCTGTATTTTGCTAGAATTATGTGATTCAATCAGATTTGAGTTCAGCTTCCTTTTAAAATTAGTCAAGCAATCTCTCTTTTTTTATTATTTTTTTTTCTTACTCCGGACTAAATTGCTTGACTTTGTTTTTAAAAGATGCCAGTGTTCTGCTGGTTTTTGCTGAGGTCACTTTTAAATACGAAAAATGGAGATTACCTAAGGAAATGGCTCCATCGTTTGGATGTAGAAAATACCCTGAGGTATTGTAGACCAACTCTGCTACTTTTTCAATACCTTTGGAATATAGCTAACTGTTTATTCCTAGTGTGTTAGGGAGTTAGTGTATTCTGCAACACGAATAAATGGGCAAACGTTTTCCTTTCTGAAACAGGCTGCGTTTATTAGACTTTATCTGGTAGGTCTTGAATGTAGTGAAAAATGGTTTCTCTTCCCTCCTTAGGAGCAGGGATAGAAAAGAGGACTTCTGTGTTTGGTGTGGGTGGAATGTTACTTTCTTTCCTAATAGGATCATTCTCCCTTATTTTACCCATTCCTCAGCGGAGGATGTGCTGTTACAGGTAATGTTGAGAAGCATGCAGTGTGCTGAAGGCACACTTGGCACTGAACAGCACCAAAGCGGAACTGAGAGAATGGGATAAAGTGCAGGCTGATATATAGTCAAGTGCCTTATTTATTTAGCTTGTCCCTTTTCACTTGTCAGACTCAAAATCAAGCTCCATGTTGCAATATAATTTTTTTCCTTTTGAGGGCAGTAAGTTTACTGACAAAAAGGATCAGTAGCAGCTTTTTCCTGAATTCTGTTTATTAGTAGTAATTTAAATGGGCAAAACTTGGAAGTTATTTTTCATTGTCCCATGGCTGTGTCTGTCTGCATATCAAAATGGTATAGTAGCTCTGTTCTTCAACAGAAAATTTGTTTTCTTGCAGCGGTTTCCCATATATGCTGTTCCTCATCAAAAATTTGGAGGACTAGCCCTCCTTTAAACCTGTGTGGGTGGTAGTAGTCGCACCAGAGCTGCATGTCTCCTCCCACCTGGAAGCTGAACACTCTTGTTTAAGGCTCGTACTCCCTCTGATGGCAAACTGCTGCACTCCTCTTGCTTTCTATGTTTCCTTTCATCACTCTCCCTAGGTCTCCATTTTATCTTCTTGCTGCAATGCTGGATTAGGCTAAGTCACTTCATGTGTGTACGTGCATTTTACTAAAAGTACTTCTAATAAAGCTGATAAAAATTGAAGGGTCTTACCAGACTGCATATATACTAGACAACAGTAAGTTGTTTGGTTATGTACGGGGAAAGGGAGAGCTTGTCTTCTCTACTTGAATTCATTTAACATTTTGAACTATCACAGTTGCTCCTCTGTGATACAAGTGATACATGCTTCCTAATGCTTGGCTTAAACTGATGACTCAATCTTTCTAAAGCTTGAATAAGAATACTTTTTGCTTTTATACTGAAATTCTTTGTTCCAGAAGTCAAGTATTTTGAAAATACCAGCATGTGTTTGGTTAAAAAAAAATAGTACTATAAAGACTTTATTAGTTGCTTTTGTATGGGATCATTACTAAGAAATGACTATGTTTTAAAATCTTGAAATTATACTAATCAAGATCTAACATATAGAAAACATCTAAAAAAATGGTCATGGCAACTTGTGTGTTAATGATATGATAGCATATGGTAATCTTATAGTGCAAAATAAAGCTGTTTATCATGTGGTTATGGAAATAAGACATTATTATATTTTGTATGTGTCTGTGTAAAATATCATTTTGAGAGAAAATATAGGTACCCTGTTACTCATGTGATAAAGGGGCCTTTGCTGGTACATCGCGCAGAGGAGAAGGAAACCAGCAGATCTTTTTGTTCTCATTGTGTCTCCTTACTACTTCAGTAGTAGTAGTTTCTAACGTTTCTTTGGTGTGTTTGTTAAACTATTTAATTACTGTTAAATATTACTAAATTAATTAAATCTAACCTTTACTTGAAATTAGTTGTTTAAATGGGTAAAGACTATCGGTTCTGGTTCATTGATGCTGACTACAATAGCACTGTCAAACACTTACTGCAGGTGAGGCTGCATGTCATGTGTAATGCTGCAAGAGTTTGAGGTGGCAGAAGAGATGTTGGTAGAAGTTTAAAATATTGTAATGAATTTTTTGGGGTGTTGGCAGGCATTTTCTGATAACACCAAATTGATGATGCATCTGAATCAGAGTCTCCTATGTAGTTCAGTTTGTAGGAACAGTTAGCACTGTTGGGACATCAGGCTTTCCAATATTGCTTCTGTTTGCTTGCTCACCCTTGCACCTGATTGAGAATCCTGTTTAGTACGCATTTGGCAGTTTTGGTGGAGGTAGATGAACCTGTAAACATTTTGGAAAGACCAAAGACTTTTAATTTTAAGCCTTGAATGTGAAGTCAGTAGTCTTAAAAATTTGGGTGCCTGTCTTAAAGTTGTGAAGTAACTAAAGCCTTCCAGGAATTCTTGCACTTTTATGAGAGATATAAAGGCATATATGCTGGGAAGAATTTTGTCATCCTGCTCGAGTGTTTGGGTTTTCTTTGGTGTGCTGCCACCAAGTGACAAAACTTAATACTGCTGCTCTTTTTTTTTTTTTTTTGAGTGATTTCCACTAATCACTCTGTCTTTTCTTTCTTTCAAACTGAAAAAAATAGAATGTTACTTTGCACTGCTGGTGCACTCACATATGATATTCCAAATTATTCTTTGGAGTAACATGACCACTTGGAAAGTCTGATTGAAAATTTCTAGGACAGAAAAATCATCAAAATTAAGCTTTTTTTTTTTCCCCCATCATCCTGCCGTTCAGTTTAGATTGTCTAGATTTCTGTAAGTTATTGTGGAGTCTCCCTCACTGGAGATATTCAAGAATTGTCTGGATGCAATGCTGTGCAATGTGCTCTAGGGATAACCCTGGTTGAGCAGGGAGTTTGGACCAAATGATCCATTGTGGTGCCTTCCAACCTCACCCGTTCTGTCACTGGAAATAATCTTGAATCCAAACAATATAATGTGAGCACAAATATGAACATAAAGGTCAGGTATAAAAATTACGAGATCAAAAAGCAGTATTTGGCAAATCAGAATGTATGATAGAAGCAATGTTTGAATCCTACATTTAGACCTATAAGGGTATCTTTTGATGAAAAATCTTATAATAGTATATTAAAGTAATGCTCTGAGCAGTATTCAGAGTGCTCAAAATACTTCATTGTGCTAATCTATGCAAAAATTGCATAGTGCAATGAAGGATATTGATGTTTCTAAGGAAAGAGTGTTGCAGGTGGAGTGGGGTGGTCATGGGATGCTGCGAGTGACCTCATATCTGTGCAGCTCACACATCTGAGGGGCACATTCTGCTGCAGTGTGTGTGTGTGGACAGGAATGATGGGGGTTGTGTGCAAAAATTAGAGAAAAGATGATGCATTGCCACTGATTATATTTACACTATTTATCATCTGGTTCTTATAGACTTCAGCTTTATAAAAATTGCTGAGCAGTGAATTATACTTTCATTTTAAGAAAGTTAAGATTTTAGTTACAGTCTTATTTGAGAATAACATTGAAGGTCTGATTTATTGATGAGACCTGTAGCCAAAGTGTGTCTGCACAGATTAGCAGAACTACTTCAAGTGCTGTTTAAAAAGACACTAGCTTCAAGCTCTTGTTAAAAAAGGTAGTCTCCCTTCATATCCCTCCCTTGGGAGTTTGCTAGCTGTCCCCTTGCACTGGTTCAGGTGATCTTATAGTAGGCCAGTTTGGGGGTTGAATTAGCTACAAACAGTTTTATCTTTCTGAGAGCTGGTCTCTGTAGCTTATGAGACAGTAAGGTAACTGCAGTGACAGCACAGAGAAAACAACTGCAACAGTAGTCCTTCTTTGTCCTTGGCTATACTGGGACTGAATACACTGTATGTTACTCTGCCCAATTCGAAAAGTAACCGAGAATTGGTTTTTGACCTGAGTAATTTATCGTTAAGACTTATCTAAACAATGCTGTAATCATACAGTTATTTTGGATGATTCTGGATCTGCTTACCACAGCTATTACCTTTCCACATGCATTCTATATGCCCTTTTAATTATGAACACTGAGTCTTTTGAGGTTTGCTCACCACCTCCACTGCCCTGCCTCCCCACGTGGAAGGGAGGCATCCATGAAAGTTAGGTTTTCTTTGTAAATATCAAACTTGAGAAGAGGAGGAAAAAATAGTGATTTGTTCCTTTCGGTCCACAAAAAAGAAATCCTTCAGTAAAACCCACTAGCAGTAAAGGCTGCAACTGTTTATATAAATACATTGAGACTTCCAGAGATCATCTCTCTGGCACAGGAAGTCTCACATGTTGCTCACTACACTGCCAGTTCTGTCCCAAGAAGTATTGGCCTATTGATATGCCAGTTGCACTTCTTATTTTGAAAATGAAAAAATTAATAATTACCCACAGTACAGTTTTGTTTGCCTCAGTAAACAATTGCCACTTCCTTTCTTCCTCCTGGCACAGGAAAATAGATCAACACTGTTTGAACTTGAAAGTAGTTCTGAAATTACAAGAAGAGCATTAGTGTCCAGCCCTCCCCTGGGGAGATTATCCTATGCCACTATTGCCAGTGTAGTATCTATGGATTCTTTGAACAAAGTAGTGCCTGTTTACAAAGGTCTCTTTTATTTCCTGACATAACTACTTTAGTGGTATAAAGCCACTGTCCTTCCAAACTTGCACAGGTTTTCTGAATTTTTTTTTAGTACAGCTCTCAGTTAAAGAGCTGTAGTAAAAGCTGCTTTGCTTTTGAGGAGGGCAAAACGCTTTTAAGCTGTTATGCTCCTTTTTTGTTGATTCCTCCAGGTAAGCTGAAACCCTGATGGAGGAAATGATATGTAAACATGGCATAGTGAAAAAAATTGTAAGAGCTTAGGCGAGAAATTTCATCTTTTCCATGTCTATTTATTGAGGAAGAATTGGTTATATGTAGACTATTCTTGATTTTTGGAAAAGTGATGAAGTTCTTGATGCTTGACTTCAAGAGTAAGTTTGCCTGAGAAGCTAGTGTACATCGCTTCAGACTCTTAACTGTGACTGCTGAATAAAAGCTGTAAAGGCCAATTCTAATCAACAGGCTGCATGTTCATGAGTTGTAATTGCTTTTATTTTTGTTTAAATGTGCTGTTTCCAAACCGAAGTAGACCTCTGCTTTGAAAACCCACTTGCGTGGGTCTTCTCTGTTG
Organism: Campylorhamphus procurvoides; assembly: GCA_013396655.1. Classification (NCBI taxonomy): domain Eukaryota; kingdom Metazoa; phylum Chordata; class Aves; order Passeriformes; family Dendrocolaptidae; genus Campylorhamphus; species Campylorhamphus procurvoides. The sequence goes on from WBMV01005495.1 coordinate 2,348,600, forward strand.
TTACCAGCAGGTTAGAGAACCAGAGTCTGTTCTCATTCAGCATGGTCTCACCTTGTTCATCATGCCTCCATAGTGCAGGATGTGACCTAGAAACAAACAGCAATAATACTTCTTGCCAATAATAAAAAGATGCATTGTTTTATGTTATTTCTGAAATTATCATGAAATGGTATTTTCAGTTGCTGGAAATTTTTTCTTTAATGGCATGGGACATGAACCATGGTTCATTAAGACCTTTCATGATTGTACTGCAATCCTTTCTCCATGGATTTCCACGCTCTAAACATGTGACTTGCAAAAGCAAAAGATTGATTTGTCTTGAAGCTCCATGTGGGCAAGTCTGTTTATAAAATTGAAGCAAGTAGTAGTCGTTTGTTTTTCACAGCCCACCCCAAGCTGATCTCACCCTATTGGGACCTTGGACAGCCCAGCAGTCCATGCCTCTAACAGCTGGAATACTTCTGATGCAGGACCATGGACAGGGCCTGGGTTTGGCTGCTGGGTGCTCCCCAGTTGGGGTGCATTGGAAGCCATCTCCATGGTGAGTGGTGTTCAGCAAGACTCTTCTATCACAGAGCTTAACAGTGTCTTTGGTTGGTAAGTGTTGCTTGTGGGCATTCCTGGTTATATACTCTCAGCATTTGCAGCAAAATTGTTAAAACTGGTTTGTTTCAAGGTAAATCATAGTCAGAATTTCATCTGCCTAGATAGCCAAACTCATAGTTGGCATCAGGGGAGAAATGCCAGACAGAACTCTTTCAGATCCTGATTAGAACAACCTCCCCAAACTGTTCATTTTGTGTACCTATTTATTTTGGGCTGTGATTGATATTTTCAAAAGCCTCCTCTGCTGGGAATTCTTTGTTACTTGGCCTGTAGTTACTTGGGTCTTTCTTATTTCCCTTTTTTAAAATGGGTGTTATGTTTTACCTTTTCCAGCCAGTAAGGACTTTACTAGACTGCCATGAATTCTCAAATATGATGGTTTAGCTTAGCCAACTTCCTTGGGCAGTTGCCCCAGGACCAGTGGGCATATCTCAGCAGTTTCCATGGACTTGTGCACCTTCAGATTCCTTAGACGGTCTCAAACCCAGTCTTCTTCTGCAGTGGGAGGTTCTTCATTCTTCCAGCTCATGCTTTCACCTTCTGCAACTTGGGTGGTGTGGTTGGAGCACCTGCTGGTGAAGACTGAGGCAAAAAAAAAATCGTTGAGTACCTCAGCCTTCTCCATGTCCTGGGTAACCAGGTCTCCTGTATCCTTCCTGAGAGGACCCACATTTTCTCTAGTATTTCTTTTCATTGCTGATGCACCTAAAGAAGCTTTTGTTTTTATCCCTGATGTCTTTGGCCAGATATACCTGTGCCAGTGCTTTAGCTTTCCTAACNATTCCTTAGACGGTCTCAAACCCAGTCTTCTTCTGCAGTGGGAGGTTCTTCATTCTTCCAGCTCATGCTTTCACCTTCTGCAACTTGGGTGGTGTGGTTGGAGCACCTGCTGGTGAAGACTGAGGCAAAAAAAAAATCGTTGAGTACCTCAGCCTTCTCCATGTCCTGGGTAACCAGGTCTCCTGTATCCTTCCTGAGAGGACCCACATTTTCTCTAGTATTTCTTTTCATTGCTGATGCACCTAAAGAAGCTTTTGTTTTTATCCCTGATGTCTTTGGCCAGATATACCTGTGCCAGTGCTTTAGCTTTCCTAACTAGATCCCTGGTTGTTTGGACAATCTGTCTGTATTCCTTCCGGGATATATGCCTGGGATATATAAGAATAATAATAGTAGTAATAATAATAATGTGGATTCTGTTATGTACTGCTGGTAGCACTTGTGCTTTTGCAGTTTCTCTTAGTTCCTTAACATCACATGCTAGAAATCTGAAGACCAAGATGCGTTGTGGTATAGACATCTCCTATAATTTGGAGCCTGTGTGAAGATTCAGGTTGCAGATCTGTCCCCATTGATCTTTTATAGTTTTATATGCCTGAGGGTTGTGTTTCTCGACTGACCTGTCATGAAATTAAACGAGCAGGGTAACTGCAAATCAGACTATGAGAGGAAAATGTCCTGAGATTTCTCCCTTTCCTTTTTGGGGTTCAAGTGGCTGTAAAGGTAATGATGATTTAGTTAGGAAACTGGAAGCCATGGTTGCTGATGTACCTTGTTTTGCTCTTGTGCAAATATTATTTAGAAATATTAGAAATAAAGTGCTAGCTTACAGTATTTCCAAAATGCATTGCTGAAAGATGAGTGATTACTTTTTGGATGGAGCTTGCTAGTCCACTTTTTTGCATGTTGTGGGAACTGTTCATGGCTGGAAATTGTTCTTTTGGGGTAAATTTTTCAGAAAACTGGGTTGCCAGACAGCTACAAGCAACCGAACACATTGGTCATATATAGATAAGAGACTGATTTCAACAGTCCAGTGATAGTAAACCCACAAAACATAACCCTTATTTATGTGTACTGGGTACCAGAAAGGTGCATATTTTGACCTTTCAAAATTTCTGGTACCAGCTGCAAAATACTGTGATGCTATAACTTAAATTGCTATAAATGTGAATTAAATTGATGAAGCTGCAATTTATATTTCTCCTAATCTTAGTAGACATGTGGTGAGTGGAGTTTTGTTCTCTTTTTATTTTGTTGTGGGTTTTTGTTTGGTTGGTTTTTTGTGTTGGTTGTTGTTTAATTTTATTGATTTTATTTTTTCCCTGTGTTTTTTTAACTGATTCTGGCACTTGATGCAGAAAACATGAGTTGGAAGTTTGGCTGAGTTAAAAAGCTGGATGCCTGTGGCAGTTAGTATGTATGGTCTGCCATTTGTGCAGAAGTTGCAAGTAGCTCTTTAATACAAATATGTGGAGCAGAATAGGTTTTATTTTTAAGTGTGTTACCTCAGATTCTGTCTTCAGTGTGTACTTCAAGATGACCTCGTTTTAATCTTTTATAAATGTGAATAGGTGTGATGTTTCCCTTGCTGTTGACCAGAAGGTGACAGTAATGACTGAAAAATAAGCTCTCTTCTGCGATGAATGGAATTTATCAAAGCTGCTGCTTTTTGGCAAGGCTGGGAGGGAATGCGTTGTAAAAATATGCTGACTGGTAATTTGCTTTTTCCATCTTTGTTTAAGCCAGGAGTTCTGTGGGACAAAAAGTTGATTGGATGTTTCTCTGGGATGGAAAGTAAATACTTTTGTCCTTCTTGATTAGGTTTTAATGTTATAGGAATGCTACTTCATAAGATATAAAACAAAGCTTGCATTAAGCAGAGTAAATGCTTGAGAGTCTTTTCCTCTTCCCTTAGGCATGGGAAAGAGATGGAGTAAGGGTTTATTTTTACATTTGTTTTTAATAATTTTATTTTTTTAAAATGGAAAGCTTCACGGACTTTAGCAAAATGTTTAGATACTGCATTCATGAATGTTATAAATACTTTAGAGAACAGAATACAAGTGTTAATTTTTAGAAGATCAAGAAATTTGTAGTAGTATCTCTAAAGAAATGACATAATGGAGCTGCTTTTCGTTTGTAAGAACTGACAATATTCTCTAAATGGCTTTGTCTTGCATATTTAGGTAAAGACAGTAATTTCAAAAGAATGGGTCTTTCCCCTAGATACTAATATTTCTTGGATAATGTTAATTAGTTCTACAGTATTTTAGAAGAGTCTGGTAATACCTCCAGCAAATAATATTACAGGCCTATTACATGTATATTACTCTTATATTTTTCACTGTTGAGCACTTTATAATTTTATTTAGCAAGGAGTAGTTTGTCAGTTTATCAGTCTTGAGATGTGTAGTGTGGGATGAATATTTATACAGATATGCTGCACACTTTTCCTCTGGTCTGTGGTGTTGGTGTTTTTTTGTTTTCCACTTCAATCAAGAAAGAAGAAATGACAGGTTTCGGTTTTTTTCACACATAATAGAGAGCCTGTTGAAAAATGTGAAAAGTAACACATTTCTATTCTAGAATGAGAGTCTGGAAGGAACCTCACCTTTTCCATTTGTTTTCCATGGTACAACATTGCTCGATAAAGCTTTTTAATACTTTGCCATAAATTGGAGTGTAAGTGGTGAATTTTGTTAATATGCTCAGGTAATGTGTCTAACTATGAAGGTTTTCACGGACTTCAAAGAATAAGGGACTTTCGCATAGCACCAGAAAGTTATCCAAAACCACTTTCTGTCATTTGGGGAAGAACATATCCAGTCTCATTCTTCATATGGCAGTAGTCCTATTTATCTTCCTGGCCCCGACTCTATAAGGAGTTACAGCATCCGTGGTTGCTCTTCTGCAGTTTGGAGAGGCTGAAACTGGAGAGAAGAGGTACCTTCTCTTTCTGTGTTCCACAATTCAGTGTTTGTGAGGGGTCAGGGACCCCCAGTGTTCATCAAAAATTAATGCTAAGTAGTTTCTTATTGAGAGAAAATGAGCAATAGACCAAATAATGTCCTGTGCAATTCTAAAGAGGACAACAATTCATTAAAAGAAAAAAAAGTAATTGGAATTTTTAAAAAAGAGAGAAAAAATAGAACTAAGGGAGAGTAGACCTTAATATTTTTAACTGTCCATGAGGTGTCAGTGTACATCCAAGAAGAAACTTGGCAGATCAACAACACATCCTTCTGAAAAAAATAGTCAATTGCCTTTATTTTGTAAGGCCTGAAATAATTTTCAGGAGAGAGGGTTACAAGAACTGAGTCAAGACTCAGAAAATGTAGATCTGTGTGACTTAAAAGTTACATTTTCATAGTTGTGTGGGGTTTTTTTAAACTAGATGTGTAAATTTATTGATGTATTTCTAGATTCTGGTTTAGTTTGCAAACCAGTTCATGAGTTCAGTGGTGTTCTCTCTTCATTGCCATGCATTATGAGTAGGTTGGTTGAATGAGGTGTTTTCTGGGAAGACACTCCACAGCTTGGTATGCAAGATCTAAATGAATAGGACTATTCTAAACCATATTACTGACTTTTTCTTACCAAATCTTAAAGTGTTGCTAACATATTCATTAATAATAATGAAAATGATGATGATAATAATACATTATATTAATTTGTAAATAATTCACTGTAGTTATATTTTATAGAAACTTGTTTCTTATTTTTCATAATGCTTTTATAATATAAAAGTTGTGTTGCCAAAGAGTGGTAGAAAACAATTGGATACAAGATGTCCTGTGGCCTCATTTCTGCAAAAACTTGACAAAATACTTTTCCTTTTCATACCTGCTTGTATGCTGAGTGGGATTTGGTTATTTGTATATTCTAAGATACCTAATCCTATGGATTTTTAGAGGCAAGGGTGTATAGAACTTAATATTTTAAATGTTTTAAATGCAGCTTGTGTATGGTGTTTTGATACCATCTTTCTGATTTTCTAAGTATTCCTTTATAAAGCCTTTTTGTTGGCTTTTAGGAATGCCGAAATTTACTTTGCAAGTTCTCCTGTAGGTGCCATCTTAACTGAATAAATCACTGATTGAAGTAAGTGTTAGGAAGATTTTGGAAGAAATTAAGCCCAAAATAATCTTGATAGAAAAATTAAAAGCGCACAAAAACTCCCCCAAGCCCGAAACCACAAGTTTTAACTTTTAAATCATGTATGGATAATTGTGTAAAGTTGTAACTACCTTGTTGTGGTTGTATTTAATACATAAATTGCTCATGTGTGGATTCTGGACACATAATTGGTTTTCTCTGCTTTTTTTAACGTCTAGGCACTAAAATTCTCAAGTTTTTTCTTACTGCCATCTACTTTATATATACTGCTAGTACTATAGGGACAGTTTGATTAACATAACCAGTGAAATTTCTATGTTGCAATTTTATTTTTTTTTTAATGGAAACTTACTAAGAGTGATTTAGGTATTGAATCATGGGAGGAGAAACTTGAATTCTTTGCATAAGTAAGGTTTTGTGTAATTGGAAAGAATTTAAGGAATGATATACTTGGTTGTAATAGTGTCCAAGTTTGGAAAGGTTCAGGTGTCATGAAAGCTGTTTTGAGATACTTTAAGGGAAATACTAGGAATGGAGTAGTTCTGATATATGGTTGATGAAGGGAGCCGAGCTGCTGGCTGTGGGTTTGCAAAGCCATTGCGTTGCTGTCTGTCGGAGCGAGCAGTTTGAATGTTCCCACTACTTCTATGTCAGCTGCCCATCCATAGTGAGTGGGCTCACAGTTCACCAACAAGAATAAAAAGGAATAGAGGCAGTTGGGTCACACAAGTTGCTGTGCTGGCTCAGGAAAGGAATGTAAATATTCAAGGATCAGGTGAGGAAGGGAGGAGTGAACAGTCTGGTGACTAGCAATTAAGATCAGACTCATCCACTTTCTCAGCTTCACTTTAAAAAAAAGAAGCAACCCACAAACAAATTTCTAGGCTGGTAAAAATTTAATTAGCATTCTAAAGTAATACCCTGTTATATTTTATGAAATTTCATTTCGTAATGGACTGCTCAGGTTTTTAAGCAAAGTGTTTTTTAATCTTCTAAGTACAGAAATGAAAAAATTGATTGGAAAAGTAACTTATGAGTAAGTGTTGCATATTTGCTCCTGTCCTGTGTAAGAGGCCTCCTTAGAGCTGCTTCCCTGGTAACCATTGAGGGGAGGACTCCTTGGAAGGTTTGAAGCAGGTGGGTAGGATTCTTGTCTGCAGCTGTGTTTCTCTTTGCTCAGTTTTGAGAAAAGCCACATCCATTTTGGCAGCTGCTGAAGTTTCAGATGAGCGCTCTCGTCCTGTAGTAGCGTGTGTATGTGTGTGGGTGAATATGTGAGTTTTATTCAGCTGTGTTTTCTAGAGTGTTTCCAGTTGCCAGAAGGGGACTTTTTCTTGGACAAGGGGGTGGTGTTAGCGGTTCCTCAAAACTTCTAGGAAATTGAGTTTTCTCCAGGCAGCAAATCCTGACATAAGAGGCAACTGTCGACCTACACTATTGTAAAGAGAATCAGGATAAATCATGTACAGTGACACTGTTTACATACTGAAGAGAGAAAAATAATAAATGTGGTGGTATCCATAGCAACTAGAATTCATTTTGCTCACTTGCATGTAGTATTTTGAATCACTGATATCTATGGAAACAAAAATCCCACATGTGAGCAAGCCAGCTGAACTGCGGCTTCTGTGGTCACGGTCTATTCATATCTACCCCAAAGTGAATTAAAAGTATTGCACTAGTAGGAATATTATGTGCATTTTTAGTATTACAGTATTAAATATTCATTATTTTGTTTCAACTATGATAACTCTTCTGTAAGAGAGAAACTCATTTCAAAATTCTTTAAAAGAAAACTTTAAAATCTTTTAAGGAAAATCATTGTGTTCAGGACCCTCACCTCCCAAAACCCATTCTGGAACAACAGCCCTCACCGCAGAACTGCCCCCCTTCTCCCTCATCTTTTCCTGCAGGAACACTCATCCCTGGGTGGGATAGGGAGGGAAAGCCTGGGTTGTAGGCAGATGTAGTGTCACATGACTAATGGCTAGGAAAATCTGAACAGAAACTTTCAAATGCCACTTTTTTTTTTCCTTTCTTCTGGTTGAGAATTTTGGAGCTGTGAAATATTTCAGCCATTTCCTCCCCCCAGTATTACTGACTTCCAAAACTTTCTACTATGAGAATTTCACTAAAGACAAAAAATGCAGAATAGGTGTTTTTAAGCAGGAGATTTTGTTGTCCTTTTCTTGTTAACAAAATCAGAGCTTTGTTTTGAATAGTAGAAATTGTGTGATCCTCTGGGAAAATAATGGTGCTATCACTGTCGTTCTAAGTAGAGTTTCCTCTTGTTAATGCATTTTAGTTCTTTTATTTATCAGACTGTTATGCTTATGAGCTAATAGCAGACAGACATTGAAAGCTAAATTAACTTTCTTTCCCTAAGATGGCCAGATTTGGGAAGTGTTCTCTTTCTAGTGCACTTCTAGTAGGGGAAAAGCAGTCTGCACTATATAGTGGCTCCTACTTAGGTTTATTTTGCCTCCTCAGTCCAACCTGTGCTGTTTCCCCGCATGGTTATTTTATCACCAGAGGCCAATGGGTGCTGTATAACACTTCTTTGGATGCATTGTCCTGCTCTATTCCCAGCCTTTCATGAGTTGTTCACTATTCCTCACTCTTAATTGGTTGCATCTTCTTGCTCCTGTGACTGGATTAATGTTTTGTTAGTATCTGCTGCTGAAATAACACAACTGTGAGTCCAAGCAAAACATGGGCTAAGATAAAACCCTGCTAATATGGCTGAAACAAGACATGTAACAAACCGTTTGTTGTAGCAGAATTTCCAAGCTGATTTTTGCAAATAGAGCTAAAGTCAAACTTAAATAGGCATAATTATCAGTTGGGAGTAGGTGGATTCTGACCTTAGCTAACAGAGGTGTGATCCACTGAGCTTCTTAGGTTTTGTGCTTTGGGGGAAGGGAACAGGGGGCATAAAACCAGAAAATCCTTCCCTTTTTATGCATTCTTTGATAGTTGAGTGGTTCAGTTGAAAGCAGTCGGGTCTTGTAGATTTTTTTGAATAGACAACTGCAATTTGCTACTTGAGAAAAGCAGCTGATTCTGGAAATGTCCTAAACTGATGTGAGTCATCACTGAAAGTTTCAAATAGTTGAATGCAATGTTTGTTTCCTCCCTTCCATGGCTCAAAATGGTATGAATCATTTTTTTTAGTGTTTCCCAGATAATAGTCTGAGCGGAAGCAGTATATGTTTCTGACTCAAGTTCCTAAATGTTGGTGGAGCACACCCAGCCACTGCTGGTTTTGATCATGTGGGAATTCCATAGCAGTTTCAGACAAACGTATAAAAGCAAACATTTTGTAACCATGGTGACTTACCCACGAGGATTGATGTGGTTGGTGACATAAAACTGTGAAAGCCCTCTACTGACTGGCATAAGGGACTTGATTTTTCTGCCTAAATTTTGTTAAGTGGTACAGGATAAAAATTCAATCACAAGAATCACTTTTCAAATCTGTAGAATGTCTTCTAGACCACTAGCATTTGTGTTACATTTTTATACAGCTAACTACTACTGTTCTTATCTGCTAAAATGAAGGTGTCTTTTGTGAACCCCTGTCTCCTTTGTAATTTCATATGCTCTTAGTCAAACTCAGGTTTCTTTGTTCTTTCTGCATAACTTGGAGCACAACTCAAAAGTGGTGCATATTCCAGTGCAACTGAAGTGGTGCTGAAAAAAAATCAGTTAGCTAATGAACTTCATAGGGGAAAGAGAAAGGGAAAAGGAAAAGAATGGACATACCTGTGTTGAAGAATGGTGTTGGAAGGAATAACCTTGATGTAACCTGAGGGGGACTAACTGATTTGTCTGTCAGCCCAAGCTCATCACACATGCTGCAATGACAGCTTTTATATGTCATCAGTTAGCGTGGAGATTGGGATTGAATCAGAGTGGTCATTCACCATAGGCAGCAGAGCAATTCTCATTTCTAGAAATCTACCTGGCTTAACATTTTCTTCTTCAGAAGCTCAGCAATATGGCAGTCCAGCAGAGTTTAATGAGGAAATGATAAACTTTATGCCACGTTTCTTGGCTTCAGCTAGAACTTCCTCATTTTCAATCTAACACCAGCACTGTCCAGTGCTGAATCTGGGTGTGTTACATTGTGCTACCTTCGCTTTAACGGGTTTTCCAGCCTTCAACTAAAGAACCAAAGTGAGGATAAAGGTTATTGCATTACAGCCCATACAGGTAAATGAGCCTCAGAGGGTAAGCTCACTGGCCTACTGAATGTTGTGTGGTCCTTATCATCTGGTGGATAAACAGCAGTTTGTTAAAAGACAAACCAGAAAAGCATCTCAATCCAGGGAAGCTGGGACTTGTTCTTTTTCCCCTGTAACAGGGAAAGATCGCACTCATGGGAGTTTTTTGCGTAAGCAGGTGGCAGGTGAGAATTACTTCTTTTCCTTGGGATACAGACATAGGGAATTGGTTTCAGTGCATCAGAATAAGAAGAAGCTGTTAAGCCTGCTATGCCATACATTAGAGACCCTGAAGGAGTTTCTGGCATTCCAGCATGCGGATTCTGAGAGGCCTGTGGTGCTCTTGTGCATTATAGTGTCTGTCCTTGAAGCCCAAACCATGTGCCATTCGCAAGCCCCTTAATTCCTCCTGAGGAGGGAAAAGCAAGCCTGTTGTATAATGAAGAGTGTTATGTTGACCCTTTGTGATGTTGGCTAGATTTTTTTGTAATAAATGATGAGTTTGATTCTTTTTTTCTCTGCAGAAACAGTATTGCAGTAAAACATTTTCAAAGAGGAAATATGTAAAATCAGCACTTCCTCTGTTCATCTTCAGGGTGTGACTACAGATCAATAGAAAAGTAGATCAAAGGAGATGTACTAATTCTTCTCAGTGTGTTTCCCCCATGCCCAAAGGGAATTCTCTTAGTTTTTACCAGCTGCCCTAATATAATTTAGTAGGATCATGTTTTAGTTAATTTGTAAGAGTGTATAGTCCCTTGGTATAAACACTTTAAAGGCAATGTTATAGATGATATAAAACTATGATTAAGAATTCTGCAGTCATTCATTTGCTTCAGCTGAGCTACCTGTTTCTTCTCCTTGGGAAAATGTAATAGCATTGCTTCATGAAGGATCAGCCTGTCAGTGCCAGCTGTGACAGTGGGTTAATGTCTTCCAGTGTGTCTGGGTTGTTATTTTTGCTCAGCTATTGTTGCGTTCCTGTCCAGTCTCACCTCCCAGCAACTGGCTGGATGTGCTGGGAGAGGATACTTGACATGTGAAAGAGCAAACAGGGACTGCTGAGACTGAGCCTTTGATTTTTGTTTTGTTTGTTTTTGTCAACTCTGCTTTTAGAGCTGGTGTGCACAGCTGAAATTGCTGCCCTCAGTAATGATTCCTGGAAGGATACTGTGATTATTACCGTAATTGATGCCATTTTCAGTGCCAAAACCGAACTAACTGGCTGGTGACACAGTTTGATCTGGAAGGTGCTAAGGAGGCAGAAGTAGTGCTTCTGTCTTTTCTGCCTTTGCTCTGCCAATAGGTGGAAATATTTGTAACCAATGTGTGGGCCTTGCTTTTTGTATTATGAACACATTTTTTAAAAGCTGTCATACTTGCAAAAATCCTTAAGTGTACAGCTAATAATTGTGTGTTTGTGTGGGTTTAACAAATGCTGAAGTGTTTTGCTTGCTTCTCTCTTTGACCGAACTGATACTTTAAGATTGTATCTTCTCCATTTTCCAACAGAAGTCACATTCTATCACCTTCTCCCAAAAAGAGAAGTTTCTTTAAAAAACAGCTGGTCTCCTGTCCAAAATCCACACCATACTACCTAGTTTGTCAGTATCTGTCTGTCTCAATGGATGCAAACTTAAACCTTAACTATTCGTAACATTATATTTTTATAGGCCTATCTTCTTGTGGTCTCTCTGCCCTGAAACAGGAATTGTTTTGACTTTTAATCAATTTTACAAGACTGACAATACCAATGTCAGACTTGTATGGTTGTTATTTAGAAAAGCTGTTGGGTGTAATAGCTGCCTTTGATTTTGGTCAACTGACAAGGGAGATGACTGCTGTTGGATGCAGCTGATAAATCTGATGAGTAGGAGCCCCCAGCTAGAGCACATGCGCTTTTTCTACAAAGTACCTTGAGACTCTGAAGTCAGACAGACTGGAGGGCTTTTTTTATGTACTATTTATTAATGTAAGATTAGATTGTTGATTTTGATTACACAGTTGTACACTGCAAGTGCACAAAAAAAACCCTCCTGCCAGGGAATTTAAATCTGGCCTTAAAGGGAAGCATTGTGGATAACATTCTAGCTAGAAAATAGTGATGGAAGATGCAGTACACTCATTTTTTCACTTTCTTTAAAGAGAAATTGGACTTGTGTCTGCTTTTCTGGTTTTTCATTTGTGCACAGTTCATACATTCTTTTCTGATTGATAGGCTCCATATTTTGACTATTAGAGATAAATTTTTCAAGGTATTAATTTATGTTTTACTATGGTGGCTGTGAGGTTCTTCGGCCAAGTTTCTCTGCAGGTGTATTGTTTAGATATATAAAATGTGCAAGAAGTCTTAAACAGAAAATTGCTTACAATCATCTAACACTTTCAATATATTTTATTGTTCTTTGACCAGATAATATTTCTGAAGTATTTTTAAAAGGTTGCAGTTTGCTTAAGTATACAAGTTGTTTATGCCTGAAGCACAGACATTTTGTATTATTAATTTTTCTTATGCTGCTCCAATTGAGAAAAGTTAGAATGAATGCTGGATTATTTTTCTTTGTTATATTTGCTGAGATGGATATTCAGATACTAGATTTTGTTAATTGCGAAGTCTTAATTCAAAGATATGACTACATAAAGTAGTTCTCTAGATTAACAGAGGCTGTATACTTGCATGAGAAAAAGAGATAGGAATTGCCTGTTCTGTCTGGAGGTGCAAGCAGAACTATTTTGCTTGTCCTTGGAAGCAGAAATGTGGAGTCCAGGGGTTAAAACTATTCTCCTTTTCCTGCATCCCAGCAATGTGCATGTGCTCTGGAATAAGCAGAGCAAATCTGGGAAGAAAGGTAGTAATTTCTTGCTTCAGACTGTTCTTTCCTGACTCCACCTCATTCCCTCAGGAGTGGGGAGGAAACAACAGAGAAGTTCAGAGGAGTGACTCATGAGAAGTATTCTAGAAGTACTGTAACTTATATTCATGGTGATGCTGAACACTCGTCTCTGTCTATATGTGATGAAAATCTGCTAATACTGGGACACAATTATTTACTTAGAGCTGTAGCTATTAAAAGCAATCTTGGTCTTCTGAAGAAATCCACAGATTAGGTATTTGCCATGCAGAGCTGATACTTAAGACTCACTTGGTTCTGTATTTTTTCAGTTTTTACTGGAAAGTGACAGCACAGTTTCCTTCCTTTCCTAGACCCCTAATTATACAAAATATTACATGAAACCTCAGCCTAGAAAGAACTTGGTAAATGGTGATTGGCAAGAGGGAAGTCTTTACTTGGGTAGATTCTTTGATATTGAATGTGCTTCGGTGAGGTTTGCAGTGTCACCAGCAGTGCTGCTAGTTTCTGCTCATCTGTTCCTAGAGAAGAGGGCAGATCTATAGAAAAGATTGCTATTTTTAGCTGATTCAGAGTTCCTGTTTTTTCTGTCTGGGGTAGACATGGCTGAGGTCTGTGTTTTAACCTACAGGTTGCATTCTTGTGGTATATTATCTTTATATGCACCAATGAAGGAGTGTTGGAATTTGATTTACTTAAGGGCAAGTGTAGTCTGAAAATTGCAGCACTTTTATTTTTTATTTGCATACAGCTATCATGTGGGTGTTTGTTTGGTTTTGGTTGGTTCTTTGTTAGGTTTTTGCAAAAATGCATATCCTTATTACAGTCTTTAAAATCTGGGAGGAGATCTTACTTTGTGAACAGATGTGGAGGCTATCAGATCACCATGCAAGCCCCAGTAGACAATGGCATTCTTTTTTAAGTTAGGCCATTTTTGAGTCTTCTTTCCTACTAAATGCTGCTAATTTAATAAGCTTTCTTATTGGAAATGCTTATTTCTTATTTCTTATTTGGAGAAGATGGATGGTGATGGCCTGTTGTCTTCAGTTATTTTAAGTTTTATTAATATAAACTGAAGAGGGGTTTTTTTTCAGGTGCAAAGCTCTTCATGCCTTAGTAAAGATGTGTTATGATTGCTGAATTAGTTTGAGGAGCAGAGGCTTAAATTAATCTTCTTGAATTTACTCTGCTTTCATTCTCTTACTATTACCTCTTCTCCCATACTAAAAGTTGTGAGTCTGTATAATCTGCTGAAAAACTGATTGGTTTAGTTTCCTTCAGTAGAATAGTTTCTTTCAGTAGAATTATGAGCACCTTTCATTTTTTGGAATACCTGTTAGGTAGCATTAGAAGTTGTATTCTGCACACCAGAGGATACCTTGGATGGTTTTTTGAAGCTGAAGAAGAGATCATTAGAGGTGGTATTTGAATGGAGGTGAAGGCACAACTTTAGGTTGAAGGGAATGGGATAGCGAAATGAAAGTTCATTGTGAGCAAATACTCAATGTTTCTAGAACTGGATTTTCCTTTGGTTGTGGAAGTAATTGTACACACAGAGTCCTAGCATGCGTAGGGTTTTTTTTGTCTGCTTACTTACGTGGTTTAAATTGCTTTCAAGATCAATATAATATTGACTCAGTTGTGTTGGTTCTCTTTCAAATGCAAACTGTGACGTATTGGCTTTTAACTCTTTGACTGTAGTAGTGCTGCCATTCAAAAATGTATAATGTTGGGCAAGATATAACATGTTAACTTGCTTTTGGAAATAGCTTATATTAATTTTATTTTACTGCCATGTAAGATCTCTGGAATAATTATCAGAGTAGATGAAAATATTCTGTTTTTTTCACAATTAACTGAACATGAAGACCTGTCCTTTTTTAAGTTAGCTACTGAATTTCTAGCTGACCTTTGGGCATTAATTGCAAAGGTCAGAAATGGACCATGTTCCAATAATTTGAACTAAATTGTACATTATCTCTACCCAGCAGTGTTAGTAATTCCAAAGAAAGCATATGGAACCCTTGGTCTTTGGTTACTGTATAAATGTACTGACTCTTAAAAAGTGTTCATTTATGCTAAACATATGGGCTTAGCTGGAAAACCATTATTTAGCAAGTGTCTGTGTATTGTATGAAACACAAGTATGCATTTTGTCAGTATTTCACTTGTAGACTTAAAGTCTGATTTTAATTTTTTTTAAATGACTGTTTAGTTATGCAAATAAGCTACAGTGTCTGTTCCATAGGGCATTTGTCACAAAGAAAAAGCAAACTATTTTCTGTGTCGGGGTTTCTGTGTTCTGTAGCAGACAGTAGGGTGTTGCAGTAGGTGAGCCTCGAGGATGCCCATGTTTTTATTAAAACTGGTTCTTCTGTGGCCAAGAAGAGCATGTCATATGTATTCATGTGAATCTGTGTTGTTTCTTTTTAATAAATGGTTGGAATGCTAGAATAAAGCGGTTTAGTGTACAAATAATTGCTTTTTTGTTATGAAGACCAGAAGTATGAAATTTCAAAACAACTGGACTCTGTGTAATGAACAGAATATATTTATAAAGATGTTGATGAGTCTTGGGAAATTTTAATCTGAAGTTTCATGGTGAATCAGAAACTGGTGCTATATTCTGCCAGGTCAGGAGTCTTGAGCTGAGGGAGCCCTTGGCCAAGGTGCTCTTTTGCACTTACAAAAACCTTAACCCACATAAATTATCAGGGGGACCAGGGGGGTGTTAAAGCAATTTATTATGTTGCAGTGAAGCTAGTGTAGACATTATTGCAAAAGAGAGCTAATGTGTGCTTTTCCTCCCTGTGGCCCCCAAAGGTGGAAATTCAGTATGTCTATTTATATCCAGGCCATTTAACACACCATTTAAACCTGTCTTTCTCTCTGCCTGGATTCATATGTGAAACCTGAGTGCAAATACTTTATTGAAGAGCTATAAACGTCCTCACCATTGACAAATTCTGATCTTAGCAGCCACTGAAGGACATCAGAACTGCCTTTATGCTGCACAGCAGGAGCAAAGCCCCTCCCTCTGTTCCTGTAACACTGAAGCTTATCCAGCAACTTTGACAGAAGCCATTTACATAATACACCCACAAGCCAGCACCATTTAGGCAGATTCAAGCTGAAGTATTTATTCAGCAAGTTGTAGGGCTTTATATTATACTTCATTGTTACAGTATATTTTAATTATATTATTATATTTAAATTATATGTCATATAATTTTTTCAAGGGTATGTTTGCCAGTACTAGTTGCAAAAAAACATGGGTTTGGTCATTAATACCTGGCTTTTTAATAGTCAACCTATTACTTTAAGATTTTACTTTTCATTTAATTTTCAGAGGATTTATGTGGGGTTTTTTTGTCTTCAGTGAATTAAGCAAGGACTGTTTTGCTGCTCTGGCCGGTGCCATATGCAAGCAGTTAAAGTGCTGGGATTGTTTACTGCCTAAACTGTAGTTAGTCAGCAGAGCCAGTACACCACATTTCTTTGCGGCTTTCCATGGAAAATATTAAACAGGCGCTCTTTCTTCAGTTATAGGATTTTTACGTTTTCAGCTGCATTAGTCACCAAACTGGCGCAGCCGTAACTGCAGAGACTGCCCCAAAAAAAAGAAAAAGGCGCTTTTTTTTTTTTTTT
>WBMV01005495.1:2372263-2443117 GCA_013396655.1 Campylorhamphus procurvoides
TTTTTTTTTTTTTTTTTAGTTTTTCTTACTCTGCAGGTCATTGCATATACTGGAAGAGTAAGAAAATTGGTTTGTTAGTCTAGCGACAAGTCTAGAACTTTTCATACAGCATCGGATATGGGTCCCAGGAGGATTAGATTATTGAGGGTCTCAAATATACTAGTAATTTAAGAATGAATAATGAAAATTACTGTTTAAAAGAACAAGAATTATGCTAATGGTCAGCAAAATCCGAAAAGAGGTTAAATAGGAAAAAATAGGTAATAAATGTATAGTCACCTCACTTTCATCTTTATACATCACCTTCTTGTTTGAAGTACTGAAGTAACAGGTGTTTTTCAGCATACTTGAGAGTGCAGTGTAGAACACGAAAGCCTGAATTACCTGGCTACAATATGGAACATTCTACAAAATTTAGTAAAGTTCCGTGTTCTGGTCATACAAATGAATCCTGTACCTATGTTGTACATTAAAAGAATTTTTATGTATGTTGTTCTGTGGAAAACCATAATTGTTTTCTAATTCAACAATTGCATTGCAATATCTCTCGGTGTAAAGAACCTTGTGTAAATAAGTATCCTTGATTTGCATGAAAACGAATAAACATAAAGCCATAATGTGTAATGAGGTAAAAATATCATTAGGTATTTTCTTATCTTTGTGTTCATTTTCTCTCTGTAGCCATTTTACCAGTTACTAATGTGGATTTGTTTGTTTGTTTGTTTTTATAAAAAGTATACATGAATACAACTACAAATGTAAATTCACTTTAGTTTGACTTATCTGTGCCTCTTAAAACCTCTTTTTGCTTTAATTGCTATGTGTAAAGTGTTTGATCTATGCCTTTTGTTATCAGTGCCTTTTGCAACTTAGAGTCACTGTTAGTGTAAGTTAGTGTATGAATTTTCTGGCTGGGACAACTGGAAGAAATCACTCAAAACAGGTTAGCACATGATGCTTTTCAAATAGTGGTAGTTGATCGGCAGTACCATGTTTCTGTTTTTGGTGAGGGCAAGGTTCAGGGAGGCTGTTTGTAACAGGCAGTGGAAATAGTTTTGAGAACAGGGGCAAAAAATAACATTTTTGCTCAGATCTGCATGGGCCAGATAAAAGCAAAGGGAAGACAGGCATGTCCTGATGTCCAAATGGTATTCCTTTCCACTTCTGCAATCCTGTGACCATTGATCAGAAAAAGGGGTTACTCATAGTGGTTTGTAATTTGGTCCCCTTGGAGTATGTTTACAGGGAAATAATTTTCCAGCCCCATTCATCTATAACACCTCATGTTTCTAGATAAAGCTTCTGACAATCAGAGCAAAGGTACCCTCTGGTTTCTGTACCTAAACTGGTGAGAATAAATAGTAGTTAAAAGCTAGTGTAATGTAGCAAGGGCTAAACAGGAACTGTGCACAGTTGTTAGCTCTTCAGGCTGTGTTACTGAAGGGGTGAGATTATGGGTTTGCTAACCAGTGTGTTTGTCCCAGACATGCATCACACCCGGTGTTGGTAACTATTTTGTCAGTTTCCTGCAGGCAAATTAGACTATTTACATGAAGGACTTTTCATTGGCAACTGAAGCTGGCAACAAAAGCTTGTGCTAACATATTTGTTATTCTGGAGCCACATCTTATTGTAGTCCCTGGCAGGACAGGCATAATGTCTGACTTGGTGATGTCAATGTGAGGAAGGAATTCAGAAGACACCCAGAAAACAGTAAAATATTCTGAAGAGCACAGTTTGTGAGGTTTTTTAGTTCCTATTTCAATAGGGCAGGTTATGAACATTTTGTTTCTTAGTTGTGCCCATTGCTAGAGAGTTTCAAACCGGCATACATTTTTCTTTTCTAAAAACACCGGTTACTTTTTTTTTTAATGGAGTCTTTTGTTAATTTCCAATTGCAGGGAGGCATTTAATAAGGGGACACTGTGTAACTAGTGTAACTAGAACTATTAAACTGACACTGTGAAAGTGTAGCTGCAATAATATTTTGGAGGAGTGCACAGTTCAGACCTATTAAAATGAATTTTAAATTTCAGGTATTCTTTCCAAAAATGTTGTAATATCCTGAGTCTCTAATCAGAACAAAGAAGTATTTAGTGAAAAATGGCAACTTTTGGGGTATTAATAAAGTGCATAGAAATACTTGCATGTTTTCTGCTATATTGAGAACACTATTTTTGCCTCAGAGATAATTAGAATAAGGAAAAATTTTATCTTGTTATAACTAGTGTCATTCTTAATATTTATATCTTCACATTTTAACAATCAAATCTAGAAGAAAATTTGTTTTAAAACTGCTTGTTAATTTTCTACATTTTTATCTATTTGTAATTCTGTTCAACATTGGGATTGTTTCTTTTTCAATTGGAAAGGTTTCTACTTGGTTGAACATAATTTGTAATCTGCTTTTATTTTCAGTTTGGAGTGGAGCAGATTTAGGGGATAAAATTACAGGTATTTGTGAGTTTGAAAGACCTTTTGAATATGATAACATGGGATATGTTAAAACTTAGAATTTGGTACTAGTTATTTTAATTCAGTTTCATCCTTTGAATTATTAAGCACAGTGATTCCCTATGAGTTTTCCTGCAAATAAGAACCGTATATTGAAAGAACACATATATACATTTGTATGCCTATATATAAGTGCATACCAGTTATATATAAAGTGTGAGGTTATATATATATATTATTTCTTTTTAAAGTATGGTTGCTTATCTAATGGTAACAGTAGGCATATAAGGAAAGGACAGTGAGAACAGTCCTTTGAAATAACTGCGGGAGATTGGAAAGGAAATAAAACATTCCTGTATAAACAAACACTAATAAAGAGAATTCCTCCAGTAAAATACACTGCTGAGAAACACAGACCTTTACTCAGGGCAGCAGCTGCTGCCTGGCAGCCTCTGCCTGGAACCCAGCTTCAGGTTCTGGCGCAGAGGCCAAGAAATCTTGTATTGGGCAAGTGGGGGGCAGTGAAGTCTCAAAGAGCAGGTGAACTCAGGCCAGGCATACACCACAAACAAAGCTGTGTATGCCTTTAGACCGTTCTGCTAAATTCTTACTGAAGGATTTTTATTACCCATCTAAAAAACAGTTATACCTATCTCTTGCTCAGAACAGATCTTTAATAAAAACTGAGAGAGCTTTTGTAATTAGATAGAGGCATTTTAAATAGTTGATGGCTTTAATTTGGTATGTTTTCATTTTGTGTGAGATACATAAATATATATTTTTGAATATATGGAAGAGAAGAAAATACTATATAATCTCAGAAACTAATGGTGGTGCTCATCTCTATCCTGCTTGCTCACAGACTTCTAATGAAATACAGTTTTAAAGGAAGAGCAAGATGTTTCTTTCTCCTTAAACCTTTGCTTGGACTTTTGTCCAGTGTGCATGACAGTGTTTTCGGCCTCTCGATAGTCTGTACTAAAGTTTCTAAATGATTCCACCGCAATCAGGAACCCCCATTTCCTCTGTGATCAGCCTGATGAAATGGTGAGTTATATGAGACTCTCCTGCTTTATAACATGTTCACTTAATTGTAACTTCTTTATATTCGAAAAATAGAAGGAAGATTCTGTAAAGAATTCTGGTTTTGTAGAGAGTGTTTGTGGTCTTGTGAAGACCAGGAGCAGGTTGTGCCTGCTCTAAACTTGCAGCCATGCGTTAGTTTTTAATGAAGTATCTTGTAAGCGAGAAAATCTAGAAATTGGTTTTAGAAGGGCATTTTGTGAATAGCACAGGCCAATGTGTGTGGTGTTATATTAAGACAAAAGCTTGTAAAACACCTTGCCACTAAACATGCTCAAGTTTTAATGAGGTATTTTTAAAGGAGGAGATGGAGTTCTGCACTACCATATGGAAATGTCCAGGGGTTATTTTTGTAAAGAATTTAATAAGTTCTTAAAAACATGAATATTCATGTTATGTATCTGAAGAAATAAGAAGAAACTTTGCTGCTGGGAGTGTAGGGAGGCTTTTTCTATAGGAAAGCTGTTTCTGTTTCTAAAGGATTGGATGTTAGGCTGTTTGATCCATTTATCTGAAGCCTGCTGATTCCAGAAATGGAGAACTTTGGAGACTAATTCTTCCAAGTGAGGTGGAAATTTGCTGCCAGTTCTATATTGTAGACAGTATCCACCAGCTACTCAAAGAAGATTTAAATTCATAATATAAAAGTTATTTATTGTAGCAATTTTAAAGTTGTGGATTTCCTGTTCATTAGTGTGGAATGTTTTTCAAGCGTGTCATCTGTAATGATTAATCAGATATCCTTTTTCATTTTTAGTGGTTTAGAGTGAATCATGTTTTTCAGCCTCAAGATAAAGTGCGTCCAAATGGTGTTGAGTTCCTCTTCTGGTGTAGAAATAGATTCAAGATGTTTTACATACAGATCTGTATGATTAGGTATTTTTCTTCAGAATTGAAATGCTTAATGAGAGAAACCTGCCAGTTCAAAGGGGAATAATTCCTTGCTTCATGTCAACAACTGTAATTAGCCTCCGCAAATGAGATTTTCAGATGTATTGAGTTATCAGTCCTATTAGAGTGATATAAACAAACCTTCAACAGAGCTGTGCGATAATCTAACATCAGCAAATTGCTACTCAGTACAGCAGGTTTTGCAGACAGTAGCTCTCAAAAAGTTACCATTGCAAAGGGTACAACTCTGAAAAGAATATTGTGCTTACTTGGCATGGTGCTGCCTTGTACAGGTAATGGTAATTATTCTTTAGAGACTTCATTATGAATTAATATTAGTGTGGTGTGCTACTCAGGCTAACATATCTTCCTCATCAGGTCTAATAAGCTCCCCTAGCACTATGCTAAAACTGTTTGCTAAACTGGGCAAATGAGCTTGGATATCTGCATGGCAATGTTTTACTGTATTGGCTGAACACTGAATTCTTTTACAGTAATTGGGGGTTTGACAGACAGGTTTTGTTTCAGCCCCTGTTATTTCTTTAACATTGAAAAATTGTCATTGATGTAGAGAGCCATGAATAATTAGTTCAAATTTATAGGTGTTTCAAGAATTTTGTGTTTGAGTCTCCAGTATGGTTCTTAGTGATAATGATTTTTTAGATCATGTCTAATCTGCCATTTTACTTTTGGTGATTATTGCTTAAGATTGTAACCTTCAAAGCATAATTGAAGTTCTGTATTTCCTGCTGCTTTTACAAAACAAGCTAGAGGCGAGGTCTTGAATAGTTAGAGCTTACTGGAGTTACTCCCAGCAGTTGCTGTGCCTGACATGCAAAGGATTGGTATTTGAGAACAGAACATCCCCACTGAAAGAGCAGAAAGAAAAAAAAGCTCAATAGACTTAATGTGCATTAGTTTCCAGCATGGACACAGTCCCTAAAGAATGCCTTACTGGTAAAAGCAAATTCCTTACATCTACTTTAATGAAGAATGGATGTAATCAAAGTATCTCTTATTTGTTCCTATGTGATATAGGGAGGGCTATCCCATAAATTCCCAAGGAGGAGGAAACCTGTTCACTGCTAGTGAGACCTGAAAGGCTCGTACTGGTGTCAGGTGTCAGGATAAATGAACAGGAAGGTCATTGCAATGAGTTCTTGCCAAAGAGTATGTCCCAAAAGTTTGGATACAATACAATGTCTGTCTGGATTATGAAGTTTGAGTGGGTATTTTCTCAGTCCTATAATGTTAGCCTGTACCTTTCTGTCTGCAAAACCTGTGAAATTCTGTCCCCTTTTTAATCTTTTAAAGTCCTACTTTATTATTATCCTTCCTGATCATTAATTTAATTTCAGTTTTTATTTGCATGAAATACTAGTTATATACACATGTTTAAGTGTAATTATGGTGAGTTATAAATTACAGGATGCTGACTTACTATCTCAAAGGAGTGCAAATATCTTGCCTTAGTTGCTGCTAGCTCTTCCTATAATGACAGTGATCTTCTAAGTGGACATGGGATAAGCTTAGCCTAAGAAATAGTGCAAGTAAGATGCTTTGATCCTAAGGTAGCCCGCAGTTTTAGGGAAGTTTTGATCCTCACTCACAGAAGCTTTCTGTTGGGTTTCTTTTGTGATCAGTGTGGGGACTTTTCATTTCTGTTGTGGACCCATATTGGTTGGAAGTTTGGGTTTTTTTGCTCTCGTTCTTCAGAATAGATATATTCTGCAGGATTTTTCTTGCCTGACAGTTTGCCTCTATATTAGGACAGATTGTATTGTATACTGTTTTGAGTTCCTTCCTTAACGTAAGGAATTTGAGTATAGCAACTGGATGAGCTTTCTTTATGAAGCTGTTTAACATAACACACATCAGGAAAACGTTTAGGCTTGCTCCAAGAAGAGGTGCCAACATTATACAACTGAAACCCACGTCTTTTCCTGTCAGCAAGACAATGCAGTCAGTGAGACAAATATCTGGTTTACATTGGACGTTGCCGTTTGAGCACTGAAAAGGGCAGAAACCCCAGCTTTTCTGAACAAAAGTTTCAGTGGCCTGAACGTAATGTGCTGGATTTAAACTGTGATGGAGATGTGCATACCTTACCTAGTGTGGTGTGTGATCTTTCACTGGAGTATAAACAGAGCCTGTATTGTACTGTTTTCTCTCTTGGCATATTTTCTTATTTGTGTCCTCAGACATTAGAGACAGACAACTCTGTAAGACGAGGCAGTCGTGTCCCTTGTTCAGCCCACTCTGCGAGCACAGGCTGCGTTACGTAATGTGCTCCACATCACTGTACTCTTATTAGGGAAAATCCATTGTTTTCTCATACTGCTTTATTTTTTCCAGAAATATTCAATTTCAGAGTTATTGATCATTTTTCTTACCAGCAACTGCATTCTGACTAAAAGCTGGGTTTTCTTCTGCCATATAAACCAGGTAAATGTTTACAAATCATATACTTGACATTTGGGAAGGGTAAAGCCAAGGGGAAGTATTTTTAGTGATATATTACTGGTCTGGGGCTTTTGGCTGGGTTTTTTTGTTTGTTTGGGTTTTTGTTGTTGTGGGTTTTTTCTGATTTTGTGGGGATTTTGTTTGTTTGTTTTTTAATATAGCTGAGTTCTGAACACTGTAGAGGTTTATGAGTGAGTATTTTTTAATGTCAGTGAATTTGTTTTGCTCTCTCCCCCACAGTGATCTAGTATATCGAAAAATAGTCTCAGTTCTAAAAGTTGCTCTGTTTTTATTCCTGAGTTAAAGGAAGGAAAATACATCCAAAATGTCTCAGCTGCACTGTGAGATCAAGTTGCTCTTACCAAAGGGTACAGAATAGCTCTTTATTCATTCTGTGTATTGGGCAAGAATTCAGTAACCTTTATTAGTGATAAATGGGACCAAATTCTTGATGTTGGAACTTTCAGTGAAAGGGAGCAGCTCACAAAACCTGCTCGGTTATTCAGGTCCTTATTCAATACTCAAATGAATGCTTGAATTCACTCACAAGAAATCCTAGCCTTTATAATTTAGCCAAAAACATTTATATGTTATGTAAAGATGTCTACATAGCATGTAAAAATGTTATATAGACATTTTTGTAGAACAGGCGTCTAGGTTCATCTTTCTTACATGCTGTGCTTGTTCCATACACAACTTCAAAAACCAAAAATCACCCTGACATAGTATTTTCAAAAAAAAAGAATAATTGAAGATGGATGTGTTTGAGGTGAATTACTTGTAAGTGGAAAAATACAGAGATGTTTGTTTGTTTCAAAATCTGCTTCTTGAAATGCTTGACTATGAGTCAAAAAGTCGTCTTGTTGTGTACCTCTTTAGTTGGGAGAAGTAAGGATAAAATGTCTACCGGAACACCTCAAACGTTCTTGTTCTCATATGGGTTGTTACTGATAATTTTTTACCTTTAGCAGTAACAAAGCTTCTAACACAAATAGGAAATCTAACTTCATTCACTCTTGTTATTGACAGAAAAAAATTATGGTGTTCCAGAAAACAAATTAAAAAGAAACACACTACTGTCCAAAATTTCATCCGTTTTCATAGTAAAACAGCATAGTCTTGTGAACAAGGCATGCTCATGAACTGAATCTCACTGTTTAAATATTGTAACCACACCAAAATAACTTGTATTTTTTCAAGTGTACATGTTTAAATGAGAAATTTTTAGTCTCATTTTCTGTTTATGATTTCAGCTGGCTGTGAGGCCCAGCAATCATAATCTTAGATGGAGTTTGAAGCTCGGCATCTGTTTCTTGCTCTAAATGTGACTCACTTCATTTTTGCATGTCTTTCTTTTGGGGCCACTGTTTTAAGAAGACAGTGACACCTGAATGATGTTTTGTGCCTAATTCTTGTGATGTAAGACAGCAGGCATTTGAAGTTAACTCTTTTATCAAAAGGTGTCCAGAATAATGTTATTTAACGACATGAATTGTTTTTAACTTCCTGTTCCTGTTTTAGCAATCTTCTTTTGTAGTGTAGTATCAACTTACATTTAAATTTGCACTTCCCTGAGTTGCTGTGGACATGAAAGTTTAGGATTCAATAAAAGTTAAAAGAGCAAATTTTCTCCTGTCCTCTTCCTGTCAAGTTGTTCTGCTGAGTGCCCATATTAAAGACTAGTTCTGCTCTCCTTGAGATAAAGGTAAACTCAAAATGTTTGACCTGCCTTTTTTCTCCCTTTTTTCCTTTTTACTCCTCTGGTTTTGTGTTAGGGAAGGAAAATGATTGCTTGGGATGATCCAGTAGTCAGAAAAGGAAAGAACAGTTGTTTGGTTATGAAATGCTTCATAGTTGGTCACTTTTGTAACAGACTCTAAAACTCCTTTTTGGCATGTATTTGTGATACTTATTTCTTTTCCCTAAGACTTTCACCGTGGCAGGTACCTTGTTATCCCAGGGAAGGAGTTTTACTGACTAAGATTCATTCTGTTGTTTTTATTAATTCATTTCTCATGAAATTGTCACATAGCTCAATAGTTTTTATAGCCACATTTCTTAGCCTTTTATCACCGCCATTAGTAATGAAATCAGAATAGATCTGATTTTTTCATGAGTTACCCCACTTTCGCCCATTCTCCCAGACAAGTTAAACTTCTGCCCTGTTTCTGAAATATGCCCATATCCAAGATCTGTCCATTTACAGTTGCTGAGGATTTGATTTTGATATTTGGAAAATCAGATTTTGGAGAGGAGAGTTCGTCTCTCCTTTGCAATTATATAGCTAATAGTCTTCTGACATGCTAGAAGTATGGCGCTTGCTGGTTGATTTTTGTGTTGATGTAGATCCACTAAAAATTACCTTGTTATGGGATTTTATTTTTTATTTTTGTTCCTCATGGCAATTTAGAAAATTGTGAGCTTGTGCTCTTGAGAAACATGCGTGGTTAGAATGATCTATGTTCAGGTAAACTTTTGGTCTTTCTCAAAGTGGTGCTTTTATGACGTTTTTCCAGGTGCTTTGTAGTTCTCTTCGGACTTACCTTTTATTTTTTATTGTGTACCTACCTGTGCCATCAATGTTTTTGTAAGGTCTCCATAAGCTCACAATGCCACAAGTAGTTTAATCCCCAACATGACATTTTTTATTGTTGTCATTATTATTATGTAGAATCAAGTCAAAGAGCATGCACTGTTAAATTGGTACTGAAGATCTTAACTAGAAACAACACTGGGGTTTAGCAGATTATGGCTGACGTGACCCTTGTTGCTGAAGGCACTTTCTTTTTATCTTCTTTACAAGGCAGGGTCTCTTAAAGTCATTGGCCACTGCTGTGTTAATGAGCAAGAGGGCAAAGATTCCTCCTCATTTTTTTTGTGATTGCTTGGAGGTCTAGACTTGCTCTGCCCTAAGAGATGACATGAAGAGGATATGTCCTGAAATGTAATGTTTAATGATAAAGTCTTGCTAGTAAAAGTTTAATACTGGGCTTTCAAAAACATTTCTTTCAAATGCAAAGTGTTCATACAAACAGTAACATGAGCACTGGTTCAAGGAATTAATAAAGTCAGCATGACAATAATTTCAACTATGATATATCTATTATTTGGCTTCAAAAGATGTATTGTCGTGAGCTATGTAACGTGTATTACTTTTGTAATTACTGGCATGCTTTCTTCCCATTTTTAAGCATGCAAAAGACCATTAGTATAACTTCTTAGCTTGCTCTCTGTATTAGATATACATTTTAAATTTGAAATATGGTGGGGAAGTAGAGATCTGCTTCCAAAAAGTATGTTAAACAAAACTAGTTAGAAATTTGTTATTTATGACAATGCAAAGTTCTGAAAATTTACTTCAGAAATACGGGGGGGGGAGTGGGGGATCCAAAGAAATAACAGATAAATTACACTCAGAGTAGGGATATAAAATTAATTTGTTACAGAATTACAAGTTTTGAAGCCTAGTACTTAATCTTGTTTCAGTTCACTAATTTCCAAATTCTCGTTATGTGTTTTTAAGACACTATTATGGTTAAACACTAAAGAGTCAGGGACATGAATTATAGAATGAAGTACCTAAAGTAAACTTTTGAGAAGTTTAAAGTTGAAATGTAAAAGCCAACTACTTAAATGTGTTCCTTTTTTGTGGGTGGAGGAATAAAGAAATTCACTTAGAGTGTATGACAAAATGATAATTCTAAAAAGTGTAGCAAAATATGCAACTATAGTTCTGCATTCTAGTGACTCCCAAGTGTAGCGCTGGGACTTCACACAGGGAGAGACTTCTGTGGTGCTGGACACTATCAAAGAATTGGGAATACTATGTAATCGTGTTCTTATACATTATCTCTGAACCCAGGAGTTACACATCCTGCTGGTTGAAAAATCCTGTCTCTCCAACCTAACTGAAAAATGCAGTGTTATATTTAAAAAAGGTTTCACTTAAAAGGAATGTTTATTAAAGCTACTACAGGGTATGTTGGAATTGAAACTTGTTCAAGATTTATGGTCGTGTATTTAGGGTTGATTTGTGCCAGGAACAGATGGCACTGGAAGCAGACAGCTGACAAGTCATACAGCACAAAACACCTATTAAATGATACTTTGTAAGTGTGAACATGAAATAATAAGAGTATTTTAAAGTGTTATTGCAAAATTTGGTTTGAAGAGCACATAGGCTAAAGAGTTTTTATGAAGGGGGAAGTTGCATTCAGGCTTTTCCAAAAAATATTTTAATTCAAAGATTTCAGATCAGTAGATATTGAACTGTTTGAAGGGCAAAATTCATTTTATATTCTAATATACTCTTGGGGAAGCCATAGACTGGTTACAGTAATCTTACTGGATATGCATGGGATAAGAAATCTACCTTTAAGGCATGTAGCTCCTTAAAACTCTCTGTAGTTAGAAGTAGTTATTCTAAATCAATTCCTGAGATAGAACCCAAACCAGGAATAAATTGTTGTATCTCAAAGGACACTTAATACTTTGAAAAGAGGTAGGTTTGAAACCTGTGTATTTCAATTAGCTCAGATCTGTCCACTGTAGAAGTTTTGATCCATGAAGGTGAAGCAATTAAAGCTGGTTTAGGTAAAATGAGACAAAAGTGGCCTTACAATTGTTCTGGGTTAGTAGAGTTTATTAAGAAGCTTACAGTGCCACTGTCCATGCCACTTAATTCCAGATTTGGTTTTAATGGGATCATAAAGCTTTCTCCTATGCTTTTCTCATATGGTAATCCTTATACAAACTTTTGTGTAGGGAAAATGGTTGGGAATCTTGGTAAATGAAAGTAAGGCAAATGGAAGGCTTATATGTTTGTCATGTCATACAATGCAAAGGTGCATATAAATACGGTGTTGGGTTTTTTGTGACACAAAACTATCATTCTGAAAACTGATTCCTTAAGGACTCAACCCTTTTATTGCTTTTTAGTCTGTTGACAGTGTTTACCAATATCTGGAATTAAACTTGGGAGTTTCTTTTTGGGAATATAAATTTCTTTGTTGTTTCTACTGGAAACAAGTTTGAAAAACTTGAAAGTTCTCTTCCAACTGTGTAAAACCTGCCTAATGCAATTAGATCTGTTTCCTTACTGCCATTACAGCTAATTCAGGGTTGTGATAGCCCCATTTGCTTTGCAGATTATTGAACTGGAAAATGAAGATGGCACAACACTTGCTTTTCTGAGTTGTCAAATACTGCCACAACACTGTGATATTTGGAATTAAATGGTACCAACAGAGTTAGATTTTGCATTCTATGTAGCAGTGACTTTTATGTACAAACCCCCTTCTCTACTGAATTTTTTCTTTTAATGTAATTTAAATTTATGAAACTAAGGGAAGAATGCTAGGGTCAGAATTTATATTAGTATGATATGTCAGTGCTGCAAGATGTCTGCTTCCAAAGTTCCTTGTCAAAGCTGAAAGATTTCTTAGCGTTAATAAATGTAATCCTTCATATGCATTAGTTTGCAGATGAAATTTGTTCATCGAGTGATTACTGTTTCTTCCTATAAAGTAGTTGGTCTGTATAGCAGTGCTTTAGTAGCATTGACAATACAGAATTCTCTTTCATTTTAATCAAATTTCATTTATTAAAAATCACTAATAAAATGTAAGACCTTCAGATGGAACAAAATGAGAATTTTTCTTCTAATAGAAGCAAAGAACCTCATGAGAGGTTGCTGAATGCAACATTTCAGGTTTTGTACCAAGTTCTGAAAACCAAATACTAAATAAAAATACTAAACCAAAAACTTTCACAGAGAGAGGTTAAATAAAAAAAAAATATATTGTTTGGAAGCATCTTAAAATGCAAGCTATATTAGTAGAGAGGAAAAAAAGGTCAGGGCTTCTCTCAAAGCACCCTCAGCATGTGGAATATTTGTGGTCGTTAGATACCCTGGGGCTTGAGATTGTTGAAATACCAAACTCTGGAGCTGACCCAGAAGATGACAAGCCCTGAGCATCCCAGCAGGGCTGCCCTGGTGCTGCAGAGAGCAGGGACATCACCAGCCTCCTGCATAGGTACTCTCCCAGTTTGTACTCCCAGCTGCAGGACTGGGAGTTGGGGTTTGAGTATTTTCAAGTTGTCAGCTTAACAGCAGCAGAACTCAAATATTTGCATGGCTGAAAACTCACAGCTCGGAAACAAAAGTGCTAGAGTGGAAATGTTGCTTGTGTTTAAGCTGCTTCGTGTTTGTATTTTGGTGGTATCAGGATGCTCAGCAGTTTCCATTAGTAGAGGTTGGATTTTTTGTGGAGAAACATGTCTGAAATTTATCAGAAATTTGAACCTTGGGTGTTTTGGGAAAATATATTTAGGACTTGGTGATTAGTGTATTTCTAGGCAAACAACTCCCTTCTATCCACTGTTTTATTGGAAGACTTCCTATTCATTCTGTCTCAATGGTTACTTTTATGGCTTCTGTCACTGAGATGTTAAAAACTATAAAAACCCAAACCAAAGAGGCCAGGAACAGGATGAAAACAACAAGTATGATGAAAATTTTAATGAGTTTTGCCCTTTAGATGGGGAGTGCAGTTTTTGCTTATGGTCCTCTGTAAATGTTGTCTCTACAGAAGAATGTTCTCATGGCGCATCTTACTTTCTCAAATTCTATAATGAAATTGCAGACAGTATGCTATCAGACTCATTTTTCTGTGTTCCTTAATCTGTAGTTTATAGGCTCTTTAGTGTTATCAAAGCGGCTTCCATATTAGCTACCTGTAGTAGCTCTGCTTCTCCATACTGGAGGAATGAAAACTGATTTTCATTACATGCTGAGCTGGGGAAGCAAGTTTAATGTGTATTGCTTTTTTTTTTCCCTTGTGCTTACAGGGGTTTTTTTCCTTTTCCCTTTTTTTTTCCCTTTTTTATTTTCTACAAGATACCAAGTCCTTGGTGATGAGGGGCTGTCTTATTTATCCCAGGTGTGTAATCTGCAGTTGAGAATACTGGCAAGAAATTGATGAGGCATTATGTGTTATTAGTGATAAGCAGGTAGGATTGATTCCTTAGGGTGCATCAGTGTCAGGTTTGTGCTGCTCAGTTTGGAATTACTCGTGTCTAATTCAAAAAATTCTGTTAGGAAATAGTGGTAAGATAGTGAACTGTGTAGTCCCCTTTTCTGAGCAGGGAGTAGGTTGTTGTTTTGGAGCAAGAGGTTCTGTGTGTGATGATGTTTTCTTGGAGCGGGTGGGTTGAATATTCGAAGTTTTGAAGTTGTCTTTTGTGGTTTAGGACTTCTTGGGACTCAGCTCTAGTTTTGCTATCAGATCACTCTTGCCGTGAAGTTGAATTTTATTATTTATGGTGCTAGCTCTCAAGTAGGGATTCACTGAATAAGGTTATTTTAGCAAGGGAGAGGACTGCTTTTCAAAATAAAATGTCAATTAAAAATGCATGTTAATTTTATGATAGTCATTACACAACAGTTGAATTAATAACAATGTCTTGTGACTTAAAGTTTCTTGCTGCATATTATTTTGATCCCTCGCCGCCAGTGTATTTGAAAGTGTACTAAAAAGATCTGGACATCGAAGTAAAGCTTAGGCCAGAACCAGGATGCTGACTGATTATCTGTCTCTTTTCTGATTTCTCAGCAGCCTTTCCTCAGAGAGCAAACTGGTTGGTTCTTGTTCATTTTTATCACTCACTGTGATATGATCTTATTTTTCTGATTAAGCTATAAACTGTTGCAGGGGAAATGGCACTGATCCTGAAAGAGTTGAGAGATATTTTGAGTAATCTTTCAAAAGACAATCTTCATCAGTATTTATTGTGTATGGTTAAGATCAATCCCTTTACCTTCAAAAGGACATTAGATCAGCCTGAATTAATTGAGAGTGATGGGTGTTACTTGCATACTCTGGAGTGGGCTTTTTTTGCAAAATAAATTGCATATCTGCTTTTTCTTTGCTTATTTATAGTAATCAAAACTGTTGAAATTGCATTTCAGTATTTTTACCCCTATGCACTCCAATTTCTTTTCTATTTCCTATTAAAATAATAACTTCTGAAACTAGCTTTAAACTGTGTAAAGAAAATGTTTCTCACTAATTGTTGCATATGACATGACATGCCATTTTAACAGTTTAGGACAGGCTCAAGTTCCTGTCTCTGGAGACAAGTGAATGGTGATTTATAAGTGATGGGGTAATGTACAGATGTGATGAGCATCTGCCAATCTGTGTATGTCAGGAAAACAGTGGTTGACTATGTAGGTGTTAAGAGCTCCTGAGGGAGAAGCATGGTTGTCTCAGTAAATGTGATTGATGTCTTTAGAGTAATTATGTTTTTTAAGATATGAAATGTACAATATTTGGAAGATGCATTTTTATGCAGTGTTTTTTCATAACATAGAAAATGCTAAAACAAACTTTTTTATTTTAAATAAAACCTTTTTTCCCCCCTCTTACCACAGGATAATGAGAAAAGGACCCCTTTACATGCTGCTGCCTATCTGGGAGATGCAGAAATTATTGAACTACTTATTTTATCTGGTATGTTCTGTTCCTGTTAATGGAAAAAAATAACTCTATATACATCTAAAGAAGTATTTATGTACATCTTAGTCTGTGTAGCTTTTATTGAGATATTTAATGTACTAGAAATTGGAGATGTTTTCACTGAAACTTTGAGTTCCAGACTTACAATACTGTGTAGTTCTGCTCTAAAGTATTTCTTTATAGAAAGCTTTATCAGTTATAGCTATTTTTATTTGTAGCTTGATCAGCTTTCAATAGTTGAACTAGTTTGAAGAAATAATAGTGTATATATTATAGGCAGATGTTAGCAGCATTGCTTTGGCAATTAAATGGCACAGCTATATGAACATGGAAGATGGCATTCAGAGTTGGTTGTATTATTTTAAGTATCTTTGTCTATTGGCTTAAATGCACAGAATGTGATTAGGATCAGCTGAAAATGTTAAAATCTCATTTTTTTTTTCCTATTTATTTGTACTAAGACAAATTGCAAGTTCTGTAGAACAGTATACTTTTAAGTTTTCTTACTAAAAAACATAGGAAACCAAGAAACTAAATGAAAGTCCTGAAGCAGAACTTCATGAGTGAAGTACTGAATTGATTGTCTTTGATCTTGGACAAACCTACCCATCAGGTAGCTTGAGGCTGAATTCATGATATGGAGCTTCAAGCTTACGTAGAAAGATTAAAACTTGTAACAGTCCCATAGAATTACTTTAATCTTCAGTCTGCTTAATTGCATGCCTTACCTGTGCAAAGCTAGCTATTTCGACCATCCCCCCATCAACCCCTAATAACAAATTTTGCCTTAAGGAAATGTCACTTTTAAAATTGTAGGAGTCGCTTCCAGACTTCCAACTGAAGTTGCCAGACATAACTTAATTATTTATAATTTTAGCAAGATGTACTCTCTCTATATTATTAACTATACATATAATTAATATATTTCTATCTCTGTCTTGTGGAAATACTCTATAGTGACAATTTGTCCAGAAAAGTTCACTTTTGAAAAGGTGAAAGGTTTTAAAATCTGAAAAGGTGCTGGTTTTTCCTATAAAGAAAAATAAGTTCTAGTGACTCTTTAAAATGTATGGTGACCCCTTTCAACAGCTAACAATGTTATAAACTTCATAAAGTTGCAGTCAGCTGCTTCTGAGGGTGAATCTTCTTTCTGTTTTGGGTGAACAGAGTCCATTTATGAGAACTGAGATTGAAGAAAATAGCCCTCTCTTGGGCACAGACCTTATGGGAAGGAGAGAGATTCTAGTCCAGATAGGAATGAAACAAGATCCTGACTGGGAGATGGCAGTAGGGGAAGAAAGGTTAGTCATGATATTTGGGCACGTAACCTGTGGTTAAGCGTAAGGATAAATGGAGAACAAAGAAGGAAAGTCAAGCAGCAAGAGTTAGGGCTGTACAGTAGTCCCAAGTTGAGCAGTTGTGTGGAGGAGAGGTTGTGGAGTGCTGCAGTGTCTGTGGATTGTTCAGTAAGTCTGGGAGGATTTGACATGTCTCAGATAACATTTATTTAATGAAAATTAGGATTTGCTTACAACAAAACAGTGTGTTAGTTGCAAATCCAAAGCTTTGAAAGCTGCGGATTGTGTAGGCAATGTCAGTCCAACCTTGCTGTGCTCAGGTGCTGTGCCATGGACTTCAGTAACATGTTGTGCCTGCTGTAGAGGCACAGCCTCCTGGAAGTCACAAGGAGTGGTATGGTAAGAGGATGCACAGGTGAGTATGAGTTGTTGGCACATTTGCAAGTAAGTGAAGAGGAGCATTAATTGCAGGGTGAAACTAGTGTCTGTGTGTTCAGGATGTTCAGTTTCAAAGGCTGTTCTGTACGTGGGTACAAATCAGTGTATTACCTGCTTGCAAGCAGTGGTTTTAGGCAAGCCCCTTAAACTAGACTCTTTAAAAAGTAGTCACCAATTTAGTCTTCCTCATTTCTGAGTGCTGGATTTAAAATCTTTGTGGTTGATTGAGTGTGAGCACTCAGTTTTATGAGAAGTACTGAACCAGCTGCTTCTCTGAGAAGTCAGCTTTAGGTGTCTAAAAATGCACCAGTCAGGATTTGTCTTTTAACTCAATTGGAAGGCAGGGAACAGAGGTTAAGTGTATTTATCCTCTCCATTTCATAAAGATAGAGAAAATTCATCTGTTGTGTTTCAGTTGGAAATCAAATCACTCCTTTGAGACAAATGTATAATGTTACATTTTGTCATAATAGATGAGCATTTGAGAGCAAATAAAGAACATGTGTTACCACAGCAAGGTTTGAAGAACACTTGCTGTGTTGCAAGACCTCTTTTTGTACAATGAGGAAAGTAGTTTGTTGAATAAATCACATTTCTGAACAAGCATCTCCTCTGTGCAGTAAAATGTAAATTTATGTAAAAATTGTGTTTGTGACTTTAATGGAGCCATTGTAATATATTGGCATAAGAGATTGAATTAAGTGCAGGCTACTTTCATCCTAGCATTTCTTACCTTGTGAGAGCTTGTCTTTACAACTTGTAATGTCCTCTAATATAGCTTTGCTGGAATGTTACTAGAAACCACTTTACAGTTTTCCTGCTGTGCAAGCTGGCCTACAAAGACTGTTTGCTTTGATGTTTTTACTCTTTCTTAAAACTGGACCTCAAAACTACTGAAGTCAGTATTAATCCTTCCACTTCTCAGAGGCTCTTACCTGATTCTTTCTCATTATTCTCTGTTCTTAAAGTGTTATCATCTGTTACCTACACAGTTTTTTAATTTGATTGGAATGTCTTTGGCATCCCACTCCAGGCGATCCATGTTGCTTTCAAGAATGTATTTTGGATCATATGTTGCTGTCACAATGTCTTTCCATTACCTTGTTATAGACCTAAGCAACCACTACTGCACATTCTGAACATATAACTGTAGTAGCATTTTTCAGACTTTTGTGGACTAAGTTTTTGTCTTAGGAGAACTCTTACTTTGAATTCTTGAGATATTTTCTCACCAAACCTTAAGGCTGTTCTGTGACCTCTCTTTTTGTAGTCTTTCACCTGGGCAAGGGACCTAAAGGTGATGGTTTGGATACAGGCTTCAAACATCAAAGAAAATTACTTCACTGACTAGTTTGAGGCTGGTCAATTAGATTGTCTTTTGTTTTTTATTTTGAGGCAGTGTTTCACTGCACACTAATAAACTTGTCCCCTGAGGATGTGAATGTCTGACCAACACATTGTCATACGACTGTGGCCTGTGGAAGTCTAAGTCTTCAAATCATCTGTCAGTGTTAGATAAGCAATTAACATTCCTAAATTTGTTAGGTAGAGACTTGACCAGTAAATAAAAAAGAGGCATGAAGATGGTTGTTTATAACATCCAGAAGAATGGAACAGAAGTTTGTATTTTAGTTGCTTGAGAACTGTAATTTTTAAGCTTTTTCTTTTTTTGTATTACTCTGGGAAGAGTTGAAACACTCATCACAGTTGTATTTGTATGACCTATGTACAGCTCTGCATCCTGGTACACAAATGCATCTGTTATTTTGCATAATTGCACTGACTTTCATTGTTTAAGTGGTGGCAAACTACTGAAAATTAGAAAACTAAAATAATCAAGTCTTATTTAACTGAATTTCTAACTTCTTGTTCTTTCCAAGAAGCCGTGATTAAAAAAATCAAACCTTTTTTAAGTCCTGCAAATGAACTGTTCTGGAGAGGCTTCTTGCTGTATTCAAAAAAAAAAAAAAAAAGAAATCATTCTGTTTGTCCTACGGTTTTTAATGCCATCAGAGTTCACTCTGCCAGGAAGTGACAGGTGAGAAGCAGAACAGATTAATGTGATCACAGAATGTGTTCTTGTGATTACTAACTTTTTCCACTTGTTTTCTCTAAAATACCATGCAAGCTATTATTGCTTTCACTGAAATCAATGTAATTCATGAAAATCAGCATTTGAATTGTCGGTTGTTTTCTTCTGAATAGATTTAGTTAATATATTGCATTGATACTTAATACTAACACAACACATTTCTGTTTGTTTAATGCAAAATTTTCTCTGCGTGAAGCTCAGCGTTACATGAGCGTGGTCAAACTCAGTCTCATTAAGGTTTGGCAGGCTATGAGTTTTTGTTTCCTCTGGGTCAGCTGGAAAATGTAAGAATTTTGCTCATGGTGGAAAGCTATCATTACAGTAATAACAGGTTTTGGAAGATAGTAAAGACCCTCCAGTGTTACACCATGCTACCTGTGTTTTTTCATCTAATTCAAAGCTCTGCAAGTGTTAAAAATCCATGCAATGAGAGTCACACAGCTCAGCTGTTGAAAGGCTATTGCTGCAGAATCCCAACCGCATGAAGCTCCCTTTGTTTGGACTGCAGATGTACCCACACACTGAGGGCATTTCACAGGGGCTCCTTTTACACTGGCTGTATCTTTCTCTCACTTCCTCTTCTTTTGACAGCGATTCTCGCTGATGTTTTCTCTTTCAAGCTTTCTTAACTTCCCCCTGGCAGCAGTAAGAGTCAGTTGCTGTGAAGAAAGTAGCTCTGATGCTCTTTGAGAGAGAAAATTAAGCTGACTTAGGAAAAGGTAGAAGCATTCAATAGCTCAAGGAGTCAGAGAATCTCCTGTTGCCCTCTGAAGCTCAAAGAGACGGGGGCTGAGATGTGACAGAAGCTGTTCTGAAAGGAAACAAACTTCTTATATTGATAAATCAGTAAAGCCCTGGAAGGATGGCTTTGACTTGATAGTAGTTTTCCTTTCTTTTGTGGCCAGTGTATCTCCATGTGTGTTTTTGGTTTTGTTGTGTTATTTTGGGGGTTTGGGGTGGTTTGGTTTGTTTGTTTTTAAACAACAAAAGCAAAAACTGTTGTTGAAGCAACATCATTGTGGCTGGTCAAAAGATTCCAGTCCTGATCCTATCGGATTTTTTTTCACTTTTCTAGATCCTCTACTATACATTTAGCTTATAAATAGCAATCAGCTTTCTCTCAGTAAGGTATTGCTCATTATTTTTGCAGCAATTGTTTTTCCAGTACCCAAGTTTTCAATAGGAAATTGCCTTCAGTTTCAATCATTGGTTGTTCCAATTCACATCTCAAATCTTTTCCTTTAAAAACTGCTTCTGTATCTCCTCCTGACTGTTCACATATTTTTCTGTCTAAGGAAATGTTTTCTTCTCTATCTGTTTATTCCTCAGTGTAGTCTGAGAATTTCTGCTTCCCAGCTTAAGTGCTTCCAAGGTAGTTGTCTCTAGATAAAAGAGTAGATAATTTAAAAGGAAAAACTTCTGGAGCAATTACTAGCCATTGGTAAAATAATTAAATAGAGTTTAATTACAGTAGGACGGCTGGTTACTCTCAGTGATTTATACCTGAGATCTTAATTTCTGCAAAGATTATTCCTAAAGTTACTTCAACATACTAGTTGTTAAGACAAAGTTTGTTACTTTCTTAAATGCACTCTAAAGATCTTATTTACATCTTTTACTCCTAAATAAACATTTCAGAGCTTCAAATACAGGGTGTCTGTATTGCATAATTGAATGAAAACACTTTCTCTTTCTTTGCTTATATTATGATATTGTTCGGCCCTAGCACATCTTGTACAATAACAAAGGAAAATACCATCCTTGAAAGTCTAAAAATACAGACTGCAACAGAACAGTGGAAGGCAATTCAGTACTTAGATCAGTACTGTGAGCAAAGATGAAAATGTCTTGTCAGTTCTGTTGTATTTCTTTTCTGGATCTATTTCCAACTAATGACGCATAAGTAATGCAGCCACAGAATACATTAGTCATCTGAGGACATTTACAAATAGGAAGAGTTCTGGTAGAGGAGAGGAGCTTGGGAGGAGAATCACATCAAAAGTTCTTAAAAGAGAAACCCAGGGGTGAAGTGAGAGACACCGCTATATAGTTGTATGGCACTTCATGGATGAAGGAGGAGGTGTGTGGTTGCTTCTTGCAGCATTTCCTGCCCAGTCATTCCTTGCCTCTCTCTCCAAGAGATGGCTGAGATGCTAGCTCTTACTTGAATAAAGGATATGGACACCAAGAAGTAGCAATGGAAGTGCAGAAATATATGCCTGGGAATTGGTGGCTAATAGCACATTTAAATGATATTAAATGATTTTAAACTGATAGAATTAACTTCCGGGATTATTCTGTAAATCAGTGTGTGTATTCAGCTGGAAAAAGACCTCTTGAAACATAAATTTGCTAAAAGTTAGCATTACTGAGTTTTTCAGTAGCTTCTGTACTATATTAAATAAAACATGTCTTTCTTATTGTCAGTCTTGTGAATGCAACTTGGCAAGACGAAATGTAAGATTCAGGGATGAGGGAAGAAAATTATGTAATACTTCTCTCTCTCACTCTCCATACCCCCACCTTTTGCA
The DNA here is from genome assembly GCA_013396655.1 of Campylorhamphus procurvoides. NCBI lineage: Eukaryota > Metazoa > Chordata > Aves > Passeriformes > Dendrocolaptidae > Campylorhamphus > Campylorhamphus procurvoides. Next base: position 2,394,033 of record WBMV01005495.1, read on the forward strand.
GAGCAAAAGTCCTGCTTTTATATTTGCCTAGATGTATAAACTTAATAGGCTGTACTAGCAGAATTGGTGATGAAAGGGGTGATCTTGTTGAATGTTTTGGTTTATTGAACCAATGTAGAAGAATAATCTGGGTTTTTTTGAAAGTGCAGTTTTAGGAGAGGGTTATTTACATGATGGCTCTTAAGTTCAAATTGAGTATTTGTGTTGCAGTATTGTGTTTGATCTGTTGGCCAAGCCCCCTAATCCTTTTCCTGTAAATTCTATGGCATTAAAAGAATTGAAATATAAAAAAAAATTCAACTAAACAAATTAATGTTTGAGGAGTTCTAATAAACATGTATTAAGACCATGCCCCTGAAGTCTGGATGATCCAGTGTGGTGGATGGGGGGTTGTTTGGGGTTGGGGTTTTTTCTGTTTTGCAGACTGGGGATCAAGCACACTGTACTGTGCTTTGAAAGAGCAAACTGCTGCATAACTGGCATTTGAAATGTGAGAAATGCCCTGGTTAACGCGTCAGCAGGTTGGGCTTCACGGAGATAATATTGCATCGGTGCTGTTGTGCAGTGAGTTACACGCATACGTGTGTTCCAACTGTCTTTAAACAAACTGTGAAACAAATTACCTGAAAGCAAAAGTTGTTCCATAGAGATGTAATATATTTTGGTAATATTTATTTGCAATGGTCCGAGTAGAACTTTACCCCAGATAATCAAGGCTGTAAACTCCCTCATTGTTGCATAGTAGGACTGAGGGAGCGTTATGACCCATGGAGAGCATCTGAAGGGGGAGGGAGGAGCGGTAACATTTTCCCTAAATCATGTGCCAGGGAGTAAAGAACAGCCTAGAGGGGGATTATGTCCTCAGATGCAAGGCTGTTTGGAGAAGCTCCTTTATGAAATCTAAATCTTTTGGCAGCATGGCTTCCTAGAGAAATTTAAGGGCAAAGAATCTCTCTATTAATAGAAAAATATTGTTTTGTTTCATGTCTCTCAAGCTATAGATCTCTCAATTCCCACATTAATAATGCATATGTGTTTTTGGTAGTACATTTATTCTGATTATTGCTTAAAAACTTTGTCTTTCAGTATAACAATTTTGCAACTTCTTTAAGAGTTTTTATTGTGGAGGGAGAAAACAAACTTCGTGGTTCTTTCTTAAGTAAGTCCATCAGAGATTTAGATTTGTTATCAAAAGTCAACTTGTTGGCTTTTTTCTTTGTCAGAGAATCCACAATTTATTTTTTTGTTATTTGAAAAGTTAGCTTATTTTAGTGTCTGTAACATATTACACTGTTTTAATTATGGGAAGTGCTAGACATAGCCTTTCTGGTTTCTTTGGGTAGAAGACTACATATGGGATGAGGAGCAGATGTTGCTGTATTGCTTTTTGTTCTTTTGAGAGGACTGTGTTACTTTTAGATATCACTTAAAATTTCCTTAGGCATTTCTTTGGCTAGTGGTGATTTTCTTACTTTCATATATTAATTTCTTTTAGTCTTAGCAAGTATGATTAACTTATCACTGGGAAAACCTTTGGTACAGTATCTTGTTGTATTTATTCTGTCTTCTGGTGCAATTTTTAAGCTGTGTGTTAAAAGTAGCAGAAATGTCAGTTAACACCTTATCTGAACCCATAAACTCTGCTTGGACTCTAAGCGCATTTTCACTTAGAGCTACAGCTTAGGTAATTGCCACTTCTTTGGAGTGGACATGTGTGTTTCTCCCTTGGGATGTGCATGGTGCTTCTGCTGTCCTGGATTTCATTACCTGGATGGATCTGACCTGACCTCAAGTCCTGCAAATGTATTTTCCTGGGGAAAATCAGGATGGTTATTAATGACTTGGTAACTCCCTTAAGTCATTTAAAATGCTTGAAAGACATTTGTATCCTAAAATTAGAGATAGAAATCAGATTTTGAAAGTCTTCATTCCTTGATTGTTGGCTAGACGTAAAGTCAGGAGAGGCTTGGAGTACCATTTTGGCTCTTATTTTTGTATCTTCTGCTAAAAGTAAGGTGTGGCCAACAATTACCTGGAAGACAATCAAGAATTACAGGTACTTTCAAAATATATTAATTACTTTCTCACTTACTGTTCATTACTTCATTATATTTGTGATTTCACTTGGCACTTACTGTCTTTTGGAAAGGATTGTTAAAATCATAAGACATTCCTGGTGACTTTTAGAATCCTCAAATTCTTTTTTTACTTGAGTTCTTTGCAGAACTTGATACAGTACATTATGTTATGGCACATGATGTGCTGCAGTACACCACTAGGTCCTCAGGATATTTGACAAAAGCAGATATTTTTGTTATGAAGTCTCTTAACCGTTTGTTAGATTGTGGGAGTTTTCTTCAAATGGACTTGGGCTTTCTTCCCTATTCATCAGTCTTATTTTCCAAACATTTGTACACTTGGAAAAATAGGATGACACCCAAAGCTTCTGAAATTTGGATAAGGAAAGGTAGAAATTCTTTGTAATTGTAGCTAGCAGTTAGACCAGCTAGACTCTGTCTAGTGCTTGGAAGACCTAGGATCAGATTGGGAGTTTGGATCTTGCATCAGCTTCCATGTTGTATTCTTAAGACTGAAAGGAATGGATTGACTGAAACTCAAGAGAGTTGACTTCAGTTATTTGGTTTAGTTTATATATACAACCATGATTCTGTACAGACTGTTAGGTTTCTTGGTCAGGTTGTTCAGCTTCTTTGCTGGTGCAGGTCTTGGATCAAAATACCCTGTCTCTCAGCTGAGTGTCCTGAGCAGCAGCTTGTTTGGCATTTTGTGTCTTACTGGCCTTCCATTCTTTTCTATTCTTTGCATAGAAAAAACTGCAGTTGATTCTAACATAACAATACTACATTTAGCCTGAGAAGCTAATAAGCTCTGATCATGCAGTATTAATTTTATTGTGTGATTCTTTCCAACAGTATTTCCAAACTATTTTTTTCAAAAGTAAAATATTTTGTCTAAGCTATCCCTGTAAAATCTCAGAAGTTTTGAAATAAAGATGGATAAATTTCCACTCAAAGGATAAATAACCTACAAAGTTTTATTTGTGTGTGTGTATCAGTAAGAAATTAAATTATTAACCTTATTCAGTAAGTTTTCTTGTTTGTTGGAGTTCACTGGAAATTAAAACATAGTTCAGCTGCTTCCTTCAGGAAGAAAAGTACCCAAACCCTTCTTTCCTTTTATTTTTAAGAAAACAATTAAAATCCAAACCCAGGCTTGTGTCCCTTACAGATGTTTGTGCAGCCTTGTTTCCTGGGGGCAGGACAACTCTTGCTCAAGAATTCTTTCAGAAGTAGAGGTGTGGCTGTTCATCTCTCTCATGAAGGCAGGACCAGGAGGTCCTAGGGTGGGCTTAGTGACCTGGTGGAGTAGTGAAGACTCGTTCCCAAATCCCCAGTAGAAGAATCGTCCTTGTTCTATATACTTGTGCATCAGACACGTGAACCACAAGGAAGCTGGAGGCATAGGGAGTAAACATAGCCTCTTTCTCTGTTTTAGTGGAGGACTTCAACTATAGTGAGAAAGCAGGAGATTTTTATTGCTGAATGAAAGCAAGGAGTTTGTCTTTCTTACACAACAGCCTTTTATGTGGCTTTGGAAGTGCCAAAGAATACAGAGGATGACAGAGTGTAAAAATATGAGTATCCTTTCATGTGGAACAGTGTTATGGGTACAGTGGTTAAAAGAATATCCTTAAAGTGTTGTACTTCAACTGGAGAAAAGATCCCTTTTCATTTTTTTGCATTACACTGTATTAATGAGCCTAGAATAAGTTAACTTCCAATAGTTCTGTCTCTGTTCTTGAAAATATTTCAGTCATCCTACAAATATATTTTAAATTTGTGTTATTTTTATTTTTTGTTGCAGGAGCTAGAGTTAATGCCAAAGACAGCAAATGGTTGACTCCTTTACACAGAGCTGTAGCATCTTGTAGTGAGGTATGTTGCTTTTTGTGAGTGCTTTGTTTTAAAATAAGGCATCTCATGTTGCCTTCTGTCCCTTGTTCATTTTTTAAAAAGTGAAACTACTCCTAATGTTTGGAATTGCAGAACATTTTTGCAAGTGTGTGTAACCTATTGAGGGTAGGTATGTATGTATGTGTATCACTTGCCTGAGCAGGAAGGGAGGAGAATATAAACTTACAGTTACTCGGCTTTGCTGTCTGCAATTTCCTTAGGAGAGGATTCTGCACACAGTGTTTTCAAGTTCAGTTTACTTCTCCTAAGGTAACCAGAATAGCTCAGCATGAGGGAAGTAGAGAGAAATTAAGATTTAGTAGAGCTTTTACAGAAAAATCTTTGCATTTCTTCTGGTTTTGTACATGCTTGTCTGTTCAGCCACTGAAGAAATAAATGATTCTATAAAAGCCTGCAAATGTCTTCTTTTTAGTGATTAGTTAATAATAATAGTATTGAACATAACTTTTAAAAGTATAAGTGAAATGTAGAATGTTTCTTGAAGCCTACCAGTTTATTTGTGAGACTATAATAATGTAAGAATTTAGTTTGTTATTGTTTCTCTATTGTGGTTGTCTTCATAAAAAGTTTAAATGCCTGTAGAAGATCAAAACAGACAGAGAAATGCTGAGCTCGTTATGTGGAAGAGTTTATGCAAAACTCTCTCCTTTGAGATCCTGAGTCAAATTGATGCTCATTTCAGTATGTCTCAATGTTTTTTACTAGTAAATTTTTGTTTGAGAAGATAGATTTGAATATTTTGGTTTTGACAAGCATTGAACTTGAAGTATTTGATCCATGAATTATGTAAACAAGTCTTGTTCCAGGTTTTGCTTTTGAGTTCCCTGGATAAATGGCAGTATTTTGTCACTTGGATTAATAGCCAAGTTATGTGGAGATCATGCTATTCAAAACAGTGTTTGAAAATGAATGTTCAAGGGTGCCTTATTCCAAATGCTGTTTGTTCTTGAGATATTTTTAGGCTGCTCCTTTGGGAGCTGACCAAAGCACCAAATGCTGCATTCTTCAGAGCTGAGGAGCAGTAAAAGCTCTTCACAACAGTAATGCTTGCAGAGAGGAGTGCTGCAGGCAAACTGGGCTTAAATGGTAACTTCAAGAAATGCAACCATGGTCATGTTTTTTAAAATGTGGAAGATTTTAAACAAAATACTAACCAAAGGCAAGTAACACATGTAAACCAATCAGACTATTTACCCAAAAGCCAATGATAGGCGCTTGTCAGAATTCTCTATTTATAAACACGGTGAGTCATAGGAGCCTATGTACATAGTTGGCATACGTAGGCACCATTTTCCAGCTGACAGACATGTTTGGGGCATTAGACGAAAAACTGTAATGAAAAACCTTGATAATTATTTCAGTAAAATGTTTGGACTTACTTGTGAAGTAAGGACAGTTGCAATTAAACAAGGACATTGAAACATACAAAATATCTGGAATTACGGATTTAGCTGTTAACTGTGCAAGTTTGAGGCAACTTCATGTCAAGACAGTCACATTCTAGGCCTTTATATTTTTGTGCACCTGATGGATGTTGCAAATGTAAAAAAACCCCCTAAGTTGATTCAGTAATTCTACAAAATTAATTAATACATATATGCTGAAGAATGAGATACATTATTTTTATACTAGTATTATGGTGCTTCCTTCTGCAAAAGGGGTAATAGCTGCTGTAAAACTTCCTTGTTCTGATTATGGTATTTCTTAATACTTGGTCTTATAAAGATGAGAGTTAAAATATAGTTTTTTTAAAATACTAAATCTGCTTCAGTTTCTCAGAGAATGGAAGAGCTATTTCATTTCTCATTTAATTTACAAGCCTGTGATGCACTTATGTTTGTTCCTACTTTTTTTTGACAGTACAAGAAATTCAAACATTTAAAATGTAATTTGTTATAATATAAATAGAATCAAGAATTACTTAGCATTCTCCTCATAGCTGAGAATAGTACCTAGCTATTGCACTACAGTGTAATTCAAAATTTCTAGTAAGAGCTTGGTGGTAGCATGTTTTAAGTTCAAAGTGGTAATCAATTTTTTGTGCTCAGTGACTGAGTTGGCAGTCACCTAAAGCAGTTAGTGATTTGTGGGAGGGTCACACAGTTGATGTAAAATGCAATATTCATCATCATGTTGATATCGCCAACACATTTAATTATTTGTGCATTCCAATTGTGTGCACTTATTTTAATGAGATTTGTTTATCTTGCTGTAAGAGTTACAGTCTAATTTGTCAATTTTTCACAGCTTGTACTTCTAACAAAAGGAAATGAATAATCTTTTTGAGAGATGGAATTCAGTGCAATATTTTAAAACGGTTTTCAGGAGTTTTGCAACAGTGTATGTTGAAACTTCTTGTCACCATGCTCTGTTTTATCTGTGGTTTCTAAATGTGCATTTAATAATCTGTTCTTTCTGCCATTTCTAGATGTTGACAGTTAAAAACTTTTGCTTGGCATATTGATGAATAGTCATTATAAGTTCATAGTACTTCACTAAACCTTGGCAATGGAAGAAATCCTGAGATGGTTTATTGAGCTTTGGAAATCAGTTGTGATGGCAAAACAATTTGCCAGGTGGCTTAAGGAATTGGATAAAAGATCTGAAAATGGTTGATTTGGTTGAATCCTGTAGGGAATATATTATTCATGTTCATGAGAACACCCCCAAACTTGGATTTATGATAAAGTACAAAGCCCAAAGTGTAAGTTTATGTTTCCAAGTGAACGAATTGTAAAGAGTTACATTCCACGATTCTGGCCTTCAGTCTAAGGCTGGCATTGCAGGTCTTGACTAAGGGGCCTGTTTTTTTTTTTTGTAATTGCTTTCAGGATGCTGTTCAGGTGTTGTTAAAGCATTCAGCGGATGTCAATGCTCGTGATAAAAACTGGCAGACACCCCTACATATAGCAGCTGCAAACAAAGCTGTGAAGTGTGCTGAAGCTTTGGTGCCTCTCCTAAGCAATGTAAATGTGTCTGATCGAGCAGGCAGGACTGCACTGCATCATGCAGCCTTCAGTGGACACGTTGAGGTAAAAACTTTCATAACTTGTTTTCCACTCGTCATTCTGTCCCTCACATTTCTCATATTTAGTTTCTCAGTTTAAAATCTTATCTCCTCCCCCCCTCGAAAAAATCCAACCGCTGTTTTGTATTTGAATTTGTCTTTTGTATCAACTCTGTACAGAACAGTTGTGGAAAATGAATTTTACATCATTTAGTTGAAATGTTATTATAGTGTTCACTTTTCTTACGACAAAAGCACATTTGCCAAGTTAAGAGGAGTTGGTCTAGTAACGGGTAGGTTTAAAAAGGAAAAAACAAGGTATTTTTCTGTTCAGTAAATAGTAAGCATATGGAAAGTGTTGTCACTGAAATGTGGAGGAAATACATGTAATGAGCTCTAACTCACCTAATAATCAAGCTTTGAAAAGTGACTGCTGAGAAATTCCCACTAATTGTATATAGGTAATTGGAGACACATTGGAAATAGGCTTGCTTTTAGAGATTAGCTTTAGTGAATTCTTTAGTAACAATTGAAGATTTGAAAGATTTCACAGCTTTGCTATATTAAACTGAGAAATGTTTTTGCTGACATCAAGCTGTGTGTTCTTTACAGTCACTTCATTATTGCTGCCAAGGTGTGGCAGCCAGTTTTTTCAAGCTTATGGAATATTTAAAAACCAGCACATTTAAATCCTCAAAAAACACATTTATTATTGGGGTTTTTTCTATGATTTTCTAATCAGAATTTCTTTTCCCATTATGAATAAAAGATTTCTCTTCTTTATCTTAGATGGTCAGCTTACTGTTGTCTAGAGGGGCCAATATTAATGCATTTGACAAGAAAGACAGACGAGCTATACATTGGGCAGCATATATGGGTATGTACATATTTCAGTTGCTTACTGTTGTGGTAGTTAAAAAAAATCACCTTGTCTTTAGTGGGTTTATATATCTCTAGGAAAAAAAATTGCATAATAAGCACTGAGGTTATCTGTGTGTCTGCCAGAAAACCATTAACAGTACAGTTCAAGTTCCCTTGTAAATGTGTTTTTTGTGGTGAGAAAAATTAATTTGCTGGAAAAAGAAAAGTAAAGTAAGTGATTTTGTCCTTTAAAAAGGAGGAACCGTGTTCTTCAACCAGCGAGTCTAATCACAGATGTAAAATGTTGTAGGAATTCTGGACAAAAATTAAGTAGCTAATACAAGGAGCATCTGAAACAAAGGATCATTACAGCAACCCTGGGGATTGTATTTTAAAGAATATTTTATCGCTGAAACTGCAGGTTCTTGCCTTATGATTCTTATTCCTGGAGTGGATAATTGTTGTCCTCATAGTCTTGATCAGTGCACTGGCAGTACTGCCAGAGTAATGTACTTCATTATCGTTTATCAGACTTGGAAAGACTTGAATGTGCCAGTGAATTATGAAATGATGATCACAGCATTAACACTCTTAAGTTACAATTTGAATCTGGATGATATTGCACTTCATTGTGCTGATATCAGTACTTGAAACCTCAGAAGTTAAAGAACATTCTTCATTATTGATCCAACATGCTTTGCAATATTTTACATTAGTATTTTTAATGTGCTTATATCTGCAAAGCAGTGTGTGTGACAGGCTATCCAATCACCTTATTCAAGGTGGTTATTTGCAAAATTTTGTTGAACGAAACTTCTGCATGAGATGGCAGAAATCTGACAACTGTCAGTGAGAGGACAGAGACATTTTCTGGTTTGTGCTTGCCTAGATGAGAGAAAAGTCTTCTGTTTTTCAGAGAAACTACATTAATTCCAATTGTTGGTGCTATTTCATGGGCTATTAACAGGAAACTGTTAATGCACCGTGTTTGGGCAGGAAAAATGTAATTTAATTTATATTGATAGACCTAAATATCCTTGTAGACAACAGAGTAGAAAAAGCTTTTGAAAGTCTTCAATCAAAGAAAGAAGATTTGTGACACTCTCTTTCACAATTTAGAGCAATTGTGCATTGCTCCAACTGTTTGAAGAAAACCTTAAAAACTTTTCCACCACGTAAAACTGACCACAGAATAAAAAAGTTATGCTTTTCGTCATTCTACTATAAATAACTTTGTAGGGTTTATCCATTGTTTCCCTTCCTTCCTGCTTTTCACCCGGCTCCATTGCTGTCCAGCTGCAGTGCTGTGACTGAAATGGACTTATGTTGTTGTGTGCTAGCATTGCCCTCATTAGCACATCGGGATGTTTCTGCAGCACTTCTCATGTCGAGTACCTTGCTCTTCTGTTTGAGAGTCTTCCACTGATCGCTGCAGATGCAGGTCAGGGTTTTTTTGGGGATTTTATCTTCTCTAAAGTTTTTTCTGCCACTGTTCCGTTCAAAGTCTCTATTCCTTTCACTGTTTCCAGTATCTTCTGTATTTGTGTCTCTCGTGTAGGGCTTGTTTTCATCCTTGTCCCCACTGTATTTGGATCAGAAGATGAGTATCTTGTTTACATTTCTTTCCCTTCTTTTCTACAATACTGAAGTAATTAAAAAGTGAAATATTGCAGCACTTCACATTGCACTGGTGAACTCTTATGGTTTTGATTGGTATAGCTGGGTGAAATGGTGTTTTGTGTGCTGTTGGGCATGAAGCATAAAATAAGTATCATGGTGGATGAATGTTTATAAAAACAGCTTTGTCTGTATTTCATTGGGTAGACACTTTATTCAAACTTTTGCAAATGCTCTTAAAAAGTGAAGACCCTCACTTCTTATGAAGCACTTAAACTGAAAGCTGGATTTGATACTTTCTAGGTAGATGTCTGACTGGGTAAGTATAAGCATAAGTATTCAGTGTGCCACTCACCACTTCTTTAACTAAAGTAAGGGTGTAACTTGGGAGGCAAAACAAAGAATCCTACATCTGTCTGTATGGGTCAGTTACAAAGGCAAAGCACTATAAGTGTATCATGTTCTGTTTAACTTGTGTACTATATTCAGCATATTTTCCTATGATTATCTCTGTACTTTCAGTGATGACTTGTTTGGCAGTTAAATTAACAATGGAGCAAGTATGACAGATTGTTTTGGTTACCCCATTTTCATGGCTTCTTAGCTGGCAGCATCACACCTGCCTAAAAGGCAGTGGAGAAGCATGTGGCCACAAAGGGGAAAGCTCATTGCCCCTTGCAGCAGCAGTGTGGTGTCGGGGCCCCTGGCCCAAAGCTGGCAGTGAGAGCTACTGCCCACCACTTCAGGGTGGGCTTCCTGCCCTCCCTTCCCTTTTTCATCTGGGACTTTCCTCTGATCATCCCTTTCTCATGATCCCTATTCAACTCTTACTCTAATCCCATTGTCTCAGAAGAGCAGTTAATGCTTTCAAAAGGCTACAGCTCCTCAGAGACCTTCTGAGTCAGTCTTGAAAACAGAGCTTTGCTAAATTTTGTTTGATTTGCTTCTACATTTTAAGCACTTTGCAAGTAAAGGAAGTTGGGTTGGGGCGGATGTGTTTTTATGTAAAAGTAGAATATTTTCTTCTTTTCATGTTTGTGTAATTTTTTTCAAAGTTTCTGCTTAAGATTTAAAAAATCTTAATGGGTGTGTTTGCAGTTGAGGTGTTGGAAATCTGACAGTCACACTGTCTTTTGAGCTGTTAATGTAAATTTGCAGTAAATATTTAATAATTACAAAGTTGCTTTGCCTCTCTAGTTCTGCAGAAGCAGAAGACAAGATTGTGTTTTGAATATACAAATTTATTTTTGCAGTGTAGATACTGTGATTGTTGGATGTGGTGTGTGGAGAGATTATTATTTTATGTTGCTTTTATAGTTCGTCATAGAATTAAAAAACAAGAACAATTGTTTTCCAGATTTGGTCCAAATTAATAATGTCCTGATCACATTGTAACAATTGTAGAATTATTAAGTTTGTGAACCTATGCTGGTTAATAAAAAATTATGCTTCATTTTATTTGTCTTGTATTATTTTAGGTCATATTGAAGTTGTGAAATTACTTGTGACCCATACAGCTGAAGTGACATGCAAAGACAAGAAATCATATACACCCTTACATGCTGCAGCATCTAGTGGAATGATCAGTGTAGTCAAATATCTTCTGGACCTTGGTGTTGAAGTAAGAAAAAATAAAATTAAGTGATACATATAATATTTTTATTGTTTGAAATGCTCTTGTTAGTACTGTAACACATCATTTATTTAGGGACAGGTTATGACATAGAGAAGGTGTGGGAATGAAGATCTCTGGAAAATACTACTTTTTCTCTTATAAAATCACATTCCCCCAGATAACTTAAGAGCTTTGCAGATTTTTCACAATAGTTTGAAAAGAAGTGCATATTTAGTAGGATTTTTTGTTTGTTTGGTATTTCTTGCTCTTAATTCATTGGGCTGGAATTATGATCCTAGCTCTGCCACGCAGTCTTTTTTGAAGTGCAGGATATGAAATTATTTTGCTTCAGTTCATAAAATATAGATTCACACCGTATAAATTTTAGGAAATTTGGGGGTCCCCTGTGGGCTTTTTTGGGGTGGGGGTCTCATACTAAAAATTGTGAGACACTTGAACACTACAACAAGTAAGGCCAGATTAGTATTCAAATGCAAAAGAAATTAAAATGCTCTAACGTACCTGCACACAGAAAGTGTCCTAACGGTAAACTATGAAACTGTGTAAGAAATCTGCATTGTGAATCACATTTTAGTCTTGAAAGGCTGGAGATTGCAGCCCAAGTTCTTTATTAAGAAGTAGATCAGAATTGAGTATTGTGTTGTGTACAACAAATTCTATTTCTATACACGCCCACACGCACCCTCTCAAGAAAAAGTCTATTTGACCTTTGCTTATAGCAAAAACTTGTAAATGCTGTTTTATAGAGATCTGTGCTGGGCTGTGCTTTGTATGTAGTGTCTGTACAGATTGCCACTGTTGACATTGTTGGCGTGTGTGTGTTCTCTTAAATTGCACACAGGAAACTGGTGTGGAGACAATTGGAGGAGGTTGGCTCACTTGTAAAGCAATCATACTCTTCCCCAGAACGCACGTCTCAATCAGAGTGGTACACCCAGAACTTGCTTTTAATATCTTCCTTTGAAGAGTTCCAAAGCAGAATCTCATGACATGAGATTTTTCTTCGTTAGAATTAAATGCTTCATTAAATACATTAAAAAGTTTTCTGCCTACTAACTAATCTTGGGGTTTTTTTCTCTGATAGATGAACGAACCAAATGCCTATGGAAATACACCCCTCCATGTAGCTTGTTATAACGGGCAAGATGTTGTAGTGAACGAACTCATAGACTGTGGTGCTAATGTGAATCAAGTGAATGAGAAGGGGTTTACGCCTTTGCACTTTGCTGCTGCATCAACACATGGAGCTTTGTGTTTAGAGCTTTTGGTCTGCAATGGAGCAGATGTAAATATAAAGGTAGGTGTATCCAAAATCACCTATTCATGCTTAAAGATGCAGTACATTTTTATCAGAGATCATTTTTTCAAAAATATTTATTATGATAACATTTAGAGGTTCTCCCTGATAGATGGAGCACTTGTATGTAAAGTACTGTTGTAAAAATGAGCCAGTATGCTGCTTCAAGCAACTTGATCAGACTCTGAAAACCTCTGTGGGGTGTATTAAATAGACCAAAAGGATAAAGAAGAACGATGACAGTACTGTCTGATGAATCTTCATTACAGTTAAATGTCTGAATTCCTTATAATTTGCTCTCCCTAGTCTAGCCATGCAAATAAAAGCAAATAATCTGAAAACCTGCAAAAGAACATGTGTTTTCTTATAAATAAGTATCATGAAAGAAATCAAAGATATTTTAGAGAAATGTTTGTAAACAGGCTAATTGCTGGAGCAGTTGAAAGGCTGACAATGTAAGCTCCTAGAACAATTAGTCAGGCAGATTTGGGAAGGGTGTATTAAAAATACAAGTAGATCAGGCCAATGGAAAGTCATAACAGCTGGTGTTTTAATAACTCCAGCAAAACTTGGCAAGCATAATCAGTATATATTTTACATCTCTACTTCGTCACAAGTCTTTGGTTGCAGAATATTCCTTAGAATCTAGCATTATTGTAGGCAGAATTTCTAATACACTCAAGCATAAAAGCAAACTATAACCTGTATTTTTATTGCCTTCTCTGGTTTGTAGTGTAAAGTCATGTGATGTGAGACCTCCTGTCTTGTATTACATTGATTTTTATTCTAGTAAAGAAAATTCAACTGTGTTCAGAAATATTAGTGGCAATATCTGGTGTGTTGTCAGTTTTTAGGCTAGGGGAAGTGGTAAACAGGTATATGGAATGGGGAGTCCAAGTGTTCCTTATGTAAAATGTCTGAACTACCACCTGCATGTGGTAAAAAGAGAATTACCTGTCCTCTTGTTTCTTAAAAAAAAAAAAAAGAGAAAGAAAAAAATCAGTTTGAGATTTGTGCTTGAATTGCTGCACAACCTGGTCAGGAGGTGAATGTTTGAATAGCTGACATTTCTGTTTAAAATCATGATACTTGTGGTTTGCTTTATGTAAGCAGTAATTTTCACAGTGATTCACCCTGATTTTCAACTAACTAGTTCTAAAATACAATTTTGTATTTATTGTTAGTACAAAACCCCTAGCCAACTGAAAATTTGGGGGTAGTTTAAAAATAAGCTCTTTGATGTGGAAAAATCTTAGATGTGTGTTCCTGCTCACTGTTACATATATTTAGATGTGTGGCTCTTTTAATGAAAATGTACAAAACTCAGTTGTGGAAAAATTCATGACCAAAGTGCCCTGCAGAAGTAAGGAGCTGTGTTACAGGGTTTATTTCTAACTTGTCCTAAAATATCCAGGTCACAGTCCATTTATTTTTGTTGCCAGCTTTCTGCTCTGCATAATGTCCCAGACTGGATATGACTGAGTGTTCAGTGTTGCAGGGTTGGTTGACTTCTGTCCTACATTCTTGAAACATCATTTTTCAGAAACATGTGATCTGCCATGAAAATAATCCCACAATGTTAAATACACTAATGATTATATATGTATGTTACTTAGACAAATATTTAAGAACAAAGACCTTACAGCACCTTCTGAGGCCTACAAGAAAACTGCAGAGGGACTTTGTACAAGGACATTCAGTGACAGGACAAGGGGGAATGTCTTCAAACTTGAAAGAGAGTAGGTTAGATTAGATATTGGAAGAAATACTTTACTGTGAGTATGGTGAGGCACTGGCACAGGTTGCCCAGAGGAGTGAATGCCCCATTCCTGGAAAGCCACATTGGATGGGGCTCTGAGTTACTTAGTCTGGTGGAAGGTGCCCATGGTGGGAGAATTGTAACTGGATGATATTTAAGGTCTTTTCCAACCCAAACCATTCTATGATCCTATGACAAATATTACCAAGCCAAGAATTATTGTTTTTCTATAGGCAGGGTTGCAGGGGTTCATAACTTTGTATATATTTCTGATGTAGAAGAAAGAACTGGGGAGGGCTCCATTTTAGAAAGAGCATTAGTAGCTTTAGCTGTAGGTTGGGTGTAATTAAAATGTGTTGATTTAGTATCTATCAAAACTGTTAAGTGCAAAATTAAGCATGTGGGGCTGTGTAGAGATTTTAAGTAATTATAGCTTTAAAACAGCATTTATCCCGTTTCCTCATCAAGGTGTTTCCATTATAATTCTTTTAACAGCATTTCTGTGTATTTATTCCAGTATGAAAGAATTTGGCCTGTAAATTTGCACCTGAAGGTGTGAACAGCCTTATTTTGTATATGAAAATTTATCACTTGCACTGTTGAGAAGTGCAAGAACTGAGGCAAAAGAAAATAATTTCCAAGTCAACTTCTGCTTCCCTGGAAAGAGCTGTAAAGATAAATCTTGGATTTAATCAGAAGAGCAATCCCTAAAACAAAACAAAACAAACAAAAAAAAAAGAGTATGTTGTGTAGGTAAGAATAGATTGTGGAATTAAAATGAGATGGAATTAGGGCATCCTTACTAAGTAGTTAGTGAAACCAATGTTCTGTTTCCAAATATGGAGGCTCAAGTTCAAAGTAGTTCTTAAAATGGTTATAAGATCTATTTTTCATCCTAATTACCTTGCTTGTGTAAATTATTGATTCAATAATTACCTCCCATGTGCAACTGCTTCTGTGTTGTTAGAGGTAACAGAGGGGATATGGATGGTAATCTAGGTGCAGATTAGACAGTACTATTAGAGCATTTTCTGCTGTGGGTGACAGTGGGGAGAGCAGAAGGAAAACACTCTTGATGGCAGATGGAGGATAAGTTCTTGTGCGTTTCTCTGAATCTGGCCTCATCTCAAGAACAGATTATGTGGCAGAAGATTATAGAACAGTAGAAATACGTTATATGCTTTTTATCACCTCTGCAGGCAGAGGACGTAATTTCCTGCTTGTTTTCATAGCCTTGCCAGTGTTCACTGTAGAACAGTGAATCTTGTTAAGTATTGCTCATTGCTTAAGCACTCTCTCCTCACTATTCAGGATTTCCATGCATGGAAGAACACATTGAAATGAGTATGTAATGGGACAGTATTAATTGTTTTATGGGCCCCATTGCTGCTTGAAAGTTCAGTGACCTAAATATAAATAGTTTTTTACTTCCATTGGTGCTACTAAACCAGAAGAATTGTTGCTAGGGGGAGCTTTCACTTGGAGGAATGCTGTAACATGATAGACCCACCTTTCCCTTGACCCTCAGCAAAGCTCAGTAGTCTTGAGTGTAGTTAATATCTGAGTAATCACTTGATAAGGCACATTATGTTCTGTATTATTTCTGTCTAATAGCAACTACTCTTCTTGGCAAATTGTTCTTAGCAAAAAAATTATCTAAAGTATTTTGTGGATATGTTTTCTGTAGTGATAGAGGAGATTTGGGTGATATCTTTCCTATTACCACATTTAATTGAGGTTCACTGAAGACAACAAAAGTTAGCATTAGCCCGTACCTGCTCTGTCATATGCTGTGATTCTAGCTGACCTCGTAAAATCACACAGCTGTAGCAAGCTTGATATTTAGATAGAACACCTTAAAGGCATAAAGAATGGGAAAATGGAACAGAAGTTTGGAAGATACCGCTCTGCTTATGCAGTCCAACCTCCTGGCATCTCAGGAAATAGCACTTTGCTCAGTAAGTAGAGCTTTCCTGTTTCATGGCTTGAAGAAATCGTTGGCTACTGGTTCTGACTGTATATCCTTCCCTAGTGGCAATGGCTTAGAAGGGAATTCTGATTGCCATCCTGTACATAGCAGTTGCACTTCAACATGGGAAGTATCATCTTCATTTAACTTTATACCAGTTATTTGTTTATATGTTGATAGACAATTGTGTGTTATGTTACTCCTAGACTGGAAGGAGCCTGAGATTGTTAGACTTGAGAGAGGCACTGTGGATAATCAAATCCATTGTTTTAGAAATCTATGTTAAGTGCATTTTTAAGTAAATTTGAACAGAGTAAATCTAAAAATCCGTTATTGATTATACTGTGGTTTTTCATTTGCAATGGGAAAATGATTTTGCAGCTTATTTTGCTATTTGCAAGATCTTACTGAAGTTGTCTTGTGAGTGTTCTCACTTGACCATTATACTCTTCAGTTTCTAATACTGTCATGTTAAATTATTCTTGTGTCCTTCTAAGGTACTTTATTAATATATTCATTGAGACTTGGATCTACTTTTTTTCAGCTCCATCTTCTTCCTCTTCATTAGCCTTCCTCTCAGATATGGATTTATCCCATCTGAGCTAGTGAGACTGCAGGCTACTTCATCTGAGCCCTGAAATTGTTCTGTCATTTCACTAAACCTTTTTTATATGATAATTTTTCTTTAAATTAAGAGATTCTCCAGGTTAAAGAAGGAGAAAAAACCGTTACCAATGTGTAACGGTTGTTTAAAAGGATCAAACTAATTGGACATAGTGGTTGGATAAAGAGAGAAGAATTAAACCATGGGAGAAAGATGAAAGAAAAACAGAGCATAGAGATTGCTTTGGGAAGATGGAACTTATGATGTGTTTATTTGGCCTTTTCTTAAAGCCTTCAATGACAGAATTAAGATTGATTGTCCAATTTCTGAAGTCCAATTGTCCAATTTCTGCTATGGATGTGTGCATGTTTGTCTTTTGGATTATTTATAGTCAAATCTGCTAGCTGAAAGATCTGGAGGTAACTTGACTGTCATTATCAAGTGTTTTATTTCTTTCAATCTAGGTCTGAGAAGACAATGTTTCCCCTAATAGCATTGCTGCAGGTGGTGTACGCTGCTCTGTGCAGTGTCACAACTAAAAATTCCACATCTATCTTTTCCTGAAAGGATCTCCAGCAGACTTTTAGTAACACATCCATAGAAGCTTTGCCATTTGGTTTCAATGGGAGAGTAAAGATAGACACTTTTGCACATGACAGCAATTTGTGATATTTCCGTGTGTATGTTCATATTGTATGTTCCCCCTACCGTCTTTGTCGTTTTGAACTTTGTGTTTTGTGAACACTTCATACTCTTCAAAGCCTACTTTTAAAATTTAAAGATGTACTATATCTGTGCATTCAGGAGTCCTTTTATTTTCTTGTCAAGTTTGCAATTTTTCTTGTGCATTTGTAGGAACCTTTTTCTGCACTAAAGCTTTCCCATTACCTGTGATAAAGTATGAGGGGAAAATCATCCTAAAGTAATAATAACACAGGAGAAAAATGAGATTTTAAGTGCATTGAGATTGAGCTGTAAAAAATTGGAGATTTCCTTATGCATTACTGTTGGCCTACTTAAAGGACATCTTTACTGGGTGAATGACTAAGTGCACCTTTAAGATGTGCATTTCAAATGTATAGTAACAATTGGGGTTGAATAGTTCTACCCTGAGATTACTTGTGGTTTATGATAAACTGCCTATAAACACTCCTTTACAGAAATTGCCAAGAAACACATAAGCTTTTTAATGTTTTGTCTTCTAGTAAAATGTGTAATTTACTCTCTAGTAAATACAGCTACTTTCTTTCAAGAAACAAACTTGTTTTATTTTTGACTTGGGCAAGAGAAGAGTTGGAGATAAGCTTTTTGCTAAAGTTGTGTGCTGTCATCATCCTCTTGAGAGTTATTATAGACATAAGCGTGAGTGAGTGGGCATCACTGAGTTGCCACTCACAGCTGGAGGGGTGATTAAGAGCAGCTCTTGTGAAAAGCTTGCCATGTCATGCGGGCTTGTCATTGCCAGCATCCGTCTGGCAGAAGTGCATAGAAATGATTTAAAGGATGGAACAGAGAGAAGAGAAGAATGAAAAGAATGCCCTTTTTTGTTTTTGGTTTTTTTTGGTCAGTTTCGATGGATTGCTATGATTGGCCATAAGTAAACACAGGGGTTGTTTGTTTTTTTTCTTTTCCAGAGTAAAGATGGGAAAACACCTTTGCACATGACAGCGATCCATGGTAGATTTTCACGATCCCAAACCATCATTCAAAATGGTAAAAAGGGGGAGGGAATAGTTTTGTCATCAGCTTTCCAGTACTACGGATTTTTTTGTCCTCTTGTATTGGCAGCAACAGACTGGATTTTTTTCATATCAATTGTCCAGTAGTAGACCAGTTAATGGTGGAGTCTGACATATTTGCTTATAAACTTTTTAAGTTACACTGAACAACTGTTTCTTTTTCAGAATGCAGGAAAACTGCATAGATTTCTTTTCCATAACCCAGATTGTAGAAAGTTTGTCCCATATAGTTACATAATACAATGCTTATCTCTGTTTTGCTTGTTATAACTGCTGGGTACCTCTGAAACCTGTATAGGTTTTACATTCAAAGTAGTTATTCATTGACAATTATCGATGTTCTTGAATTATCATCAGTGCTGTTTTTCTAACAAAAGTGTCTGTATACCTATGTATGTTCTTACTTAGTAATTACTTTTGATTATAGGAGCTGAAATAGACTGTGAAGATAAGAATGGAAATACCCCTTTGCACATAGCAGCTAGATACGGCCATGAGCTATTAATCAACACTCTCATTACGAGTGGTGCTGACACTGCAAAGTAGGTAACTTTACTGACATGAATGCAAGCTGAGAGAATTTAGAAATGTATTTATTATATTAACAAGACAAGTATGATTTTTTAATATCATCTTCAACTTGAAATAGGAAATATTTTGTATATTAGCCTGTACTGTATTTTTAAGTAGCTACTCTGTATATTACAATAAATAGAAATAGATTTTCCTTTTTTGTATTTGAAGTAAAAGCTCTGAAAGTTTTCATAGACTGCTGCGCTGACTTAGTGCACCCTGATAGCTTGTAAGAAAGCGTTTTAATATGTGAAGTTAGCTCAGTATTCTAATTAGGTGATTTGTTGAACCCACCATGCATATGCACTTTGGCACACAATAATGTTTGTTTTATTTTAATTGTAATGAAACTGTGATACCTGATTATGGTGTATCTTAGGCGGGGTATACATGGGATGTTTCCTCTCCATTTGGCAGCATTAAGTGGATTTTCAGACTGCTGCAGAAAGCTCCTCTCATCAGGTAGGATACTCTTTTAAAATCTTACAGGTGCTTTGCACTTCATTCCTTATTTCATAGAGTAGCTTTTAATTAATACATTAAAATCTTTATACTTTACTAGTCACCTGAAGCCAGTGCTTGTTTTTTAATAGACAGTTCATCGTTAAAGTGAATGCAAACTTTTGCAGAAGTAATTTTTTTTAAAATTATCCAAACTGTATTAATTTGTTTATAAGTTTTTAATGTTGTGGTTTTGCATTTTGAATTGGCTGTAGAGGTGGGATGACTGGCTCAGACTATAATGAAGCTTCAAGGAAAAAGATTCACGTTCTGGCTTCATGAAGCATCCTCCCATTTCTCTTCCATAATGTCTTTAGCTTAATAGAGATCAGTCTATTCCTATGTATTCCTGCAAGGGGCACCTAATAGCCCTGAAGACTCTGTGCGCTGCTGCATTAAGAAGCTGTTGCACTGTCGGTTTGTTGTTAATCAAATGCAACTGCTCTTTCATTGTTTGACTCCTCCCTGAAGATGTGGAGGTTGTAAGGTCATTACTTCTCATGCTGGCCAGAGTCTGATATGAGTTCTGAGCTCTTTGAACCATTGCAATTCAGAGAAAGTAGATTTGTCCAAAGGAAGTTTCAGGAACAAAAGAATAAGAATAAACTAAATGGCTCTGTATTAATCTGAAGACAATGTTTTTTGAAAAAAGAAAAGTGGAGAGGAGAGAGCTGGGAAAAAGGAAGAGTAAGAAGTTGCCTCTCCAGGTTTATGTTGTTTGTTAGGGAAGCCTGGGAGAAGAACTAAAGGAATATAACTAAGCCTACCTACTAGAAAGGCTTTTTATTTACTGTCCTGTGCTGAGCAAGCTTGCAAGGATTCACCCCAGGAAGGAACTGTCCAATAATTGACAGTATTTCAAGTAAATGTGTTCAAAATGAGGGATACTCTGGCTCTTTTGAACATACTGTTGTGCTGACTGTGCCCTTACTGGAGATTCAGTATGGCAAAGGAAACCCTGCAGAAGACTTGAAAGTGGTTTCTGTGAGTTTTACGTGAGTTGAACCAACTTGAATGTAAATATAGCCTGGAGCAGATAAGGACTTGAAGAGTAGTTCAGCCCTCAGGATGGAAAGACTGGATGCTGCTAGCATATTAGCATATGCTCTTGGTGCCGGGATTGGTATCTGCAGACTACGTGCCCTTTTTTGTTTTGGGAGGAAAAGTGTCCTTTATGTAAACTAAGGACCTCTGATTTTAAAATTTATTAATATTCGTGGACAAACCTAAACAAAACATCACCATTCTGCCTTATTTCAGTACTGAATGACATTTAAGTAGTTAGTGGTGGTAGAAAAGTAACCTAGGGATGTGAAAAGACATGAAAGGCTACTTTTCAAATCAAATTGGTAAACTCTTTTGTTTGTCATATAGCATTGCCTATTGAAAAGGGAGGAGAATATAGAGGTGTGTGTACAAAACCTGTTTTATGGCATATGGAGTAGAAAAACAGTCTTGAAATAATAGCACTCTTGAATAACACATCCTGTGGTGTTCACTGTTTATTGTTGAATAGTTTTTAAAAAGAAAAAAAAACAAAACAGCATTCCCAGGTACTAAAACCAGAGATTTAATGTAGAAGTTACATTACACAAAAACAAGACTCTTGGGAGAGTATAGTAGTTCTTTCAAACCAAAGACATAGCTTTGAAACCTGATTTAAATATTAATCTTTGTGTCAAAATACATGGTTAGATATGGAATTGCACAGTTAAATTTTGCAATCTCAGATTTGAAGTTCCACAGTTGAGCCATTTTGGAAAGAAAAAAACTACCATGTTCTGTAAAGGGCTGTTCTGTAATTAATTGTGGTGGTTTGCAGCCATCACTCCACCTTAACAAAGTTCTTTCTTTGGGACTAAGATGCTAAACTCAAAGATGAAATTTAAATAGCTTCTGGATTTAGTAATGCAGACCTCCCCACAAATTAATAATAGCTGCATAAAACTAATAAATTCTAGCATATTCTTAAATTTTTTCATATTACGTGTATATATATTCAGTAGTAGTAAATTGCACAGAAATATTAACAGGTAAATAGAATAAGAAAGAATGCAGCCACTTGCTTCAGAGCAACTAATTGTCTTTCACCTGATCCCTTTGAGTTTTATTCGAAAGCCTGTTTTTCAAAACACTGCAGATAGCAAGGACGTGTTTCAAATGAAGTAATTTTTAATGTTTGAGTGCTTTTTTGCAAACAGCTGTTAAGTTTGCTTAGCAAGCATTTCTCTTTAACAGGAGATGACAGCAGTTTTGTGAAAGGTGATGTTACATAATGGTTTTACAAAATACTTGCTTTGTAGGTTTTGACATTGACACACCAGATGACTTTGGCAGGACTTGTCTTCATGCAGCTGCAGCTGGAGGGTATGCAACAAAGCATTGATGTTTTCATATATAGTATTCTTTCTTCAGCTGATCATTCCTGCTCATTTTTTAGTATTTCCTCTCTGTGCTCCCCTTGGAATTTATGTAAACATGAAAATAATTTCAAGATGGATTCTATCTGCGAACAATGAAAATAAGTTAATTATTCAGCTCAATAAGTAATTGCTGGAGTACAGTGTCCAGGTATCATCAGTCTTACCTTAGGTTTATGTTGGGGATGAACCTTTTTTTTAAATTTCCACATATAATGATATAATTTTTAGAATTTACAGCATTCAAAAATGGCATGCCCACCTCAGATCCCTGTAGAACATGAGGTGGACAACAGCAACTTTGGGAAATTCGTTTTTACCAAATCCATAAACAAAATATCGGTCTAACTAAATTAAAAGCAGTAATTAAATTCCAGAGTTTAGGTGGATGAAGTAGTCAGAACTACTTGCTCATCACTTAAGTTGTGATCCATATTGATTATTGTTATTGTATTGTAGGTTTTCTATAGCAACTACTCAAAATTGCCTGGAAGAATTGGGTAATAAATTTCATGATACACTTTGTGGGACACAAGAACTCCATGATATTGATATTTTCATTTTTCTGTTTGAATGTTGTTTAAGTAATGCTGTCAAGTAATCATTCTAAGTCAAAAGATACTTGATAGATACATCCTTGTTGCAAGTGATTAAGGTTAAAATGCTATCTTTTCATACATATAAAAACACATAACTTGTGACACATTCCCTCATTCATCTCCAGGTTAGGAAAGTTACCAGATAGTGTTTAAACAATAAACAGTATTGCACATCTATTATGATCATATTTTATTGAAAATTGATTACAATAAAAAAATATTTATATTGCAACTTATATTTGGACTTTATGCAGTAAAAACTTGCCTCTGTGCTGGAATCCTGGTAGCAAAAAGCATGTGACATGCAGGTGTTATTGTTTGTTTGTTTACAAACATTGAATTTTTTATTGAATTAGATTCATGTTTGTGTGCTTTATGCATGCCATTTGATATCTATGAAATTTATATATGTGGTCTTGAAATAATTTTTTTTCTTTACTGATTTGGTCCAGCAGTTATGAAATCTGTGTTACATGCAGAAATGTATTTATCAAAAGTTTCTTATTATAGTTCAGTTCCATTAAAAATAACATATGAGATGTACATGTGTAGCAGTTCTGATATTCGTAGCGGCCTATACCAAGAAATAAAATCTGCAATCATGAGTAATAGTGCATTAATTTAATAGGAATTTGGAGTGCCTCAATCTTCTGCTAAATACTGGTGCAGACTTCAACAAAAAGGACAGATTTGGGAGGTAAGACATTCTAGATTTGTATATTGTAAAGGGCTGTTAAAAGTATTGCAGAAGTAGCATATTGCTGTGTGGGCAAGTCTGTGTGTTCCAGGCTAATGTTTTTTTTAAGATATAGTGAATGTCTCTAATAAACTGTGCTTCAGCATACGTTATCAAAAGTCACAAATATAGTTTGCTTATTGTGTTTTGTTAAGTAGGTGTCTGGTCTTGCTTTTAAAATCCAAGTTTCATATTCAGCTGTAATTTTAGTGAGCCTTTTTTGGCTTACAACGTGGACCTAATGTGTTTAAATTGCTCTCATCCAAGGACATTAGTAATGTCTTCCAAATAATGTATTAGTCAAATCTATGAATCTGTTGCTATTTATAAGCTTTTTTTAAAAAATATCCATTATTTTATTACAACTGCTTCACCTTTTTCCTTTCATTATATCCATCTATTTTTCTTTCCCTGTTTAAGCTCTAAATTCTATTGGAATGACATTAATTTCTATTTTTAGTACACTATTTAAGTTTAGATGGCACGATCAGTACTTGTGTAAAATCTCACATCACATCATGGAAAATATGATTTTCCAGGATGTGAACAGCAGAAGTAGGAATTGAGGAAAACGTTATGTATCCAAAGTTGTATTTTGCTTTAAATTCCACTTCCTTTATTTCCTGAGAAAGGAACTGCTATGCCTCACAACTTTTGTCTTTGAAAGTTGCTTTTAATCCCTGGTTTGATTTGGATTTTGGTTTAATGTGCATGTTATATAGAGCAATTATTTCAGGAGATAGAAAATATTCAAGTAGTTTAAAGTGGAGAGAAATGAGAAAAAGTCATTTTAAGAGACAGGGAAGAGATGGGACATTTTAAAGTGCCTGACTGTCTCCTTAAAATTATTTATAACAGCAATCTCTTTTTTAAAATAAAAATGGAATTCCGACTCATCTTGGTCCTTTCGAAATTTTAGCCGAATTGGTTTATATAGAAAATTGTTAATGTATTTGAAGCTGGGATAAGTTTTTCTCTGAGATTTTACATCAGTACTAAAATTTCATGGTTTTATTGTTAAGAAGACAAGGTATATTTCAGTATGTTTCTTTCAATGCCTCTGCTTTGTTAGTATAGTTAAAAATAAATAAATAATGCTTTCATTTCTTAGACAAAATTCTGATCTGTTTATCAAAAACATCTGCTTGTTAATTGTTGTATTTTATTTTTACTTCATTTAGTTGCTGTGGAGTTTTTTGATTTGTCCATGTTCTTCCATGTGGCTTGAAATTACTTAACAGAAAATAATATTTCTAATGTAAACTTGTTTTCCCTCTACAAGTTTACACAAGAAAGTTCATATAAAGCTTCCCTGAATACAAAGTTTGTGTATATTTTGGCTGGCAAATAAATCCCCCAGATATTGTTCGGCAATAAATGGTCCCTAGAAAATGGCCCCATTTTTTAATATTGTAACAATGCGTTCTTCACCACAAATACACGTTAAAAAATGTAAGGAGGATTTGAGTTTCACTTTATTTTGCTTTTTCTGTCTCTATAACATTATTTTGCTGTTATTTACCATTGTACTTTTTATTTAAATGTGTACTAAAGAACTCCACTCCATTATGCTGCTGCCAATTGTAATTATCAGTGCCTGTTTGCCCTTGTGGGATCTGGAGCTAGTGTGAATGACCTTGATGAGAGGGGTTGTACACCTCTGCACTATGCAGCTGCATCAGACACAGATGGGAAGTAAGTGGCATACTTTGTACTAAAGCCTTTCTCATTAGGAACATTTGAGCTGTGAATGTTGTGTATGTTTGGCCTTCAGATTTGCCAAATGCATTTTTTATGTTTTTAAAGATGAAAAGACAGTGTCTTGTTCATTGTATATAAAATACTTTATGTAACAAATATTTCAGAGAAAAAAAATGAACAGTAGTAAAATATATTGTAATAATTTTGTTACGTCCTATAATGGAGATGTCTGAATTCAGGAATTCATTTGGAATAGAGTTTTTAATCCCAACTGCTGTGTGGTGGTTGGGTAAATATCCTTGGTGGGGCTTATTAAGAGAGTGCTGAGCAGTAGGTCATTTTGCTTTAAAAACAAATTCTGATGAAGGATTGTGTTTTAGGGAAGGTTCTTAATATTGCTCCAAAAATCTGTGTAATTAGTCAGAAATACACTGTGAAGCCAGACTGTGAATTGCAGCAGGCCTACAGCAGGATAGATATTAACTTGACATTTCAGTATAAGATGCGTCATCCATTTGATGTTTGATTAAAATAGTCTTGTTTGGCATTACAATTTTATCTCTTGGCAGTGTAAATTTTTATGATATAGTTACACTTTTACTAATGAAATGCATCCAGAATTTTTCATAAATGCACAAGTCTCTTATATGTGTTTATTTTGTAATTAATGGTTATACTTGACATGCCTGTTAATCACTTTAAAGCTTATATGCAAAGTGTGTATAGATAGCACAACATTGATGAGGTCACTTAAGCTGCAGATATTGTATATATTGAGGAGACTTGAGAAGAGCAGCACTTACTTGTGCCTACATTCATGTATGCAGGTCATGGTGTGCGTTCCACATGCACAGTGACACCTGTGTTGGAGAAGTGCTGGTTTGTGCCATACTGGCTTGTTTTAACAGAGCACTGTTTAAAAGGTTAGATACCTGTAGGAATGAGGTGGTATATAACTTACCGATTGGGTTCTGAGGGCTCAATAAAGAATACTTTCATGACCACTGAACTTAGATTTTAAGAACCTTCCTTTTTTTGTAAAGCCAAATTTCAAAATAAAATTGTCTGCTGCGTTTTAGAGTTACTTTCATTTCCTGCTGGAGTTTGCTGAGATAATTTTACTTTAATTGCTCTCTTACAAGTTGAGCTAGGATTAATTTTAGCTTCACAGTTGCTCTGAAAACCTCCAAACTATAATGGTTCTTCAGATGACATCGTTTTGCCATCTGTTTTACGAAAGGCACTAGCAAGAATGCTGACAATACTGCAGGGCTTTGTGAGGTAACTCAAAGGATTGTCTCTGGGACCCACAAGGTATTGCTCTTCTGATTAACATTTGGGTCTCTGGAAGACACGCTTAAAAGCACAATGGCCTGAGGAGAAGCTTTTTATATTGATACAGCAAGATGATTAGTAACAGCTGGAAAACCAGTACTATTCAGCTCATATTCAAAAAGGAATGAAGTTAAAATGATTACTGAGTTGGAGTATAAAGCCTGGGAAAAAACATGTCAGGAAGCCATCTATATAGACATTCCAAATATATTTATGTGTGTTTTTACAGTCTTTGTTCAGACATCTTTAAAGACAGAATTTAGAAACAAGGATGTTTTTGCTGAAAATTATTTTCTGGTTTGTTCCTGTTTAAGAGTATTTCTTTTGTGTCTTTAACAAATGCTTCTGATCTGGAACAAACAGCACTAACCCTAATTTTGACAAGACTAGAGATAAAAATATGGTTTCAGAATGAGGTAAAAGCAGAATCTGGGGGAGAAAAAAAAAACATGCCATTTCTGTGTTAGAATTTTCAAATAAATATATGGACAATAAAGTTAACTTACCTGGGTGTTCAGAAACTTTGATTAATCTCTGTTTTAAGAGAACTGTTGAAGACTGTTAAGTACACAAAGGATGCAAAATTAATATTTTTTCTGCTTGCAAAGAAACATCGAAAATAATTATCTGTTTCTGCACTGCAAAGAACAGATATTTAAAGATTTTTAATAGACTTTGCTTACTGCATCATATTTACTGTACTGTGGTTTTTGTGAACACACAAGTAGAGAAGGTACACAAATGTAGAAATTTAGGTAGCCAAGGCCAGTGACGTGTAATGTGTATTAATGAGCCATGAATGTTAACACAGAATCACTGATTAAAATTAACGAAGAAAGTTACAACTGTAATTCTCCCTTAAAGAGACAAATTGACTCGTCTATGGGTTCTCAGAAATCTCATCCTATTTTAATTCATATAAAAACATGCAAGCATGGTTGCAAGTAATGAAATCCAAACATTTGTTTAGTGGGCAATTAAAATCCTAGTTAACTGGTTAAAAATATAGATATGCTTTACAGGTGGCTTTTTATTAGATTTGCTGAACTTGTTGTAAAGTCACATCTTCTGTTACACGTTACTCTTTGAAATTCAGCATTTTTTACCTTTTTCATTACCTACCTAAGTCCTCTTCTCCTTTTTGCTGGGCCCAAAATTATGAAAGTGAGACTGCACTTTGGCATTGCTTCTGCTTGTCTCAACTTTTTAATGAGGCGGAGCCCTTTGCAATTAGACACTTCCCTGTTCATAGATTTTCCTGCAGGTTTTTGCCTCCTTTCATCTTCATTCACTTGGTTTGTTACTTTCAACCTTTGGAGAAACAAGTGGCAGGTCTTACTTCAGCAAATAGCTGTTGTTGCACATGAGGTTATTGGGCCCTTGACCTGGTACAGCTGTCTTACTTGTGCTGAAATGTTTCCATTTCATCACGGCTGGTACTGGATCTTGTTTATATGATGTACTTGCACTGTTCCATCAGCCTGTTCCTTGAAAGAACTCGGAGAGTTCTGTTGTTGCAGCGTCATGCAGTCTTCCCTCAGGAGATGGCTGGTTTTGTAAGATTTCTGCCTGTATTTCTCCAAGGTTTGAGGTTCCTTGGGGTTTTGAATGATCAAGTTTGTACTCTTAATGGCATTACTTAGGAGTCATGTTAGGATTCCTGCCTCTCGAATCTAAACCTGCTATCTACTCCTGCATGTTTTTCACAGGACATCATAGCATATCGATGACATATAACTTACAAATGTTGAAATTCCCTTGAACATTCTAGCAGACAATTTTCCATGAGATAAAGGGAACTAGAACCCTCATCTTATCAACATATCCATTTCTCACGAGTGGTAGTGTTAGCCTGTGAGACCTTTAACTAAACTGCTAAGGAAGGAATATTCTAGGCTGGATTTGGCAGGATAATAAATTTTTTAGCTTCATAATGCATTTTATTTTACTGATAAAAGGTATTTAGTGATCCCAGAGAGAAGAGATGGTGACCTGTTGTACACTTCAGAAAACCATGTGGCTTCACCAACAAGTTCACGGTCATGATGGTGACTTTGCAAAATGTTGCTGAAATTATAGACAACACAAAATTATGAATGAGTAGCATTATTGGTTGGAATCAGTTAGTGTGCACGCGTGGAGTCTCTTACAATCAGAAAACCAAGCAGAGAGAGAGTTGACTTGAATCCCCCTATTTCCCATCCTCCTGGCTGAGTGTCTGTGGCTGAAACTGTGCTGATCATGTTCTGCCTTAAAACTTTGTGTAATGAAAGTAAGGAATGGTAGGATACTAATATGGAAACAACTATGCGTGTTTACTGTATAAATAAATCAAAAAACTAGTGTCTGATAATGGAAGTGTATTTGTGTGTGACTCCTGGACATGACCATGAAGAACTCAGCTACTGGTTCTCTTTCTTCTGTACTAAGTATGGAAGAATGTACTGATGCAGAAAAACATACAGGAGAAAAATAGCCATGGAACTAGTTTTAACCAAGGCTGATAATTCAGGAGGTGCAGGAGGTTTTCTGCAGAGTAGGAGCCTTTCATATTTTGGAAGTTTTGTGATTAACCTTAACTTGTGATGTAATGAGTTAGGTGTTTTCTAGTTCTAGCCAATATTGTACATTAAATCAGTGTCCCTGTGTGCTGTATTCTATTTTCCAGTTGAATTGGAACAGTTTATCACTTAGCATTAAGTTGAAATTCAACATTTAGATACATGGTTGCATATGTCAATTTGAATAGGTGCCTGGAATACTTGCTAAGAAACGATGCCAATCCCGGGATCCGAGACAAACAAGGATACAATGCAGTTCATTATTCAGCAGCTTATGGTCATCGCTTGTGTCTTGAATTGGTAAGAAAATGTATCATGGATGAAAGATTTAACAGCTGTTCTTACAGAGTATGATGGAGAGGCCAGGGGATTCCTTCACCTTGGTTCTTCATCTGTAAGCTGGGTCAATACTGATTTTCAGCCTTTGTAAGGACCAATATTTAAGCATGTGGTGTTCCTAAAATCAAATCAAGTTGAGGAGCTAAGACGCTGGATACTGGTTTAAAAAGATAATACATGCTCAGAAGAATAGAGGCTGTCCCCTGGTTGAGGATGTGGAACATTGGTTTTGTTTTATTTCTTAACTTAGTCTGTACTGCTAATTTTTTTTGCTGATGGCTGAAATAAAATAGCCACAGGTTATCCCATTCAGAATTGTTCAGAAATTTCACTAATGTCATTTGAAGGAGCAAATGAAGATGAAGGGAAAACCTGTAAAGAAAGGGTGCCTTGTTAAAATAGTTCACGTAGTTACAGTAACTACTGGCCACATAATAGAACTTTAGAGGATAAAGCCTAGTTAGGTTCTATTACTCTGTTTGCAAAAATATGTATCTTATTTGATAGGGCATGTTATATAGTTTCAGTATTTTTATTCCAATTGCAGTTTTATATTCAAACATGAATTCTGACTGTTTTTAATTGCAGATTGCAAGCGAAACGCCTCTAGATGTTGTAAGTGTATTATTTCTCTCTGTTAAAGTAATAATATACAGCAAAAGGGAACATGTAGTTTTAAAAATACTGCTTATTTTTTAGACTTATTCAACCATTTCTTCAATACATAGATGTGTTATTTAATTTAAAACACAATTTAGATTTAATTGCGCTTCAGAATTTTAAAATAGAAGTTATTTTTAAGCCATGCATTTTTTTACCTAAACAATTGTATGACCATGTTTATAAAAGTGTGATAACGAAGATGTGATTTGAATGTATGTAGTGTTCTTCAAACACTTTGAATGTTCTAATTCTACTAGTATACTCCATTAGAACACACCTAAAAGTAACATATAGAAATGTATATGTGTAGATATTTAAATGCTTTAATGCTTGTGCCTTTTTTGAGACCATTTTTGTCTCTGAGAAATGTTTTTCTGTTCTGAGAAATCCATCCTGCCTTCTGGCCTTTCATATCATTTTCTTGCTGACTTTGCATCTAATCTAAAAGCTTACTTGATTGGTTGTGGGTTTGTTGGGTTTTTTTCTACTGCTGCTGCTGTCGCTTGCCCTTTTCTTCCCTTTGTATACATTTCATCTATATTATTTCATATGGCTGCTTCAGAAAAAATAATAATTTTAGTTTCTGATTTAATGATGGCATTGTTACGCAAAATTAACCAACTGGGCTTGGAAGATGAATATGGGGAAGGGGTTGCAGTCACTGCAATTCAAACTCTGTAAAAGGTTGAAGGAGATCAGGAGATACATAATTCTATGTTATTCTTCCTATTTTTTTCCTTTATTTTTCAATCTGTGTATGCTGGAAGCTATAGCAATTATTGCTGAGTGCTTTTAAAGGTGAGAGGTTTTTGTACTCACTCTGACTTTCTCTCTCTAAGCTAATGGAAACATCAGGTAGTGACATGCTGAATGATTCAGACAACAGAGCACCTATAAGTCCGCTGCATTTAGCTGTAAGTGTTTTGGTTTTAGTGATGACAGCTCCTCTGGGGGCACACAGTTGTTGCACAGGTTTATTCATTCTGGACTTTTTCAAAATAGGTTAATAACAATAAACAAAATGCAAACATAGGTACTAATATTCCTGATTGAGGTATACAGGGTGATTTTTGTATTTCACTTGAAACTTGCTTCATGGAACAACTTTCATGTGGAATTTTCTAATTGAGATCTATGTTATAATTTATGCTAATGAAACTTTTATAAGAGTTGTTCCATAAGTAATTATGACTTTTTTAGCCATCACATTGTTTTAGTATGAGAAATATTTTTCCTTAATACTAGAAAAAAGATTTGCACAAAGAATAGTGTAAGAGAGTGATGAAACCATTTATACAAATATACTGAAAATACAGAGTAATCAGCTCACTTTGTAGCTTTCATCTTTCCACTGAACTTCAAGCAGTTGAAAAAAACCACACTGTACTTTCTGAAAATGGAGTAAGTCTCATTCAGTACATATACATATATATCTCCAAAAGTAAAAAATAATCCTTATTGCTGGTAAATGAAAGCTATTTGTACTGTATTCTTTTTATTGTTTTTTTTTTAATATGTGTTTTATGTAAGAAGCTTAATTGCTTAAGGAATTGCTGAGGTTTCCTTATGTTCCTCACCTGAGATAATCCGAGAATGATGTAGCTATGACATAAAGTGATGAAACATGCAGTATTCTAATACTGTTATGCAAACTGGAGACACAATTTTCTGAAAGTACTTGCAGTTGCCGACTGAAAGGATAAAATAGAAAATAGATAGACAGACAGGCAGACAAATAAAATAGAGAAAAAACCCCACTACCCTTCTTGCTGAAATTGGGGGATTTTTTTTAATTAGTCATAACTATTGTAACTACTCAGATGCTGCATCAGTAACTCTTCTAAATGTTAAAACAAAAATATTATCTTCACAGTTTCATTTATATAGTCCTGGTAAGAAAGGGAAAAATGTGAAGGATGGGAAAACTGAAGAATTTTCTTATTCTTGTAGGCCTATCATGGCCACCATCAAGCTCTGGAAGTGCTGGTACAGTCACTGCTGGACCTTGATGTGAGGAATAACAATGGAAGGACACCACTGGATCTTGCTGCCTTTAAGGGACATGTAGAATGTGTAGATGTGCTCATTAATCAAGGAGCATCCATCTTGGTGAAAGATTATGTTGTAAAGAGGACCCCAATACATGCTGCAGGTATGTGCCAACCACTAACTTCTAAAATTTTGGCTTTTGAAGTGGGTCATCTTTGTGTTTAGAAGTTATCATTAATGGTCTAAGAAATTATGCTTAGGAATAGATGATGACTTTTAAGGTACAACAAAACAGTTCTGAGTAGAAACCACTATTACTCCAATCAGTTCAGTTCAAGGAGTGTTGTTTCACACTTCCCTCTGGATGGGTGCATGGTCCTAGCTGTACTGATAGGAGTCAGTGACGTGTCCCAGTTTCTCTCATTGCCTTTGATGCAGCCTAAACTCAGGCAAATTGTGTTGTCTGTCTTGGTAGTAAAATACTTCTAGAAATTACTGGGGTCTTGGGGAATTTTGACAGTTTGAGAAGAGACATGAAAATTTACTTTGATTTTTTTTTCCAGGGATTTAAATGACTTGTGAGCATTTTCAAAATAACATCAATCCTTTTCTTGCTGAATTTCCTAGCATTCATACTATATTCTTATTTTTTGTCTCTTTGAAAATAGGCTTATTAAAGTTGACATTTATAGTAATGCTGTTACAGAAATGTTGCTGTTAAAAGAGCATTATGTACAAAACATCATCATTCGAACCACTTAATTTGTTCTTCATGAGCACAAGCTGTATTCTATTTGATTTAGCTTTCCTAACTTGTGTTAGCATTTCTGTCAGCTACAGAAGCATGAATTGTTGCTGTTCTTACTTATGTGGACTGAATACTGCAGTTGTAGGTCAGAAATAACTTCCCTTCCAAGAAGCAATCATTTATCTTTCAAGAGCTGCATTTAAATGTGATTTTTCAATTTGTTTCTTCTTTTTTTTCTATTTTTTTTAACTGTTTGGTTTATTATGTCTATGCATTGCATTTCCTTCCCCTTTCTAAGTATGATTTAAATAACTATGCTCATGCTACACTTGCTAACAAAATCAGTATATGATTTGCTAAGTATGTGGTTATCTGTGCCTTGAAACAAGGAAAACTTATGCTAATTACTGTATTTAATTATTCCTTCTTGTGGATGTTGTATAAGCATGTATTCTAATTATGGTTAATGTGTCCAACCTCATTTATATGTAAAAAAACAACTATCTGTTGGTAGTTGACAGCTCTAATCAATTACTTTTAATACTGTACAGTTGAGAATACCTGATTTCTAAAATTATTTACTAGTGCTCATATTTTAATTTAAGTTATAACAATGGTAAAGCTGCACAGTGAGTTTTCAAGGTAAGGGGCTTTAGTCTGAGCAAGTTACCACTGTGCTTGAGCTATTAATCAAAGGCAATTAATATAAATCCCTTATTTTTATAATGTTTTCCAGCTACAAATGGTCATTCAGAATGTTTGCGGCTATTGATAGGAAATGCAGAACCACAGAATGCAGTGGACATTCAAGATGGAAATGGACAGTGAGTTTAAATGAGAGATGTTCTGCTCTTCATAAGTTACTGCATTCTATAAAAGGAAAAATTAAGTATTTTACAGTGGTGATTTTTAACTTAATATTTTAGAGATTATATTTCAACTTGGACAAATATGATTGTACATATTGCAATAAATGTAAGGTTGATGGTTAAAAATGTGCAGCTGGGAGGAAACTAAAATGTTTTTTATTGCCCAGATGCTGAGAAAATGGACTTTTAATTAGGGGATGTTAATTTATTTTCTTGAATCTAAAAAGCAGATAGGTGGCATTCTCAGAGTGAAGGTAGTGCCAGAGAAGATCATTGATGACGTAAATTTTAACAGTGTTGAGCAGAAGGGATTGTTATACTTCAGATGAGTGCTAGTCTGTTACATTTCCAGATAGATCACACTGTGTTTTGCTCTCTGCTTAGGACTCCTCTGATGTTGTCTGTTCTCAACGGGCACACCGACTGCGTTTATTCGCTCCTTAACAAAGGAGCAAATGTAGATGCCAAAGATAAGTGGGGAAGGACAGCATTACATAGAGGGGTAAGAGACGTCCTTTTCTTTTCAGTTTTATGCATACTGATTTCAAGTATGGACTTAATATGTAGTATTAACTTTCTCATTGTTCTCATCTTGCCATTCTTAGTTTTAATTGTCTTTTTAGTTCTGCTCAAAAGGCTGACTTTTGCCTGTTTGCTTCCTACCCTCAGAATTCTTTTGTACTTCTAAAGTTTCTGAACCTTGCTGTAAAGTATTGACTGGAGAGGTCCTAGAGTGCAGCTTTTTGTTGGGAGCGGGAGGGTAGTGTTCACGGGAGGAAGAAAAGCATGATGCATGCCATATGCCAAATATTTTGTTTCTAGTTTCTGCCAGATAAGACAGTTGAATGAGCCCTAGAGATTAGCAGTTCATTCCATGTTATTCCAAGAAAATACTCTGTCATCAATATTGTAATGTATTGCTATTTTTCCAAAAGAATGGCTGTTTCCAGGTTTAAGAATAATAACTAATTTTGTTTATTTTGTTATTACCTAAAAATGCAAGAATTTGCCTGAGGTTTGCTTGCTTTAATTATACACCTTGGCTTATATACATGAATATTTTTGAACTTGCTCTTTTCTGTCTCCCTCTCACAGGCAGTTACTGGGCATGAGGAATGTGTGGAAGCATTGCTTCAACATGGTGCTAAGTCCTTACTACGAGACTGTAGGGGACGAACCCCTATACACTTGTCAGCTGCATGTGGCCATATAGGTGTTCTGGGAGCCCTCCTGCAGTCAGCTACATCTGTGGATGCGGTGCCTGCAATGGCAGACAATCATGGCTACACATCACTGCATTGGGCCTGCTATAATGGTAAAATACAGTCAAGTTAAAACACAGCTCTAAATGTATTTGTTTATATTGAGGTAGAAGTTATTACTACATAGAAAAGCAACATATAAAGTCTGTCCTACTTCAGTTCGTATTAGTCAATGAGAGAATGACAGATGTGGTATCTTGAAGAGGGTACCTAATACATAATGAATTGTTTATTTTTGTCCTACATTTTTGTTATATATTATCTTCTTAGTTTTATTCCTCAAGGAGTCTTTCAAGAAATTCAGCATAGTACCTTTGAACAGAAATGGACCACATGTCCCAAAGAAATAGCCTTCACGGGGAGTCTTGGGAGGAATGGTTTCAGATCAGATCTGTTTTTAAACTTGCTTTGTATCAACCATGATAGGCATAAGAAGTTAAAGTATATAAAAGTGATTCAGTAAGAATTTATTTTTTTTCTTCACTGATACTTTTCATGGACTTGAGAGTGAGGGAGGCCTTAAAAGGTTGGAAATTCATTCGGCTCCTTTGCTAAAGATTTTGTTCTGTGTGTTCATTCCTGATGTAGCAGAGGTTGTAATTTATTTCACTTCTGAGTGAGTTGATAGAAAAAAATCAAGTCAAGTAGGGGTTTATATCAGTTACCATTAAGTGAATAACTGCTGAGTTGATGCAGCTGGGTGATAATTTGAACTAAAATAGCAGCTCTTTATCACATTCATCAAATTAAACTTGCAGCTTAGTTCATTTTCACAGTGACCGCAATCTTTGAATAAAACAGAACTAAGAACTGCTTGATTTGTAGGACAAAAATGTGACAGGACTTGTGAGAATTGGAATCTTTAGACATCAGTGAATGTTGAACTAAGGTGCTCTTCATATATGCATCAAAGGCCAAGGAAACATCAGTTCCCTGTCCAGCAGCAGGGTATAGGATTTTTAAAATATCAGTATGATGGGTTGAACATGTTCTTTGTAAGACTTTGTTATGACTATTGACTTGTTTTTTCTTTGGGTTTAGCAAGTCAGTGGAACAAAAATAAAGCTCAAATGGTGGAGCTGTTTTCTTGTAGACAAAGTCATGAATTGACAGAAGAGTTTGAAATTGAACTGAGTGTTCTGAATGTTCTTCAGACAGCATGAGATTCTTCTAAATTTCATAAAGTTTACAATGTTAAATGTCAGTTTGATTTCAAGGATTTCAAAAATAGCTTAGTTCCTAAATGTATCTCTGTTGAATACAACCAGTCTTTCTTTGAAACTTTGAAATAAAATACTGCTTAATCTAATTTAGGTACGTATTTTTAGTTGAAATCCATCATTAGACCTTTCCTCTTTTTTGTAACACCCAACTCTTATGTTTGCTTTAGGTCATGACAGTTGTGTAGAGCTCCTCCTGGAACAGGAAATTTTTCAGAAAATGGAAGGAAATTCTTTCAGTCCCTTGCATTGTGCTGTGTAAGGAAGTGTAAAATTATTCTTCATAAATTTCATTGCTGTATTTAACAAAAGATTTATCATTCTGTAAATAACAGCCTGTTTAATTCATTATAGGATAAATGACAATGAAGGTGCTGCAGAAATGTTAATTGATACACTAGGTGCTGGTATTGTAAATTCAACAGATTCAAAAGGAAGGTAAGAATGCAAATGCACAAAAGAATGTTTGTAATGTCATACAGTGGCTATGCTAAATTCTTCCATCATTTGGGGTGTTTTGTATTTGATACCTATATTAATTCCACGTTCCCCTGATTTTATTCTCTGAAGTTTTTTTTCATTCTGTGTTAGACACAAATTTTGAATTTTTAAAAATCCTGTTCTGGTTCAATAAACTTGAATTGGCTTTTTATTATACAGGCAACTTAGAGTGTGTTTTAAATTTTATCACTGTGTGGATCTCATTTTATGCATCTTTTATTGTTTCTGAATCAAATTGTATCTTTATTATAAACTACATGGGGGGATTTATTTGAAATTAGAAGGTGACTTTCTAAAGGCAGAAGTCACAACTCCAGCAATACTGGTTGCAAAGAGTCTGTGGGAGGGACTACCCAGACTTTTGTATTTGTAGGATCTCATTTGTGGGATGCCCCTCTGAATAAAGTAGAAAGCCTGGCTGAACGTGGTGGTATTGTCTTTTGGTCTGTTGTAGAACTCCTCTGCATGCAGCAGCCTTTACAGATCACGTTGAGTGTCTACAGCTTCTGCTTGGTCACAGTGCTCAAGTAAATGCGGTAGATTCTTCTGGGAAAACACCTTTAATGATGGCTGCAGAAAATGGACAGACGAATACAGTTGGTAAAGAGAAAACTTTATCTATTTCTGCTCTTAGCTTTGTTAATCTTACTATGGGTGAAGTAGCCTTATAGTTAACATTCTTGTGAAAATATTTGGCCAAAATTCTGGTTTCATTTTGTGCAAATGTAAGCCATATAGACTTTAAGGAATATGCTTTTAGTTAATACAGATCTTTATTTCCCCAGAGGTGCTGGTTAGCAGTGCTAAGGCTGATCTGACTTTGCAAGACAATTCTAAGAACACAGCGCTCCATTTGGCTTGCAGCAAGGTGTGTGTAGTCTGACTTATTAGTGCTGAGCTTTTTGTTATCTGTCACTGTTTGAAAATACTGTTACATTGAAAAAGCATGCAAAGCAACTTGTGAAGAGTATTTGTTAGATGACAGATGTTTGTTCTGTGTTAAGGGACATGAAACTAGTGCCTTGTTAATACTGGAGAAGATTACGGACAGAAACCTCATCAACGCCACCAATGCAGCCTTGCAAACGTACGTATCGGTGGTGAGGGTGTTTTAAAGATGAGTTCTTAGTGTGTATTTAGCTCATAGAGAGGAATATTTTTCAGAATTTTTTTCCCAGACTGGTTAAATTTTAATTGTTTAACAGGTACCAAGAGTTGAACCGACTTGGAATTGAAACAGTGTTTTGCTCATACTTAAAGTTCTAGTTTTAGATGGGTGAAAGGAATGATAAATAAAACATTATTGTGATATCTGTGTGGCATGACTGCAACTCACTGAGATTACCTGTAAACCAGTATTTTTCTATTTTAAAAATTAGCCAATTTTTATATTAAAATTCACTTAATAGTTAACACCTCAAACTAAGACTTGGTCTTCAGAGAACCACAACTACCTGAACTATGCTTTTATTCTTCAGCATGCTTTCTGTTTCATGTTTCAGGGATGAAACACTGCTGTTAAATATCATGGAGAATGCACTATTCTTGAACCTTTCTAAAGGTTTTGTCTCAGGGAGAAGAATTAAGCCAGTTTGGTTAGCCCAAATCATAAGGAAAACTTAGAAATGTATAGTGTGTCATGCCAATCAGGATGGGCTATTAAAATGACTCTTCTGCATTTTTACTTTTAGAGAATATATTTGTGTAACAGATAGTACTTGACACCTGATGTGTAGCCAAGTTATGCACAATATGAATTGTTAGACTGCTCTAATAATGCTATCAGAGACCATTTAGAAAAAAAAACACACTGTTGTAAGGAACTCATATTATTCTGGCAGTCTGGTCTTACTCAAACTCCTGCAGTTCTTCCAGTTATTCCCTGAGATCTGCTTGAGATCTGTTTGAACTAAGGAGTTAAAATAGTAAGGCTTCTTCCTTTGCTTTTGCTGCTCACCATGGTGCACCTCAGGCAGCATGAAATAATCAGAAAGCAGGAAAGGGGTTGATTGCTTCTTTCTGGCTTGAAGAAGGATGTCTTGAGAGAAGGAAAAGCAAAAATGAGATGGGAACAGATGTGGGAAAGTATGCTACCAGGGGCTCATGTAATTCCACCCACGTGCTGTGGCTCATACAGTCTGATCAAGAGATGTCATGAGGAAAAGTAGGTACACCTTTGCATCTCCATGAAATGTTTATATAAATTGCAAGGTTTTAACAATTGCTTAAAATGCTTTAGCAAATGTTTAATAAATAAATTGACTTTCTGAACAGCTGAAACAAAGTCCTTTGTGGCAAGATAAGCATAAAAATTGTTGGGCTCTATATTAAAATCATTTTAATTACAGTACATTTTTCTCTTATATCTGTGGTGTGCACTAGTTCTTGAATTTCTAGTACTTTAATGTTAACTGCTCCTATTTGGTTTTTTTGCATTTCTGGCCTCTAGGTATGGCACTTGTTTTTAACTCAAAATATAGTTCATAGTTAATTCTAACAACTTTAAGAATCTTAGAATGAATAAAGATTAATATAAAGCAGAAGGGAAGTAAGCTGATTATTCTGTTTCCTGCTGAGTGGTGGTAGGGTTTTATTTAAGCCATTGGGAACCATTTTTGAAAAACTTGCATTTAAAAAAGATATAATTAGAATATTTGAGATAAAACTACGTTTTCCTTCATAGATCGAGTCAACACAAAATTGATTTATGGTTAATAGTTTGAGGTTTTGAAAAGTAATCTGCTTTTCTCACATTATACTGTGAAATATGTTTTTATCTCTAATTAAAATGGAATACAGTGGTTTATAAAAGGCAGATTGATGAAATGCTTCTGCATATCTTGTAAGCATTTCCATGCGATAGAATATGGCTACCATTCTACTGTTAGGATTCTAGTGACTGATGCCAGTGATATGCAGTAACTCTCAGATATGATAATATCTGTTACAACAGTTGAATGAAGGATTTATCAACAGCAGGGTGCAAGGTGTTTCTAACTTTTGAACATCGTAAAGTCAGTAAGCAGGCAGGTCTTTGCTGGCAGCTGCTTCCTCACTATGTGCCACCATAAAAAGAAGAAAGTTCACAATTCATATTGTAGAGTTTCTATGCAATAAGAAAAGAGATTTGCTGGTTTTCCCATCTGAATTATTATATCTACAATATTTATATAATGTGTGCATAACATAGGAACATAAGTACTGCATCCAACTAGATGCAAGCTACCTATCTTAAACATAATAACTTGTTCTAAGGTTTATATATGAGTTTGCTTGTCTTCACAGACCTCTGCATGTTGCTGCTCGAAATGGACTAACGGTTGTAGTTCAAGAGCTTTTAGGGAAGGGAGCAAGTGTACTTGCTGTAGATGAAAATGGTAAGAAAAACTTTTTGTTTCCCCATAAGGATCTGTGGTTTTAAACTCAACTCCCTAAAAAGCAATAAATCTGTGGAAACTTCATATGAGCCTTGCAGTAGGTCCTCCAAAGAAGAAAACACATTGGTGATGGATCATTTTAGAAAAGCAGCAGAAGTATAAGGAGAGTGAAAATTCTCCGGAACTATGCAGGTCATGGCCTAGAAGTGTTTGGTTTGCATTTATAGTTTTGTGATGCACTATAATTGTAGTTTTATGATGGACCTATAAATGCACTAGGTTTGGTATACCGAAAATGGTCAGAAAAACATAATGCTCAAAGTAAAATATAACTCTCAGCTGTTAAGAAGCTGGATTGAATTCCTATTCATTTTGTCACAGTAAGTTTATCAAAGTTAGCTTTTAAAAGCAAGTGTGATTTACTGTGCTCAGTTACTGGTCTCAAGCTGCTGGCTCTTCAGAGTTTTTTGGCACATACAAGTAAGAAAAATTAACTGTTTTATCACAAGAATAAATTATACACTTTGTAAGAACAAAAGAAAATTTGATCTACTTACTAATCTGCATATTTTCGTGTAAGGCATCTGTGGTCCTCAGAAGCTGTGCTTTTAAAAGTGTAAGAACTCCATCTCTTATGTAGACCCCAATGTATCTTAAATGAAAGCTGTAGCTGGGATTGGGGAGTGGATTACTTTTTGTTGAGGTTTTTGTTTGTTTCCTTTGTGTTTTTTTTCCAGAAGGGATATGTCTAATTAATAGTTCTAATTACATTTTCCCTTTGGAAAGTTTTTCCTCTCTTAATATTCACTCTGACTTTCTCTGTGTGTTTCTCAAATTGGACTGCATAAAGTGACATGGATGACTTAAAGGTCATTCCTTGCCTGAATTAGGGGGTAGTTGCCGAACAAAACTCTCTAAAAGATTGGAAAATATGTCTTTTTGATTTCTGTTTCTCATCACATGTATACTGACTGCAGGCTTCTGATGTGCAACAAGCCATGTCCCTTGTTAGGGTGGATCTTTGACATTACAGAGGAAAAACATTTGTGTCAAAGTTCTCTGGCAGCCTGGGGATCTAAAAATCGTCTTTTTAATTCTGCTCATATTTTAAATTTTAAAGTAACTCTGAGTGTTATCTAATCTTTTTCCTCACTGTGGTTCTTTTCTTTCTTTTAGCAATTACTTTCTTTATAAAATTTTAAGCAGCCTTGAGAATATTCACAAGGATTTCTTTTTCTGACTGAAGAAATAGGCACTGGAATATTTTGGATCACAACACTGGCATTCTCTTACTTTAGCTCAGTCTGGATAAGTTCAGTGATCTGCCACACAAGTTTGGTGTTAGATGAAATGAGAATTTAGTTTTTAGTTTTAGTATTTTGCATGGAAGTGTGTCTTGATATATGGAACATGTAACCAGCAGGACCTTGGCTGTTATGGAGTGATGATCCACCTTTTGTCATTGAAGGTGTCCCTTGCTGTAAAAGCTGCACTGACTTTTTGCAAGCAGTCTCTATTTGTATCTACAACGGTATAAATTGTTGCTGTATCTGAACTACACGTCGTTATTGAAAAATGTGAACTGTGAAAAAACCAACATCACTCCGATTACCTGCATTTCAGTTTCTAAATAATTTATAAGAAATTTAGAACTCTTGATTTGAAGTCATGTGTCTTTTGTTATAGAGCATCTATAAATGTGGTGAGGTCACTTTGGTTAAGAGCTAATGTCAGTGGAAAAATTTAATCCTTGGGTTTTAAAAGATTAAATGCAACTGAAAACCAAATTAACTATCCAGTATACTTCCCAAAAATAGTCATGTTGAGGATTCATTCTCAATTCTGTATCAGTTCTTATACAAATCTTTTAGTTCTTTTTCCATGTTTTCATACCAGTCATAAAGAAACTGCCATCACCTGCATCTGCAAAATACTATTGAGTTGGACATTATTTATGTAAGCTTACCTGTCTTAAATTACTAGCTTTTTCTTTCATTTGACACCATATAAAGTTTTATTTTTGGTCACTCAACCACCTTTTCAAAATTTTTTATTTTGTAGTGTTTTTTTCTCTTACTATTTAACTTTCTAGGCCAGCTAAATTTTCTGGTATAGTCTCTCTTCTGTTTGTCATATGCACGTGCACCACAGCAGTGAGAGGAAGCATTCTCTCTAAAGACTCCATAGTATGGAGTTTTCTCTTTCTAGATTCATCACTACCGTGAACATTGGCCTTTTCAAGTTTTCTAGAAAAAAGGGGAAGGTGGGTTATTTTTTGTTTTGGGTTCTTTGGAGGTTTCTGGGTGTTAATTTTTTCGTGGGTTTTTTATGTCTTTCTTTGTCTAGTTCTTTTCCAAGCATCATATTCTTGTTTATATTGGCATTCTAGTTTTCTGGAAGGGGTTTTTCTCTAAGTTCTTACAAGATGACCCATGCCTCAGACCTCTCATCTCTTTCCCAGTGTAACACTTCATTCAGTTTATCTTGAGAACTCTGATGGCATTGACTGCATTAATAACCGTCTGATTTTCCTGTAGGCACCTTCATGGAAGCTTTCAAGCCCCAGGGGAGGGAGCAGCTCCTCCTTTGGGCAGAGGGAGCCCTAGTTTTAAGTCAGTGTCCATCACACAGGCTTTGTTTTCTGTTGTGCAAGGAGGCTGCCTCAGCTCACTCTGCTTCTACCGCCCCATCTACAAATGAAGATATAGTAATTTAGTTGTTGTTGTGTGAAGGATTATGTAAATATGGGGAACATTATACCAGAATTGAGTAAGAGTATTTCAGTGGAGTGGGTATGTTTACCAACATATTCCTAAAAGACAATTTAAAAATGTTATAGCTATTGTTGTCCTGACATGATCATTTTACAGTTTAAGTGACATAAAAATATAATTTGTTTTTATAAGTTTAAATTAATACAGGTCAAAATAAAGTGGTGGAGGACACAGATGTCAGTGTTTCATGGTGCAAGTTATGTCTAAGGCAAGCATAAAACTGATATTTCATTTGTGCATATGAAAGCCAGGAGCTTAAGACCTACAATTGAGTATTAGTATGAACACAGTCTTTGGAGAACAAAGAATTTTTAACAGAAGCAAATATTATGTTTAATCATTACATTGGCCTTTTTTATGACGAACGGGGGTGCTCAGTTCCA
The DNA here is from genome assembly GCA_013396655.1 of Campylorhamphus procurvoides. NCBI lineage: Eukaryota > Metazoa > Chordata > Aves > Passeriformes > Dendrocolaptidae > Campylorhamphus > Campylorhamphus procurvoides. The sequence continues at coordinate 2,437,068 of WBMV01005495.1, forward strand.
GAAGGAACATGAGTATTCAAGATCTTAACAGTCTTTGAAAGGGGGGAGGGGGCCAAACAAAAAGAAACTAAAAAGGTAGCAGATGACTGTTTTTCTTCTTTATTATCAAATCACATTAGTGAAAGAAATTGTTGATTATGACCAAATTGAATAAACTTATTTTGTGTGTCATCTTACCTTCATACAACCTCCAGCAATTGTAGATACTAAATGGTGTGCATCTGAGTATCAGTTCTGAGCTTCTGTTCTGCCTGAAATGCAGTCATCATCCAAGTGTGGCGAGCTCTGGCCCTTGCTTCTGAATCCTCTCAAAATGTATCTCTTCTGCAGACTGTCACTGTTTACTCTGAGCTGTTTAAGTGCTGTGGTACCTTACTAACAGTGAAAACATCTGCTGCGCTGCACTTCTGTACGGCCCTATCGCATGGTCAGCTGGTGCGTTTTGTGCTTGAATTATCTGTGTTTCCTTGGATTGTATGCTCCTTTGGGCAGGGACTGTTGTCTTGCTCTGTTCCAAGCATCAAGCACAAGGTCTGTCCTGAGCAAATAATAATAATTCAACTGCAAGACTGTCCCCTGCTTGCCGTTTCCTTAATTTCTAGCTACAGTTATTTTCTGTAATGTACCTACTTGTTTAAAACTTATGTGCAATTGTGCAATACAGTAACTGCTCCTGAACTCGATCCTAAAACTTGACCTGGATCTACTTCTAATATAAGGATGTTTCCTTAGTAGTTGAAACACTTGCTGGTAGAACGGGCATTGCCTTGTTTTCCATGCCTTCCGAAGGTCTGGGTAGAAGTCCACCGTGCACTTTGCTATAAAGCCATCTATTATTTAAAATTACTTGTGTGCTTTTTACTTGGATGTTGTGCACCTTTTAAGTTGTGGACTCAGGGTAGTGCACAGGACTTCAGACTCCAGACATACCTGAACATGAGTCTTCCTACTGAGCTCATTGTGGCCTGTTTGTCGCACTCAGTGAGAGATGCTGCAGAGGCGCTCCAGAGTGATTTGGGCACACACTGCTGGGTGGAGCCCGGGAGAGGGAACTTGTCCTGCTCTTGTCAGCAGGATTAGCTGTGATCTGTGGTTGTACATACGTGACTGCTCTGCTTCTATTACTGCCAGTGTCGCCACCAAGTGTGGTGCCGTGGTGCTGTAGATACACCTGAGACCTGTGCCAGAACTTTTCCTCAGGTTGCTGTGCCAAATGGTTAAGCCTGAGACAGGAGCAATGCACAGATCTCCACTTAGGAGAGTTTGAAGTGTTTTTCTTGACATTGAATGTAGAGGCAAGTACATAGGGAAGGGGGAAGCTGCAGAAGGAGCAGTATTGGAGGATTATTGGAGACATTATTACCTGGGGAAGATGTCACAGCTATGTGACCTGACTGCAAGTCGTTCCATGGCCCAAGACCTCAAGCATTTGGGGGTTATCACAGTAGCACTGCCTGGCAGAAGTTTGTCTAGACTGGCTGGGCAACCAAGAGGTGTCTGCAAGTCCTAGTCTGCTAACCCAGATGACATTTCCTCAAACTTCTGTGGATTTCTTAATTGATAGCCCACGAATTAAAGTTAGGCATTGGCTTTATACTACTGTATATTGTAATAAAGTGTAGGTTAATTGAAATTGTACACTCTGCCTTTTCAATTACCTGGCCCTGCTGCTTTAGCCAGGTTGTTACTGAAATAGGACAGCGTTATTAAAGGAACTGTCTGTGACAAACAGCTATGGTGGAAGTTTCTGGATGAAGAAACATTTAACATGTTGAGCAGTAGTTTCTGCAGTGGCTCCTTGGTGAATGCCTTCACCCATCACTGTTGGCTGCCATTAGTTGTCTCTCTTCAGCCAGGTGACTTCCTCACCGTTTTCAGATCCAGGCTTTTCTCACTGGCCTAAAGTGTCTGACTGTGCTTAATAAAACAATTACATATTTGTTGCAAAGCCTGTTAACTTCAAGGTTGTTTTTGTAACCAGAGGTTTAACATTTCTAATTGACAATGCATTTAATTTTTTTATTTTTTAAACAGTGTGGAACTAAGCAATATAAAATACTTTTGCAGCTGAAAGATGATATGATCTTGGATTTTTGCAAATTTTTGCATTGTCTTTATTTTAAATAAAGGTTTTGTTTTTTCTTGCCTTCCTAGGATACACGCCAGCATTGGCCTGTGCGCCCAACAAGGATGTGGCTGATTGCCTGGCTCTCATTCTGGCCACCATGATGCCTGTTTCATCAAGCAGCACATTACCTTCCCTTACCTTCAATGCCATTAACCATTACACCAACACCTCAAAAACTGTCACCTTTGATTCCTTGCCAATCATGAGGAGTGACCACAGCTCCTACTGTACTTTCAACAACATTGGCAGGGAAGGTGGCTATCCATATACAGAAGAAGATGAGCTCAATGACTCGGATTCTGAGACCTATTAGAAGCTACATTTTGTAGGTCTGAGGAGTGAACCCTCACGCTGGAAGGTCAGACTTGTGCTGTCAGAAAGCTGTTGGTGTTTTAATACAGAAAGAGGACAGACCTTTGAGAAGATGTTTTTTTTATTGTGGTTGCATAAAAAAAAATCTGTGAGACTCTAGGAAGATTTTTAAGAGCATATTTTGCAGAAGAAGCATAAATTCTTGAATAAGTACTTGGAATCCGTGGCAAAAAAAAAAAGAGAGAATGTCAGAACTGTTTTATTTAACTGTATTAATACCATTCTGTTTCTGGTGCCAGGAGTAATTCCTGCAGACTGGGCACCCGACTTGATGTAAATGAACAACACTATTGTTCAACACAAAGAATGCTAGATTTAAGTATTCTCAATAAAACTAAAACCATTTTGAAGGCAATAAATGAGTTTGGTACAGTAGGCATTGTTTGTGCTGCAAATTGCCAAAGGACCAAATAACTTAAAGATTTTTTTAATTAAATACGTTTTTGTGAAAACTGGAATAGGTTATTTGAGAAGTTGTTTCAACCAAACCTTAATTACTTCTGGAAAAGAAGCTTAGATTTGGGTTTAAATGTTGAATTTTATTTTTTTTAATCATCTGAAAGCCTTCCGACACTATTAAATGTTCCATGAAAGAAAGCAGATGTACTTTTAAGTTTTATTTTCTTTTTCTTTTAGGTGAAATGAAAATGATCTTGTCATACTTTTATAATACTAAAGTTAAACCAGCTAACAAGGTGAAGTCAGGGTGAAAAATGTACAGTGTAATAAACAAGGGAACGGGTGGGAGATGTGGGAGGGAGGCAGTAATTGTTGCACAGTTTTAGGGTTTTTTTAACTTTTGGGTTGAGATTTTTCTTAATTTAAAAATACATGAGTAACTTGGAAACCATAAAACTGCGTCAAATTAATTGAAATGTCTTGATAACCCTGTTGTGACTAAGAATTCTTTTCAATAATTTATCCACTTCCTTACATCGTAAATTTGTGTGTAAGATTAAAATTTTTTTTTTTAATCCCAGAGTTACAAAGTGGGGGGTGGGGGGAAAAAGGTGAATTTTAAAGTAATTTCCCTGTTAGAGGAAGAAGTACAGTGTCTGGTCTGTGGGAAGAGCTGTGTATCTTTGTTGTGCTCCATTTAGAAAATAAACAGCAGAAACAGGTCCCTGTAATGTAGTTCAGACTTGCCCAAATATTTTTTTTTTATTTATAACAGACTACTTTGGTTTTTTTTAATTGCCTGAAAAATGAAAAACTGACATAAGCTGAAATTTTGTCTGTTAAATATGAATACTTACTTTATTTGGCTCTGCTTTAACTATAACTGTTACTTTTCAAGTGAATTTGTTTATGTACATGCAAGGAATCCTTGCATGTCCTGACAACATACAAATAAATTACTACAAACTGATTCCAATTTCATTTTTATCCTTTTTTGTATTGTGAAACTGGAAATCTTTGTACATTACAGCTGCTTTTCTGAACATAGTGTGGAAACATGGGACAGTATTTTGATCTATTTGATAATTTTATGGGGGGTTTGAAGAATTAATGAGCATGTGGATAGAAATATTGACTGCTTGAATACTGCATTTACCTGCACTCTTCCAGTACTTCAAGATTCCTGTATATTTTACAGAGTGTAATAAAACCCAAATGTGAGTTCTACTAATGAATAATTTATTTGTATGTACTAAGCATTAATGACAAAATCTCTTGTTGAAATGTTAGAACTTTTAAAATCTACTTTGTAAAGGCTTTGCCAACATTTTAATTCTAAAGTGAAGGTGAGCTATTTAAAGTAATTTTAAATGTTAAATTATGTCATTATTCCTTTAGAATTCATTTTAATTATTACTTTTTTAACCATTTGTGCCTGTGGTCATTGTTTATATATGCAATATGTTTATCTGTGAGTGGAATTAGATGACTCCAGGGAGGTTGTGATTTCTGTGCCACGCAGGCAGCCCTCAAAAGATCCGTGTTGGCCTGTCCTGAGGTTCTCTGCAGCTATTGATACTCAAAGGCTGAAGCAGCATGGACCCGTTTTTTCCTCATATACTTGTGGGAAATCTGATTGAGAACACCAGGTAGGGTGTCTGTTCTTCAAAAGGTAATAACCACTGCATATTTCTGTTCTTGAAACTGTGATTTTTGTGGATTCAGAGGCACTGTGAGATGGTATTAACAGGCCCTTGTAATCTATGCTGACCTCTGTCTGACTGCAAGATGACCTGTTCCTTCAGTGTGTGGGGTCTGTAGCCAAAGGGCACTTTATAGGAGGGGACGCTCCAGTCTTACTGGATAATTAGCAGTGCACTAGAGGCCAAGCTGCTCCTGTCCACTGTGGGCCTGGATGACAGAGGAGAAAAAGCTCAGATGGCATTGGTTTGTTTACATGTTAAAGATTTGGATACAGAATACAGGGAAATGCAGAAAACAGTGCTGTTGAGCACTACTACTTACCTCTTGAGGAAGAAAACTTTGTGTTAAATTGCATTATTTTTAGGTTAGATTTTGTGAACTTTTAAAGTTAAATATCTGTCCTTTTACTGCAAATTGTTAAGTCCATTTAGGAATTCAGAACTACATGATCTTGTATCTTATCTGTCTCATCATTACAATTTACTCAGTGACCCTGTAGATTGCAATTTGCACGTATTTGTTAAAACAAACAAACAAACCAACAACTCCATTACTAGCTGGCAGTATGGTTAGGACAGTAATTGTGCCTTGTAAGTGATAATTGATACTGTTATTATAAAATGTTCTAATTCCAAAAATGGAATGTGATTTGCTTAAAGACCATGCTACAGTGGTCGCAGACCATTTTCTTAATGAGGGCTCAAGGAACAGCAGGTTCCTTGTTTCTGAAAGCAAACAATGTTGTTGGTGGCTGGTGGGGTTTAAAAAAAAAAAAAAGTGTTGATACCTCTGTTGGAGGGCTGTTCATTTCCAGAAAATTATATTGGAGCCTCCATTTTTCTAAAAGAAATCTTCATTTTGTACAGATGAATATGGCACAGTTATTCTTACAGCCTTTATCCAAACAATCTCTTGGATTTTCAACAAGGGAGAGCAGTGAGCCTTGGCTGGACCACTGAAGCAATATATCATAATAAAATAAACTCTTTTTGCCTTGGGAAAGAAATCAAATGGACTTAAGGAATGAGGACAGCTGGCTCTGCTCAGCTCTCTGTGCACTCTGACTTCTGGGATGTTTTACAGGTTGTTCAGTTGTCAGGATAAATGTTCTGCAGAAGAAAATGCCAAGTCAGTTAGTATTAAAATCATAGGCTGAGATGTCACTTTTAGAGTGCTGTGTTGCAGAATAAATGCTGGATGCTGATAAAAGAATCAGTCTGTCTGGCCCCCACACACACATGCCTAAGAGTGACCCTACTGTCTTGTAATTCCTTACAAAATCTTGACCTCTGTGTGTCCTGCTCTGTATTTCCTCCTTTTTATCACCTTCACATGATTAGATATCTCCAAAATAATTGTATAAATATATGTGGAACAATCAGAGCTAGAAATAAGCTTAGATTTTAAACTTAGATTCTGATTGCAGTTTTGGGGGGGGGGGGGGGGG